>CM055201.1:7017864-7220364 GCA_029224185.1 Karalla daura
AGAGAGAGAGAGACAGAGAGAGAGAGAGAGAGAGAGACAGAGACAGAGACAGACACAGAGAGAGAGAGAGAGAGGAGTGAGCTCGGCCCGGTTCACGCGTCCCCCCTCAAGGACCCCCCCCTCTCGCTCTGCGCCCACCTGTCCTGCTCCTTCACCGTCCTGACCAGGCTGGAGTAGAGCTGCTGCTCAGCCCTGAGCGCTTTGTTCAGAGCGTCGTGCTCCTGCTGCAGAGCCAGGAGGGTGGGCAGGGCCTGCAAGGAGACAGAAAAGACACGCACGCAGTCTAAGCGCCACAAAAACACGTTTTATAACGGGTTTGGCGCGGGGAGAGGAGCTGCGAGACGTCCACCTCTTGCTGGCTGTCTCCGCCGATCATGGTCCTCTCTCTCTGCGGGAGGCCGGGCAGCGATCGGTCCAGGCCCGGGCCGATGACCCGATCCGGGGCGTGATCCGGCCGGCTGTCCCCCCTCTGACCCAGCCGCTGATGGAGGACCTGCCCGGCGGACGCAAACAAAGCACGAGAGAGACGATGAGAGAGGCGGGCTGCACGGCCGAGGGGGGGGGGGGGGGGGGGGGGGGGGGGGGGGAGTGGTGGGCGAATCCTCACGCTGATGATCTCGTCCTTGGTCCTCAGGGTGGCGCTCAGCGACTCGATGTTGGCAGACTGGCCCTCGCTGCGACCCTCCAGCTCGGAGAGCAGAGACTGGAGCTCGGCCAGGGAAATCTGGACGGGGGGGGGGGGGCGATCGGACAGGGAGGGAGGGAGGGGAGGGGGGGGGGGGGTTAGCCACTGCGCGTTCCCCGGGCCCGTCCCTGGCCACTCCGGAGCCCACTGACCTTCAGCTCGCTCTCCCTCCGCAGCGCTCCGTTCAGCGCCTCCGTCCTCTGCGCCAGCTCCCTCTTCAGCGCCACCGCCGTCTTCTTGGAGGGGGGGGACGCCCTCCGCGCCCTCCTCGCCGCTCCTCCGGGACAGCTCGGCTGCGCCGCGCACAAAACAGAACCGGTCACCGCGCGCGACCTATGAATAACTAGCCCCGGCGAGTTGAGGGGCGGGGGAGGGGGTGGAGGGGGGTGGAGAGGGGGGGGGGGGGGGGGGGTAAATGCCTCACCTTCCCTCTCGTCCAACTTCTCCTGCATGATCTGGATGGTGTGCCTCAGCTCCAGCACGCGCTCCGGCTCCTCCCTCTGCCTCGTCTCGGCCAGGAAGCGGTCCCTCTCCTGACCCCGCTCCAGCAGCTTCTGCGAACAGGCCAGAGCTGGGATGAGGCCACAGTCATCCCCCCGGGGACTTTAGATTTCCACACCCCCCCCCCCCCCCCCCTCGTTAAGCCTCGAAGTCACTCATCGGGCCGCCCCGCGTCCCCGAGGAACTCACGCCGATGACGGCTTCTTTGTCGGCGAGCAGCGCCCGCAGCTCGGCCGCCTCCAGGCGGGGTCTCCTGGGCGGAGGCGGAGCCGTGGCGCTCGGCGGCGGCCAGCTGCTGCTGCCTCTCGGACAGCTGCCTGCGCAGCTCCTGGATCTCCTGGGCGCGCTCGGACAGCATGCGGTTTGCAGTGCTCGGCAGACTCCTGAGCAGAGCAGGGCAGAGCAGAGCAGACTCGAGGCTCAGGACTCGGGCTCCAAACATGGGAGGACGGTTCGCAGACGCGTGCTAAAGGGCCGACCTTGAGGAGCAGGTCCTTGCTGCTGATCGTGGCCAGCAGTCCGTCCACGGCGCTCTGGTTGTCGGCCACCAGCCGCTCCCGGGCCTTCACCGCCTCGGCCAGCATGGCCTCGGTCACCTTCAGCCGCTGGCCCATCTGCTCGGCCAGGTCGCGGGCGTTGCTCTGCGACCGGCTCAGCATGGAGTCCGCCATTTCCTGCAGAGGGGAGTCGGGGGGTGGGGGGGAGGAAGAGGTCAGAGGGCTCAGAGGGGCGGATCGAGCATGGAGCACGGGGCCCGGGGTTCGCGTCCGCCGACCCTCCATGTCCTTGGTCTTGCCCTCCAAGGAGAGCTGCAGCTGGCTGATGATGGAGTCCTTCTCCCGGAGGGATCGGTTCAGGTTGTCCTCCGCGTCCTGCTTGGCCCTCTGCAGGTTCTTCAGCGTGTTGGCCAGGTGCTGCAGCTCCACGTCCTTCTCCTTGATCAGACTGTCAAAACTCTGGGGGGAGAGGACGGGACGCATCAGGCCAGAGCCCCCATCTCGCCCCCATCCCCCATCCTGCCTGATCGGACACGTCACAACTTCTCACATTGATGGTCTCCTCGTTGTGGGAGAGCAAGTTGTGGAGCCTGTCCAGGTCCCTCTCCTTCTCCCTCAGGGACAGCTGCAGCTGGTGGATCTCGTTGTCTTTCTCCTCGATGGCGGCGAACTTGTCGTCCAGCGCTTGCTGCGGGGAGAGGGCGGACAGAGGGAGACGCGTCAGACGACATTCGGAGCCCCCCCCCCCCCCCTCCCCCCAGGGGTGAGCAGACTGCACGGGAGCGGGGAAGCGAGCACCTCCAAAGCGCGCTCCTTCTCCTTCAGCCTGTGGCGCAGCTTGGAGAGCACGCCGTCGTTCCCTCCCGGGCTCTTGCTCTGCTCCAGGTCCCGGACCATGCTGACGTACTCCTGGAGAGCACGGGGGGGCGACAGAGGGCGAGGTGAGACAGGTGACGAGGCGCTGCAAAAAACGCACGCAAAGGTGCGACTGGCTCACCTGGAGCTGCTGCTCCTTGTCGGCCAGGCCGGTGGTGAGCCGCTGGATGGTGACCTCGTGGGCCTGCAGCTTCCTCTTGGCGTCGTCCAGCAGCTCCTGGTACTGCTGCTCCAGGGCGCCCTCCCTCTCCCCGATCTCGCCGCTCAGCTTTTTCAGCTGATTGTTCAGGTCCTGTTGAGGAGGAGGAGGAGGGACGGCGAGACGTCAGGACGAGCGGGGAGGACGGGACGGCAGCGGCGCAGCGGCGGCCCGACTCACGTTCTGGGCCTTGTCCCCCTTCTTCTTCTGCTGCTGCAGGTCCTCCAGCTCCACCTCCAGCTGCTCCTTGGCCCGCTGCAGGTCGCCCAGCTCCTGCTCCCTCCTGTCCAGCGCGCGCTGCAGCTTCTGAGCCTCCAGCACCTTGGCGTGGTGCTCGCCCTGGAGCCGCGCCAGCTCCGCCTGCCGGTCCATTAATAGGCTCTGGTGCTCCTCGACTCCCTGCGGGGGGAGGGGGGGGGGGGGGGAGAGACACGCGACGCGCGGTTGGAACCCAGACGGAGGCGGTGATAATATATATAATATGATATAATAAAGGGGGCGTCACTTGCCTGGTATTTCTGGAGCTGGGCTTTGTGCGCCGCCTCTCTGGCCTTGGCCAGAGCGTCGTCCCTGTCCTCGATCTCATGACACAGCTCTGAGATCTGTCGGTTTTAAAGGAGCAGCGTGAGACTGAGGGCGGGCCGGTCGGAGCGCTGGCCGACGACCGTGCCAGCCTTACCTCCTTCTCCTTCTCCCTGAGGACCTGGGTGAGCCCCTGGATGGTCTTGTCTCGCTTCAGGCCGTTCTTCCTCTCCGAGCCGAGCTCGCCCTCCCTCTCCTCCAGCGCGCCCGACAGGGCCTGCCCGGGCGTCGAGAGGCGCCGTCAGACCCAATCGATCTCAAAGGCGGCCGGGGGATTAACAGGGGAGCGGGGGACGCGTACCTTGTTCTGGGCCTGGACATCGTCCAGCGTCCTGGCCATGCTCTCGGAGGTGCTCCTCGCCTGGGCCAGCTGCTCGGTCAGCGTCCGGTTGCAGGACTCCAGTCTGCCCACCTCATCCTGCGCCTGGGTGGACGCGGGGAGCATGGAAGGGAGCAGAGAGAGACGTAATTAGCACGACCGACGTGAAGTAGGCTGCTCAGGCGCTGGCGGCATCCCTCTCCCGCTGGCTACCTCCACTCTGGCGGGAGTGTACTCATCGTCATACTCCTCCGCGAGGGTCGCGCAGGGACTTCCACTCGGCCTCGCGGAGCCGGCGCCTGGCCGGCAGGCCGCGGGGGCCCGGGGCCGGGCCCCCTCAGCACCGGGATGTGGCTTCCCGCCGGGGCCGAGACGCGCTGCCCGGAGATGCAGCGCAGCAGCTGGATCAGGTCGGAGATGACGGAGGGCCGCCCGGGGCAGCTGCGGAGCAGCAGCCTGGCCTGGGCGTCCTCGGACGCTCGGCCGGGCTTGGCCTTGACTCTTTGGGCCGGGGGCTCGGGCCCCGGCGCTGCGTCCGAGGGGACGTCCCTGTTGAGCGACTGCAGGGAGGCGGAGCGGCCCTTGAAGCCGGGCCTGGGCAGCAGGCCCTTGCGCTGGACCAGGTCCAGGTACAGGCTCTGGGAGTGCTGCCTCGTTCCGCGCAGGGCGAAGCTCCTCGTGGACCCGTTGAGGCCCGCGGCCGAGCCCGTTCTGCCGCTCCGGAGGCCCGGGCGGCCCGGCGGAGGCCCCCGGCTGGCGATCTGGTCCAGGCTCACGCACCTCTTCATGCGCGTCTCCCTGAAGGGCGGCTCGTCGGGGGCGGCGGGCGGCCCCGCGGCCTCGTCCTCGCCGCCGGCCGCCCACGGCCACCCGGCCGGGGTCTTCCAGCCGTCCGGCTCGCTCGGGTTGTTCTTCCCGTAGACGTGGGCGATGCACTGCGCCAGGTGCTCCTTCTCCGCCTGCAGCCTCTGCATGTGCGCGCCGTGCTCGTCCTGCAGCCGGCCCATGTCCACGTCGCACTGCACCACCCTCTCCAGCTGGAACACGCACTTGCCGCACAGGAACTCGCCGCCGCCGTCCCGCGTCACCTCCCGGCCCAGCACGTGCGACAGCACCACCTGCGGCCTCACGGTGGCCGCGTTGCTGAAGATCCAGCGGCACTGGCTGCCCACCGCGCGCACGCCGCACACGCGGCACGGGTCCTTCATGGCGGCCCCGGGCGAGGAGGGCCCCGGCGGCGCAGCAGCCCTCAGCCTGCCATCCGCCGCCGTCCCTCAGTGCACGGGCGACTGAGGCGCAGAGGAGAGTGAGGAGCGCAGAGGGCACCGTAAGCCCTAAGCCTCTGATAATCCCCGCCTCTGTTCCACTCCACCCCCTCCCCCTCCCCCTCCACACACATTCAATCAGATCAAATCCTCCAGGGATTGCGCCACTGGCGGCTATGACACGGGCCCAGGTGACGCCCCCCCCCCCCCCCCCCTCAGGACACCACCCTCCCCCCAGGCGTGACCGACCGTCACGGAGGGGAGCCTCTCCTCCTCACAGCGGCCTCTCGCCCCTGTCAGAGCCCGTCCATCCAAAAACGCTCCGCTCTGAGATCGATTTGCCGGCAACCGCCACTATAGCACATTCCCCCCCGACACCTCGACCCCGGCAGGGATGGAACGCACTGTGGGGCCTCGACGGAACCCCCTCCCGACACACAGGCGGTCCGATCTGACCGCCATCTTCCCACACACGCGGCACGTCGTGGCCTTCGCGTCGTTCCTCTCACCTTTACCCCCCCCACCTTGTTGATGGGAGAGGATGGCGGGACGTAAATAACCCCACCGCCCGCAGAAGGCGCGCTAATCCAGCATTAACACCGTGACCCGGGCCCAGACGTCACAGGCCCGATGAGGTAACCCCTGGACGCCTCCCAACTGGCGGCTCGCGAGCGCAAACTTCGACCACTCCTGAAGAGTTCCCTCTTGAAGGAAAGCATCAGCCTTTTTGTGACTGGGCGTCTCTGTCCATTTCACAACGTGACGAAGATGATGCGATCGATCAAAAGCAACCCGAGCGAAATCTGCATGAATAACCATCCAGTTGCTGTTATTTGAGAGACCCTCATATAACGGGCTCTGCGCATGAATCTAATCTCAGGCAAAACAAGGCATCAACACGGGGCATAGGCAGCGGCTCGAGCCTCCCACTGAGTCTCCAACATCAAGGCTGCTTGACTGATTCACTCCAGATTAAAAGCCTCGCTCCGACCCGCCGTGAATCGCTCTCTGGCAGGAGAGCAGCACATAGCAGACGCGTCGAGACAGGAGAGACGGAGAGAGGCACCTGCTCAGGTACGCACACGTACACAGCGGAGCAACGAAACCCTCAGAAGGTTTTGGAAGGCGCTGAAAGCGATCACCAACCTGACGGTCCGGTTTGGCCCGCCGCTTCTCTCTCTGCAGCTCGTCCCGCAGTGCCTGGGGAGACAGGGGGAGGGCCCCGGCGTCACTGTAGGTCAGGTTCGTTTTCGGGCACGTGGGGTCTTTACCGCCGCGCCTCCCACGTACATGGAGCTCCTGGTCCTTCCTGAGGATCAGGTCGGACAGCCGCCCCACGCCGTCGGCCGGCGGGCCGTCTGCGCCGTCCGTGCTCTGGCTCGCCGCCTCCCGGCCCTCCAGCTCGGCCCTCGGCTGCTCCATGCCACTGCCGGGAGTCACACTCGGTTAGGCCCTGGCTTCTCCACACTTCGCCCCCCCCCCCCCCCCCCCCCCCTCCCCCCCGCGGTGCGCTTACTTGTCTTTGTCCCGCGGGGCCTGCTGCAGGTCCGGGGCCGGGTCGGGCCCGGGGGCGGAGAGGGCGCTCGGGGGGCCCAGGGCCTGGAGCCGCCTCTCCATGGCGATGCTCCTCAGCTTCTCCTGCTCGGCGATGGCCGCCATCTTCTCCACCTCCTCGTCGGCCGCTCGCAGACGCTGCCGGGACGTGAAGAAAGGGAAAAGAAAAAAGCAGGTGAGACGACTGCCAAAGCGCAAAAAGGTCCGGGTGGGGGACTTTCTGACGCGTGGACCCACTTGCTCCAGCTCCGCGATCCTGCCGCTGAAGGCCTCCCGCAGGGCATCCATGTCTCTCTGAGCTTGCTCCCGCAAACGATGGGGGTCCGCCGGCTCTCGGCCAGCCAGGCTCTCCAACGCTTTCCTAGGGGAGACATTCAGGGTGGGGGTAAGGCTGCGGCTGATGTCCTTTTTCGGTTTTACCACGGAGCCGGGGCATGGGCGAGGGGGTGGTACTCACGACGCCGACACCAGGAGCTCTTGCTTCTCGGCCAGCTCCCTCTTCATGGACTCCAGCTCCACCTTCAGCTCGATGTTCTACGGGGACAGGACGCTCGGCCCGTTAGGGCCCAAGCCTCTGATCAAATGTTACGACAGATCGCTGAAATGCTCGCAGGCTTCTATCGTTAACACAACCCAGTTACTAATCCCCATGGTTTATCTCGAGACCGAGTACGTGGAGATCACATTTTTACGCGACACTTTTCATTTTTCAGACACAAAGAGCAAGCAGCGGTTTGGAGGGCGGCCGCTCAAAGATCACAGGCGTGAGGTTTCAGCTGAACCGGCTCCAGAGGGCCCCAGCGGGAGACGCTGAGTCACACGCAGCGACGAGGCCCCGGGAGGCCTTGTGAGAGCACTTCACGGACATGTGGGCAAAACTGCTTTCGGAGGCATGCAAACTTTCAGGCATGGGAACGCGACTTGATGGAAGTCAGGGCTTGTGTTGGTCGTCAACAGGACCAGTTTGTCGGCCTGGTTTCACAGAGCATAAGGCGCGTCCCTACCGTTTTGAAGATGTCCTCGGTGGAGTCCTCGCACTTCTGCTGCATGCGCTCCTCCATGAAGTAGATGCGCAGCTTCAGGTTGAAGTTCTCCTTCTTCAGAGCCGTGATTTGCTGCGCGCGGGCAGAGGAGACACTGCCGTTAAACGCCCGCACGCGACATGTCATTCCTCTCATTTCTTTCAACAGTGCAAAGGAGACGCTGGAACGTGCACGGAGCTCTGGTTGATGTCAGACTACGGGTCCAAGCACGCTTCGACACTCCATCCCCGACGCGTGGCGCGCCGTGCCTCTACGCTCTTTACGCGTGGAGAACATGTTACATGGCAGAGAAGGACCACGTGCTAAGATAAGGGGGCCCTTTATGCGCGCCAGTGTGCGAGGGCAAGTGTGTGTGTGTGTGTGTGAAGTGGACTGTGCATCATTGTGCTGCAGGCTCGGAGCGGCATGCATCTGGCAATGGGGGTTGGGCAGACAGAGGGGAGGAGGTGGAGGAGGTGGAGGAGGTCTGGACGCCCCCCTGCAACCCTCACACGGCCGCACAGCCACTCGGCCGGGCAGGCAACACGCGGGCCGGGAGGCCCTGAGCGTGCATTCCTCGCAAATGCTGAAATATGGGCTTGGGTCCGACCCCTCAGCCTGCTCCCACTCCTTCGCTCCGTCGCTGCGCCTCCTTAAATGGTCAGCGGGACTCCGTACGAGCCGCTGTGGTGTTGTATGAGACGCGGGCTCCTCGCGGGCCGGGAGACACCCGATCTTGGAACACGCAACGGACTCACGTTCTCGTAGTCCTTCATGGTGAGGGCTTTCACCGGGGACATCTTATCCGGAAAGGACGGAGCTGTAAAACAGAGCAGACATGCATGGTGACGTTCCCAAAGCGCTGCAGCGTCACAGGATCTAAAGCGGGGGTCCCCCCGACCGCCACGGGGACCGAAACCGACTGGCCGGGGGGGCCGGCGCTCTGAAGCGCTGGGGACTCAGTAAGTTTCAGGGGGATGGAGGACGGGGGGGACGATCGAGTTCGGCACTGGGTTTCTACCCCCCCCCCCCCGTCCTATCGATGCGGCCCTAACTTGGGAGACCAGGAGGAAGGCAAACGGGATGGAGTCACGCCCAAGAGGCTGGGCAACGCGTAAAAAAGCGCCATCGCACGACGAAACATCGATGCAATGACGCAACCGATGGTCTTAAAGCTCCACCACTAATTAACGCCAGGCAGCTAATCCCTCGGCGCGGCTTCGGGGGGGGGTGCGGGCGGGGGGCTGGGGGGGGGGCGGGGGGGGGGGGGGGGGGGGGGGGGGGGGACCAGCGGTGGGAGGTCGCGGTTCACGATTCGTCAGCCGCGTTAATTGATACACAGGAGGAAAAGCAAACGAAACAGCAAAAAGCAAAAGCCCCCGTCTTACCTGTCATGCTGTCTGTGGAGTATTCGCCTGCATTTATGGAGTCGGGCAGTCTGCAGCTGGGGAGGGGGGGGGGGGGGGGGGGGGGGGGGGGGGGGACACAACGGGCGACACAATGAATACACATGGAAAACAAGCATTAGCTGATAACCGCATACGGCCAAGGCAATTTTGAAAAAAGGTATGATGATGCCGAAGATGAGCCGTCTGTCCTGTCCGGTCATGGCACACACACACACACACACACACTCACACACACGCGCGCGCGCACACACAGAAATTATTCCGGTGTGCGAGCAACGCGAATGTGCCGTGTTTGTGTATTACTCACGCTGGCCAGTTCCACTGAGCCTGAAGAAGGCTCCATAAATAGCTTAAGAGTGACTCTGCCTCATTTACATCCACTCTGGCAGAATCCCCTGCAGTGTGTGCGTGCGTGTGCGTGCGTGTGCGTGCGTGTACGTGTGTGCGTGTGTGTGTGTGTGTGGGACCATGTGCCAGTGGCAGCCTTGCTCTAATGCTCGGGCAGACAGAAGGAGCGCTAACAAGGGAACCCGGTGGACGAACGGGGGGCTTTCTTTGGAAGGACAAGCGGACCACTGTGACTCTGGGCGTCACGCAGAGACGGGACTGAGGCGGCGCGCGCCCGGGACAAAGCGGCGGCAGGGGCAAGCACAGCCGTCGCACCCGCAGGAACCCCCTCCCGCCCCCCCCCACCCCCGACCTTTCGGGAGAAGTGGCTCCTGGGTAGGTAGGCTGTGTAGCGGAGCAGGAACCATACGCGACGCAGGGGGCCCGCTAAGACAACACGGTATTAACCACCACCGCTAGTGGTGTAGTGGTAGTCGTGACCCCTTCAGGGGTCAGCTGGCGACGAGGCCCGCTGGGTCGCGTGGCCCCTGGGA
Organism: Karalla daura; assembly: GCA_029224185.1. NCBI lineage: Eukaryota > Metazoa > Chordata > Actinopteri > Chaetodontiformes > Leiognathidae > Karalla > Karalla daura. The sequence continues at coordinate 7,027,655 of CM055201.1, forward strand.
GCGGGTAGTCCCGGGAGCTGAGTTCCTGCCGGTGTGCAGCGCCAAAGCGGGGGTGACACAGAGCGGCATAGAAACGAAAATTCCCCCCTGGCGTAAACAACAACAAGCGCCACTTGGGTCCGAGCTCGTCTTTCTCGACCCCCGCCTCCGTGTCTAATAATATGACGTCCCCGCAGCGGACAGCTTCCTCCCATACCTCAGCCCTGGCTCTCTCTCTCTCTCCGCAACATACCGGGGCCCTACAGCACATGCTGGAGGCCCACGCGACTGCGGTAATGTCAACGCCAAGGTCGAGGTGCTCCTCCGTCGCCCCCGGAGGGCGGCGCGGCGGTCACCCGATAATCCCCGAGCAGGGGCCGAGGGCCAATAAAGAAAAAGAGTGCATCGACACGGTTGCATCACCGAGGTTTCACGTGCCTGCGAGCGCGTCTTCCTGTGCCAAGGGAGGGGAAACGCGCCGCAGAGGGGCAGGAGCAGCCGCAGGGGCCGCGGCAATGACAAACAACCCCCGACCACGCGAATCAAACTCCCCCCACAAACAGTACGCGGCGCTCCGGCGAGCCTGTTTGAGCGGCCTCCGTCCGTACTGTTTTTGGAACCGGTGGAAACAATGTGCGAGCCAGTAAACAGTCACTTCCTCTTTTCTTCTCACTTTTGAACAGTGGCAGACATGAAAGCAGCCAAGCTAGCAACGATGTCCCTTTAACCCTTAGGTCAGTGTGTGGTGATACAGCTGTTATCTCTCAAACTCCTCGCCTTGAGTCACTTTCCGCGACATAATGTCAGCGTATCCTCCCCACACAATTGCACAAGTGCACCTCGTCACTCTGTCATTCTCCTACGGTGCCTGCTATGAGTGCGTGCTTGTTTACATGCGTGTGTCATGCACAGCGTTGCATTTTAAGCATTCGAAACCTCTTTATCCTCCTCTTTCCAAGCATTTTCATCCTCTTACTTGCAGGAAATGTCAATCCTTCCATCACATGAACATCTGAATAAAATTGGACTGACAAGCTAAGAATCCATCAAATCTGGCAGGAAGAAGGCCAAGAAAGGGCGTTCTCCTGTGTACAACTGACATGAACAGCGTGGCACATGGATGGATTTTGTTCAAAACAAGAACTTTTTTTCACCCATACGTTGATGTTCTTTTTCAAATGTTATTACAAATTTGGTATTATAATCATTCAAAAATATGATCAAACATTTCAAATATCAACTACATAAACTGCATTAATTGCTTGTAAGTTATTGCTGGAGTAAAAATCTGATATTTTCACAAACATTGTTATGACTCCATTGACTTGAAGGCCAAATAGGTGGGACAAATCTCAATCACACAAGGGCTAAAGTACCTGGTGGAAAACCTGAGGCAAGGCAAGCTGTATGCAAAGCCATATTTACCCAAAAGATCATCGTGAATCAAGTTTCAGAATCACCAAATGTGTAACACACACCGCAGATATCATATAACATCTTGGATTACTGGGGCACGCTTACCACCTGGATGAAAGCTTGTACACAGTAGAGGGCGAAAGCCAGGAAGCCACTGTGTAAACTTCAGCACACACACACACACACAGATGCTACAACTAGCTTTTCTCCTAAAAACACATACACAGTTGCAGACTAGCTAGATCCAGATCCAGCGGGAAGAGCAGCAGAGCGGCAACCTTACCACAGCTCATCCTCCTCCTCCTCCTTTCTCACGACCTGGACAGCAGGCAAAGTGGGGGATAAACACAACATTTGACATGTTGACTCCACATTTTTGAACCAGACTGGGGGAGACGTCGCCGCTTTCTGTGCTGCAAACACTAGCTCTGATCACTTCCTCTTCCTCACCCCCCTCCTCCCTCTCTCTCCCTGTCTCTCTCTCTCTCTCTGTCAGGTCAAAGCAGCCCACAGCCAATCGCAGCAACATGCACTCGGCTGGATATAATGTGGAGACAGTGGTAACTACATTACTGAGAGTCTGCGCGATGACAGGCTTTGTGCGGGTTTTCTGCGCCGGGGGATGATCCACATAATTTCGGGATGACATTACCATTTTTCATGAAGGAACCACTAGCACTGTAGCCGCTAGATGCCAAAACACAATCATGTGCTCAATCCAGTAAGTTGCAGCGAGGACAAAAGCAACCAAAAGTGCAGGAGCATTGTCCAGAACTTATGTGTTGTCACGATGAAACAGTCCTGCATCGTAACACTACTCGTAGCGATAACGAAACCGGTATTACAGACAGCGTCCCGTTACTTCTACACTCGTGACGGTCATTTGTCCAGCCATACAAATGGTAGATGACATACACACAAGAAAACAAACAAACAAAAGGGGATTGTTATCTTCTACTGAGACTGTTAAAACTGCAGCTTTGTAGTCTTAGTACACCTGGCGCAGCTAATTCAATACGTCACAGTGTAAATTCTCATAAATGTGTATATCGGTGCCTTTGTGTACGTCCGCAGCGAAAGGACACTGATATTTAGCCACTTCTGAGTGAAGTCTGTTGTCTATAAAATGTTATTATGCATGTAATACATTAGCGTTAGCATGCTAGCCGCCGCTGCTAGGTTTTACCTCCCGTTGATGTCTACGGGCAGCGTCAAATCTTCTCCCACGACGGAGTCCATGACGGCTGCCGAGTTAGTCCGAGTTTTTCCTCAGGATCTAAAACGCATTTTAGATATGAGTTGCGGCGTAAAGTTAGAAAAGCGGGACGGAATTCAAAATAGTCCAGGCTACCGCCATTACGATATGGTAAACGTCACCATTGTGCACGTTGGAAACTGGTGATGCCTTCACGTTACATAGGAAATAATTGAGTGTCAGACCGTACGCCCACATTTCCCTCTAAACACAATATATGTACTTTTAGTAGTATATATACACATGACAAACCGCAGAGGGTTATCGTTTATTCGTTCATTAATTCATTAATAACTCAATCAGAAACTCAACAGCACTACTTTCCAGCAAGACTTTTTGGTAAACCTGCTGCCATCTTTGTGCGTTTACCATTCTGCAACACTTATTTTTGCCCAACTACTCTCACAACTGAGGCTACATATTCAACATATTCTGAAACTTTATTTTAGCACAACACACATAGCTCCTATGCAATTTGTATTTTCACTCCTGCAATGACGACTTGCAACCCGTCGTGGATATTTTGCCATACCGTTCTGTAACAACTGTGTTCTTTATGTATCTGTCCCTCTTGCGTATCTATTTATTTTTCTCGTAACAGATCATTTTTCATGCGAGTTGAGACGTCAAATTGGAAAGTTACGTCTTCACAAGTTATTTTGTATGCAACTTGAGAGGACAGTTACGAAATCCTGCGTAAAGTGAAGGCAGCACGGAGCTGGGTGGATACAGCGACGAAGCGATTGGCCAAAACAAACACTTTGGGGAGGTTCATAGAGGCTTAAAATGTGAACGGTGCTCGGTGTTAGTGGTCATGTTACCGCCTCTGACAGCACAGTTTTAAAAAGAAACTGACGTGACCCATAAGAAATAAGTCTACAGCAGCCTGACCACACTGTGTGTGTGTGTGTGTGTGGTTTTGTTGTGTTTTTGTGAGAGACAGATAGATAGATAGATAGATAGATAGATAGATAGATAGATAGATAGATAGATAGATAGATAGATAGATAGATAGATAGATAGATAGATAGATAGATAGATAGATAGATAGATAGATAGATAGATAGATAGATAGATAGATAGATAGATAGATAGATAGATAGATAGATAGATAGATAGATAGATAGATAGATTCTTCCAAGTCCAATTCGTACTCTTAATTTTTCGTGTAATAGGACTTTCGTAAGCCGGGGTTCCACTGTACACACATACTCACATACTACATACATATTAGGGAGGTTCTTTCAGGGAAATTCATCAAACTTTTTAAGGATACGTTTATGACTATCGTAATTAAGTGTGTTTGAGAGACGTATATTTACTGGAGACCATTGTAAACATAATTTGTACGTATGTGGTGAAGTTGCTGGGAGTGTTGCACAGTAATCAACATTTGCCCCAGGGGCGTAATTATAACATTTGGTTGACATAGGCCACACTAGACAGTAACGACCACTGTCTGGGTGTTTTATCACCCAGTTCAGCGTTTCCCTTGTTCCAACCATAGGTACCAACATTTGGTTTGGAATCTATTCTATTACAACAGTGACACCAAGCGGTTAAAGTGTGAATTTCAGTGGAAATAGAGTCCCATATGGGATGCAGATTGTTTTATTGGAAGGCATAAAAATCGTAGCTTGATCCCCATGATAAAACATCACCTAGGTGTTAACAGACATGTTATCTACATTCTGATGTAGACTGCATGCTTTACATAGATACAGGCAAAGACACGTACAAGATAAAAGCACAATAAATCTTGAGTTTCCCTGAAACCTCCACCATGCATCCTTTTTCCTGTAATTGGCTCCACTGAAGCAGAATTACAATGAGAGTGTGCCAGTTGCCTCAGACTCTACTGAGCCACAAAATCCCCAGTTTACCGTGGCTTAGTAGGTTTGGGAAATGTAATTAATTGTAAATGCATTCAGGGATTTGCCCCAATCAAGTGTGATGCCATTTTCTGCTGTGCTGGCCATGAATCAGCAGGAGATGGTTTCCATCTGTCACCAAAATGAAAAGTTACCCATCTGCAGCTCCAGCCTTGGTAAAAACATAAACAAAAAAAACATCTAAAGTTGCACAGCTATTCACGATCACTGAAATTCTTTGCCCATTAAATTATATTATGTTGTCTGGTACTTTTACTGTCACAGCAGTCTGTTAGTGTCCATCTCCAGCCCATGTATGCTGGAGCATACAACCTCCTGGACAGAGCACAAAGACACACCATTCACTTTCACACTCGCAGCTACGGGCAATAGAGTTTCCAGTCAACCTAAACATTTATCGTTTTGGACTATGAAGAAACTGGAAGAAACTGGAATACCTGGAGAAAACCAATGCAGGCGCACAGAGTGCATGCACATTCCATACAAGGCCGTTAGTTTCCAACCAGGGATCTTCTTGCTGCGAGACAATAGTGCCAACCGTCTTGGTGGCTTTGTGGTGAAAGAAAATGTATTTTGAGGGTGTAACTGTTTGATTGACTGAGCTTTTACATATGAGCCCTGTAACTATCAAGTCAGATAGTAGATCCTTGCTCTTCTCTACATCTGCCCTCAAATACATATGTAAAGTAAAAATCCACACCCAAATTGAAGGTATTTATTGAACAAATGGACAATGAACAATGAATAAACAGTAGACAGATAAAGGATGTTGGCACCAGAAATGGTCTTGTTCAGAGTTTCATGACTTAACTGTATTTGGCTGATGTTTCCGAACAGGCTTCAATTATTATCAAAGGCAACAGAAACTCTTTGCTCCAAGTCATGTGTACAAATGTGAGGTATTCTTAGCTCATTTTAATGTCTACAACAGATTTACAAAAAGAAGAAACAATTTTCACATATTTGCATAATCCTTTAAAACACAAGTTATAGTATAGCACAGAGTCCTGGTACAGTACATGGTTGGTTATCATAGAGGAAAAACAACATAAAGCGAAATAACAAAAAATTAAAAAAATAAAAGATAATTAACATTGCAATAAATTTGTTCTCTGGAGCCCCAAATTTACACATAAAAAAATCTATAAACTCCAAGACCAGTTGGGCGAACTGATATATAAAGTTGTCAGAAAGAGTAGTATTGCTTCAACCAACAGAGATTTGCTCAGTCTGCAACCACGTTAACAACATTAAATAACATTAAATTAGCAAGAGGGGATCCACTGTATACAGCAAGGTTTGAACAATTATACACACTTGTGTCCAGCTACAACAAAGATACTTTTATTTAATTAAAAACTATCTCCACTAGTTGTTTTATTTTTCTAGAAATATTACATACAGCTGTGGGGGGGGCTTTGTACAGAGAAAACTTCTTTCTTCAAAAATACTTCAAACCCTGTGTGTTATACTGGATAGAAAGGGAGAAATCTGTTTTTCATTTTTATAGTTATCTCTAAAATATTTTCAGTCTGAACAAGCGTCTCTAAAATGCAGCATTGAACACAAACAGTTTTGAATAAAGAGCAGATGCTCAACTATGCAATTTTGGGTGGGATATCGCTCTCATAGTGCACTATGGAAGCTATGGCAATATATCATATGGACCTCTGAGCAAGCATGCACTATTAACATCTGAATATCTTAGCAAAGTGGTGTAATTACAGCACTATGGCTAGCACCTTAGATAATTTACTTAGCACCGTGCATTAGAGAAAGGTCGGGACAGAAGGTAGGGGTGGGTAGGGGGTGTGTGTTTTAATTCCTGGACCCACTCTCCTCTCTCCTGTGGCTCAGTTCTCCTCTAAGGAACGCTTGTACCTGTAATCTGTTAACAGCCTGTGGGGTAGAAGAGGAGACTTCTGGTCCCATGTGGTGCTGAGTAAATAATAACTATTGGCCTCCTGTGTTTTATCATAAATAAGGAAGCAAGGAGCTGATTTGACACTCCACAGTTGTAGAGAACGCATTAAAACATTTGGAAACTAGAGCTCCATACCACTTCTCTTTTCACTCTGACCTCTAGGCTCCACGACTGCAGATATTCTCCCTAAGTGGCATCCGGTTCGATAACGTAGGAATAATAACTATATCAAGGAATATTTAATGCACTGACTCTCCACGCGGAAGATTTGCGTGTGGCTTCAGATGAAATTACTGAGAACTGACTGAATGCCACTAGCTTTTCCACGTTTGAGGGGAAACAGAATGTAAAAAATTCCCAGTTTGGAGCACCAGTAAATACAGATGTGATTTCTGCTCAGTTCAAGCATGTGACCCTGCCACTGGATTATTTCACACGGGCAAGATCACACGAGACGAGCACCGAAAGGCAATAAAATGGCACCCCTGAACAATTCCTTCCATATAAGTTTAAAATATCAAATTATCTTCTCTTTTTCTATTGCACTTGAAGATTATTTCTTTACATAAGATATACATGTATAAAAGTTAATAAGCATACATATATATGTACATTTAACTGATCCCAATTATTTTAATTCTTCTCTTCTAACAGAATTCCTGGTATTTCCAAAAGAAAAGTACACACAGTATACAGACTGTATACAGTTAAAAAAATAAGTTACTCTAATGTCCGCTGATTAACTTGGCCTTGTTCTCCCTTCAGTTAGCAATGTTCCAGAGAGATTGGTGTGGCATAGAGCCTTTTTATTTCTCCAAGCGGGCGTACATATGGAGATCCTTCCTGAAGAGCGTGAAGCCGTACGGAGAAGCTATTAGTGCAAAATCTCCCCGGCTCCCCCTCAGCTCTTCGGTGCCCCCCCCCCACCACCTCCCTGTGCTTCCTCCCTCTGTGTCTGCAGTCCAACGGGAGTCTGGCAGAGAGGAGCAGGATCTGTTTGGAGGGAGGTTTGTACTCGCTTGGACAGGAGGAGGACTCCTCCGATCTCCGTGCCTGCACGAGGGTGCTCCGTCCCTCCGTGGTCAGACGGCCGACACTGGAAGCCTCACAAGAAGCACACGGGACCTACTTCCAGGTGGTAATGTGAGCCGGGAGTAGGACTGGGGAGGTTGAAGATGTCCACGACGGGGAGCAGGGTGGGGTCCAGAGAGTGGAACACAAAATGGGTCTGGTGCCAGCGGCCATCTTTTACCTGAAATACAAGTCTGATTTTAGTCTGATCTTACCCCATGTATTGTTTTCTACTATCAGCATAGATGCTATGGAACAATGGTTTCATCAGAAATGCCCCAGGTGCTATTTTACAAGCCCTTTTTTAGCTGTAGGAATTTTACAGCCCATTTCAGCACAGATCTGGTACCCTTTCATGTTTATTTGGCAGCCACACATAGGCACAAACACATGACTCAACATTCCACAATGAACCATGCAGCTTGATGGTAACTGGACTGATATAGCTATGGAGCATTATTTGTTTGTTTATTATCATTGTGGAGCCCTTCTAAGGGTCGGTAAGATTGTCGATTGTTGATCATTACCCAGCAGGAGTCCTCTATGACGTGTGGCTCGAGGTCGCCTCCCACCTCAAACACCTCCCCACTCCAGGCCTTGAATTTGACAGACGCCTGGGCTGCCGGCTGGTCCTCAGCTGACCTCCAAACCGAGGTGTTCAGGCAGTGGATGATGATGTGCTGCACTGCCTCTGAGCTGAGCAAGTGCAGGAAGTTCAGCTGCACACGCCCAACGCTAATAGTTGGCTGTTAAGACAAGCAGAAGAGATGTGGGTTGACGAGTTATTTTATATTGCCAGTGACGAAGTTAAGGCTTGTCACTGTGTCTTCAATACCTTGGATGGTGTGACTGGTTTTAGGCAAGTCTGTCCACCTCCTGTAAAGTTGCAGGTCACTTCTATTGTATCTGACGAGCAGCCCAGGTTGGGGTCAATCCAATAAGTGCCTAGAAACAGCAAAATGGAATGATTAGTTCGAGCTGTTCTGAATAGAAAAAAAACGGTTGTTTGTTTCCAACACACACACACTCACACTCACCATCATTGAACTTCTGTTCACAGCTGTGCAGGTCCCTACAGATGCGGGCAGGATTGTCCCGGGTGCCCAGTGGGTTCTTCAGGCTCTGGATCAGGTTACTGAGGTAGTGGAGGGTCTTAAAGATCTCTGCACCCTGGTCCAGCATCGGCAGGTCCATCACTGGCTTGTTCTGGACACCAGACACAAATGTGAGGCCTTTGTAACAGATGTAACTACATAACAACACAGGGAAAATCGACATCATCGGTCTACAAACCTCAGTCCTGAGTGGGGTGTGTGAATCCACAAACAAAAGACCATCTTCCCTCTGCAGCAGAAAAACAAATTCTTATTTAAACAGAACCAGCTACAGCACGGTATATTAAAACAACCTCAACTGTTTGACTACAATGAGATCACCAAACATAACATTGCTTACAAATGACAGAGGGATGCCCGGGCGACCCTGAAAAGAAGGAAGACATATTTAGACAATGAATCACGAAACTCTGGCATTATGCTTGTTTTACCAACAAAACCTTTATAGGCTTTGGTTAAATGTTTGAAAAGGGGACGACTTACTGGAGGTCCAGGGAGTCCACGAGGTCCAGGAGAGCCCTAATAAAATGAAAATATAACACACGGAATGAGTTTATATGTTGTCAATCAAGTGTGCACAGTAAAACTGAAATAACCTTTAGCAGCAGCAGAAGTAGAAATAACACTGTGCAAACATACCCTTGGGCCTTGCAATCCCTGTTCAGAGAGAGAAGAGATGTATTTTCAGCCTGAATTTCATCATGAGTTCATTGCAAACATTTAAACAGCGTGTCAAAACTGAAACAAATAGATGTGATTAGAACTCACAGTCTCCCCACGATTGCCCTTTTCTCCTCGAGGACCCTGTGGAGAGATCAGTCAGTCAGTTGTCTGTTGATGGACAGCAGAGACACATTTTGAGGGACAAGTCATTCAGCCAGATACATACTGCGCTTCCAGTAGGACCGATAATTCCCATCGGGCCAGTGACTCCTCCTCTACCCTGTTGGAGAGAAAAGGTTGGGGAAGAAAATGAATTAAATAACACTTTTGGTACTTTTAGTCAGTGTAATCTACTAAATCACTGGTCTACTTACCATTGAGCCCTGTGGCCCCTTTGGTCCACGTACGCCCTTCGGTCCAAAGTCTCCTGGAGGTCCCTGAAAGTAGCAACAGTAAAACATGATCACACACACTCTTTGCACCTCTTAAAAATCAGACATTTGATGTCAGCCTCCCTGCACACACCAGATCCTACTGTATCTCCAATGTGTCACGGAACATCTGACTTCCACTAACAGTTTCCACACTGACGACAACCATCATTCCAGCTGTCGGAACAACTCTGGCTTCCATCTTGTCATTTTAATACAATAGAATATTTTTTTATTGCCTCTCAACTAGAGACATTTGGGGTGTGTTTATACAGCATGATGGAAACTTCTCTTCTTTGCGACACAGATTAAAACCATACAAGACTTCCCTCTAAAACACACACAGGCACTCTACCCTGACACTTTTGTTTTAAGATAATAGAAGAACTTATTTATCCTCAAAGGGAAATTCTTGACACTGTTCTTCAAAGTAGCAAAAGTAGAGGTAACGGGGCAGGATGTGAGCCGAGAATCTTTAAAATCCTTTGGCTTGCTTCAAAGTCTGCTGTTTGTCAGTCGGATCCAGTGAGACGTGCACACGTACAAGCAAACAGGCAATTATTGTAAGAGGATCCACTATGCCCCGGCCAGGTGTGGCAACAACCAGACAACACCTGAGTCTGAAATAACCCATCTTTGCAGACGTTCACGGCTAAGAGTCTAATCCATTTCCTGGGAAGACACCACAGGTTTATTTGCAAAGGGGGCAGCTACGCATCCAAGTGTTTACCTCTAGTATGGTGTTAACCTCTAGCTTATTCTAACAACAGATCCACCAAAAACAGATTCCAGTGGCTCATTTAATGTTTAGTCAACACAGATACAAGCTCATTCCAAAAGGCTGGAACTGTGTGAAATGCAGAGCGGAAAAGAAATGAGTCGTGTTTACCATATGCATGTGATTGAATGTGTGATTCGCTGCTGTTTCGTGCTAAACATACCCTTGGTCCAAAAACTCCCAGGATTCCTGGAAATCCCGGTTCTCCAGTATCACCCTGAGTAAGAACAGAGGAAGAACAATCAGAATCAGACCAAACAGTTTGCAGCAACATCTGAGCTAATCTAATGTAGACTGCATTCAGCTGAATGTGTCAAGTTGTGCCTAACACTCACAGGTTGTCCTTTGGGTCCATGGTCCCCCTGCGGCCCTGGTAGTCCCATTCCACCTCGGAAACCTCTTTTCCCTGGAGGTCCACTCTGGCCACGGAGTCCCCGCTCACCCTGGATGAATGAATGAATGAATTAATGCATAAATGATCACATTTCATGATCACGATCTGCAGTCATGTGTTATGGAAGGCCATCATAGCTATAAAGCCCTTGCATGTGCACACATTATATATAACATTGTGAGGTCTAAGGTCGTGATGAGGCTACGCATCCTTTGTACCTTTGGTCCAATGTTCCCCTGATCTCCTGGGAGTCCTTGAACGCCAGTCTTGCCAGGTGAGCCCGCTTTGCCAGGAAGACCAGCCTCCCCATCGTCTCCATGTTCTCCCTAGATGCAAATACATGAGTATGAGTGAGCCATTAATGATCAAACTCTGTTCTGATAGTGCCGGGATCTGTCAATGACAGCCTGTTCAATTGTCTCATTATTTTGGTGCAAAGGCACATCGAGCACATTATCAGGTGAAAATCATAACAAATAGTGTAATAAATAGTGTAACCTCTACAAATAGCAAAGCTCTGAACTCTTATAGATGTCAGACACCTACCGGCATGCCTTTACTGCCATCCTTTCCTGGGACTCCGTCTGCCCCGGGCACACCCTCCTGTCCCTCTCTGCCCACCACACCTCTGGGACCCGCAAGACCAGCACTCCCCTGAGGAGATTTATCAAACAATTGTCATATTGGCCTCTTTGTCATCTGTCTTGAATTGAAGTGAATCAGCACAGGTTGTCTTTGTCAAGCTTAATCTATTCACAACTCTATTTATTTCTCATTTCCAGACAAGCTTTATGAACAGACAGAATTCATGTGTACTGTGTACTGACGTACCTCTGATCCTCTGGCTCCTTTTTGTCCAGACTGACCCCTTTTGCCTTTCTGACCCTTTAGAGAGAGAAAATGTTTGAAAGGTGAAAAAGGAAATGAAAACTACATCACATCTGCTGTGCAACATTGTTGCAGCACTCCTGCATACACAGAAAGACTTAGAGCTCTTTAAGGCGCAGGCACTCAAAAGCAAAATCACCCAAAAACACACACAAAAGAAATTTACAAACTGTTTTGGTTTTGACTTTCTTACTTGATCTCCTTTAGCCCCTTTGGGTCCTTGTTGGCCACGAGGTCCAGGATGTCCCTGCAATTGACAGTTATGTTAATGACAGCATGTGTGAACGTGCCTGCTGGCTGTTTACACGGTCCTAATAACAGATGCAGGTTTTGCCACTCACAGGGAGTCCAGGAGCTCCCGGTCTGCCTCTCTCTCCATCCACGCCAACCTGGCCCTGGGGAGGAAGAGCAGGATATTGACTTCACAATCCCCAATATCGCAAACTAACAATTTTCAAACACGTGATGGTTCATACTTTGTAACCTGGATCCCCTGATTCCCCTCGCTCTCCTCTGTCGCCGGGAGGACCCTGATGAAACAAAACATATCATTAAAGAGTGATCATTTGATTTCTGCAACCTTGTTGAAGGCAAAGAGTGTATGTATGGAGGGAGTAAAGTAAGTTAGGTGCGACTTACTATGTCACCTAGAGGACCAGGAGGACCCTCTACTTTTCCATCATCTCCTTGCTCACCCTGCAGATGAAAATCCAAACAGTGGCGTTAGATGTTTTATGGAAGACACGTGTCCCTGATGTTACTCTGTACTACAACGGTGTCCTGTTAAAATGCTTCTTTTGTGTAGGCCTTCTTTCAGATCGTCATGGGAATGATTATAACGGAGTAGAGCAACAAAATCCCTGCGTGAGTAAAATCAGTTCTCGCTCCCTGCAAAACAAAAGCCCTGGGGTATTAACAATGTGTCGTCTTAAATGAAGGGCATCAAAACAAAGATGATGAGTGCAAGCTGCTTCTGGGGCGCCTGTTTTGTAAGTCAACGAGAAACATTTGGTGTTGCTGATCCACTTTAAGGTGATGTGTGGCCAAACCAAGCTGGCACAGGGCCGCATTTGGATCAGACTGAGTACCAAAGACAAGGAGGAGGAATAAAAGCTCATTGTTACGCGTAAAGTGAACGAGGTGTACCTTTTCACCTTTTGGTCCTGGAGACCCCATAGGGCCCTGTGGTCCTTGATGGCCCTACGAAAGGATATATAACGAATCACGTACAGTCATGTACAACGTTCAGATCACCACAATAGGCCTGTTTTTTAATGTTGGACATCCATTCACTTACAGTAAAAAGGTCATCTTACCTCATAACCTGCAAGACCTGTTTCCCCTTGTTGACCCATTCGACCTGGAGCACCCTACAGAGACAAAACGTCATGTTCAGTCATGCTACACTGTTCATTCAGCTTTATTAAGAGAGGATAGAGGGATAAATATCTGTATCATTACTGTTCCCCTTTACCACATGTCCAATTGTTCCTCTGGAGCCTTTTTGGCCGACAAAGCCCGGTGGTCCAATCTTTCCCACTGGCCCAGTCTCCCCAAGGTGACCTTGATTACCTTTGGCCCCCTAAACAACCACAGGGTGAGGTTAGAGAATAGGAGAGCGTACAGCATTTCAATGTGATTGCATGCAAATCCTTCTTGGTTTCTGAAGGATTATAATCAGACGTGATTTAATACCTTTGACCCCAGTTTGCCTCTTTCTCCAATTTTGCCAGGTTTCCCTTCTGGACCCTTCAGAGAGAAAACAAAATTTAAGAGACAGCTCGAAATGATGTGTGTGAATTTGACCAGAGAGACAGAGCACTCACTCTGACGCCAGTGAGACCAGGACTTCCAGGTGGGCCCTCCTTTCCCTTTAGCCCAGTTTCACCTTTTTCTCCTTTGTCGCCCTCCTGACCCATGTCGCCTTTTTCGCCCTGGAACATATTTTTTATGTTTACCGTTTAGCTCCTTTAAAGCTTAAGTGGGCAAATGAGCAGATTAAAATCAGTGGTGTGTGAGGGTTTTTGGGAAAACACGTCACCTTGGCTCCATCGGGACCAGCTGGGCCAGCTTCGCCCTCTAGGCCTGGCTCTCCCTGTTAAAACACACATTCAAAGAGTTGACGACATAAAGCCCTCTGTGAGCGTTTACAAGATGCAGACTATTCTATGGTTCAATGCTGATGAACGCACCCGCTGTCCCATTAGTCCCTGCTCTCCGATGTTTCCAGCAGGTCCAATGGATCCCTGACAAACACATACAAACACTGTCAGTTCACAGATGACGATCGATTTGTGTATTTTGTGTGTATTTCATTGGTGTGAACTTAAAACTGCAACAACAAATTGTCTAACCTTCTCTCCTGGCTCGCCTGGAAGTCCTGGTTCGCCCACTTTGCCTGGAGGACCCTTTGGACAAAGAAAAGAAAAACGTTGAAGAAGTGTAAATATTAGGAAGGAATGACTCTGTCAATAGATATGGACAATGCGTCAGAGGTGCGTCCAGCTGTGTACTGTCCAGATGGAGATCAAGAGAAAGAAGACACCATTGTCGTGTGGATTAACCAGTCTAATTAGCAGATTATGTCAACCAGAGAGCATCGCTGATTCTGTGGTGTCAGGTGAACGACTTTAGTCTTCCTTTGTGCATGTGTGTGTGTGCGCCACCTTATCCATGTAGGATAAGCATGTATTGTGTGTCTATAAAACCTCTCACCTTCTGACCAATTTCTCCCAACAGTCCCACAGTCCCAGGTGGCCCAGGTGGTCCCTGTAGATGACAGCACAAAGTCTCAAATGGATATTGTCTGACTTGACAATGAAAGAAAAGGTCATTTTCAACAATGCGAGCGAGGGAAGTTTCATATCCTGTGACTGAATTACTTATTACCTTTTCAGAACTGAAATTGTTCGCTTGGATCCAAACAAAGTTGTGAGAAAGCTATTAAAAGCATGTATAAATAACCGACTGACATTACAGATACAATCAGGTACAATCGGGTGACGTGTTTATAACCTATGAAAAAGACTGAAGACATTTGAAATTCAATCTCTTCCATAATGTTTGTCTTGAATAAAGAGGCAGCTGTACGAAGTAAACTTCATGCAGCTGCCCGATTGTCCCCTAGAGAAAGCAATGGATAAAGGATCATTTTAATTTAATAGGAATCAGGATAATATTAATCTGTGAGCCATTAATACCAATGAAAACAAAACAGGAGAGGGGGTCTGTCCCGGATACTGGAAAGCTAAATTCAGCATTCATGCAAGCTACGAAAATCTCCAATCCATCCATCTCTGTTCGGCCTCTTTTAGTTTACATGAAACAGAAATCATAAGGGCAGTAAGTCTTTCACAGGAAAGATTTTATCCTTCATGGCAATAATCACATATACTTTCACTGTGAATTCAGTAGTTTAGCACTTCTATTAATAATCTGCCTCTTTTGCCGAAAATAAACTATTCAGTCGGTCGCCCTGCAGGCCTGTGGTTCACCCTCCTACTACTACAGAGTAGATGTGTGAAGGATGAGACAATTATCTGGCTGCTCAGGGGGGAAACATTTAATGCAGGCAAATATATTCTTAATAAGAACTAAAATATGGCTCATAAACGTCCTCTTGGCTGTGATATTTCAGAACAAACGCGACTGGGAGGACAGCATCAGATGCCGCTCCCGGCCAAAAAAAAGTCCAATAAAACTGCTAAGTATGGCAACAAGAGAAGGAGAGGAAGAGTGTGAGGAGCTAAGAACGATTCAAATTTCTCAAAAGAAAATAAAAAGAGAAAAATGCTGAGGTAGATAAGGATATCAAGATGTGAATGGAGGCAATAAGGTGGCGAGAAGACGAGTAAAGGGGAGAAAAAGGTTTTTTCTGAGGAGAGGATCGTACCGGCTCGCCTGCTATTCCCTTGTCCCCTGGAGGTCCCGATGGCCCTTGGACACCCTGGAAAGGACAGGATGGGTGAGTTCAGAGTGTGAGCTCATGCCTAATCATCATGTCACCGGTATAGTGCAAACTGTTTCAGCAAGAGTGCATATAGAACTCACAGGAAAACCTTTAGGCCCAGTTTCCCCTGTCTCTCCGATCTTTCCCTGCAAGGACAAGATGTCAGACAGACATAAGAAACGCAATGGCCAACCGTGTCCATCTCTTTCTACGTGGTCAAAGGTCAAAACAGACGCGCAGACCCTCATTAGACTTTGTACATGCTGAATCCATTTACAGAATCAACTTTTAACGACCAAGTATTCACAAATCCCACCGATAAACCTTGTGCTTTGACGGATGTAAATCTGACCCACAGTCAGCAGAAACCCTCGCAAAGAGACCTCTCTTCTCCAGAGCAGGATGTTGTCTCTGACTGTGGGCCTCCACACTGTGGGCATCTCGCGGCTCTTTTTAAATCATTCTGATGCCTCGCCTCTCCAGAGGAGCATAAGGCCCCGGCAAAATATATGTGAGGAAACATAAGAAAAGTAGAAAAGTTCTGCAGTGCTTCACCTGTGGTCCTGGGAAACCTATTTTTCCTGGAGGACCATCAGAACCCTGTGGAGAGAGGGAAGGATGAGAGATAGTCATGTCAGGTTACTGTATGAGCGCGGTCTCCAGTTTGATATCTTTGGTGCCCCAAACCCATTTCTCTCTTCACTATGTATTTACATGGATACCACCTCTACACTATTGAATGTCAATTTATGACATTTTCTCTCACATCTGCACATTGGCTTAGGGATCATCTCTGGCATTGCATTTCAATGAAGTCCGGTACATGCATTGTATGAAAGCAGATTCCTTACCCCCTTGCCCTCTAACCCCATCTCTCCTGTTGGACCGTCAGGACCAATCGCTCCCTGAAACACAAGACAGCTGTCACTTCACCAACAGAGGTCACTGTAACACAGCCAGCACGCTGTAAATAAACATATCTGCATAGTGCACCGATGCCTATAACACCTCTACATTAGAGGCTGTGGACGTGAGGCTGTAAAACACACTTTTCAGGGTGACTGAGGAAGGAGGTTATGCACAAGAATGTATAAAGGTGAACGCGTGTATGGAGGAGCGGTGTGGAAAGGCAGTGGGTACAGACCCCCCCCCACACCCTCCACCCCCCACTGTAAGCAACTGGAGTAGAGCCGTGTTACTTAAATACAAGAACCAGGGCATGAAGTCTGGGCAGATACATATTGTTCACACTTGAAACACACACACCGTCGAAGCGGTCTGACTGTTTAGATTACATGGGGGCAACTGTCAAACATAATCAATCTGAAGTTCTTAAAGGCCCGCTCGTCCAGAGAGCAGTGATAATAAATGGGAGCCGGGCAGCGGACCAGTGAAGTCCATCTGCTGTGCACCTGCGCGACTTTCCTCATCTACGCCGCTGGAAGATGCCGGCTCACTCTCCGCCACTGTGATCACATTAACAAGCTCAGCGGCCAGCTAATGTGACGCTCTGCTCTCTCGGTCCATCTCAGCTAAAGGAGACTGTCAATGCCCAGCGGCAGGGAGTGACTTTCTCAGGATCTTTAATGAATACAAAGGAAAATGCAATTATAATGTGACACAGCCACACGGGAGCGCGAGTGGCTGATGACTAGGCACAGTGAGAGTTTGGCCTGGGGAAAACGCCACTGGGTGAAGTGCTATAAGCCTATTACACATAGAGCTGGATAAGCAGCGCTCATTAACATTCCTGTCTGGGGTACCTGCTACCCACCGCTTGCGTTTACATAGTCGGATAAGCCGATGTGTAGGGAAAACATTCCACATGGGTTCATTCAGATATTATGCTTCAAAGTAAATTAATGAGATGCAGTTGCATTAATTTGTGACCACAGCAGGAACATGATTTCAAATAGTTGAAAACGTGTACTTAAACTAGCTCAATAATAGCTAGCAAACATTGTGGGGGGGGGGGGGGGGGGGGGGGGGGGGGGGGGGGTGATGTGATTAATCTGCTCTTGAATATGGAACACATTAACTGAGGGTTTGTGGGTCAGACGTCCTGAGGAGTTATTAGATACAGATCGTGATTAGTAAGACTGGTGATTCCTCCTGGCGGATAGCCACACATTTGAGTCTTTAAAATAGGGTTTATGCATGCAAAAAGACTGAAGAACACTGAAGAACAGGGACAGGCGAGCGGTATCAGCCTCCTTGCTGCACTTGTGCCAACATGCATTCATCTTTTGTCCCCGATTCCGCAATATTTCCATGTCAGAAACAGTCCAGTGCCAGTGTTTCTGGGAGCGAGGCCAGATGTTGCATTGCTGTCAGCATAAGGACCTCATTCTCCAAGCCAGGAGGCTAAGATCTAAAAGGTGTTTAGAGTCTCCGTAAAAAAGTTGTATACAGTTGTATTTGGCAACAACCGCCTTTTAAATAACACAATCATCACTTGTTCTGTTATTTACGGCCAAAAACAGTAAGCGGATTAGCCTATGCCGCATGTCTCAAATCAGGAATAGCGGAACAGAGATTTGTGGCTGCAAACACTCACATCTGTGAGAGCATCACCTCTCCGTCCTCTGACTCGCAACGCTCAGGTTACCGGGCTTGAATCACACAACACAGGACACGAAGCGGCAGACAGACGTACTGACTTTGGAAGCTGCAGACATTATTATTAATTGAAAACACAGCTTGAGACGCGAGAGCGTGGCCAGGCCAACCGCAGCAAGGACTGTCTCCCATGGACGCCTCAGATAGGGAAGCTCAAGACTATTTCATCCCACTTTCCAGCTGGCTCGCCGGCTCACGGCGATAAAAGACGTGCTTTGAAAATTGCTGAAAGAGGTCGTCGACAGCCTCTGAACCCTCCAAGAGAGCAGCACAGCGAGCCCAGAACCAACTGAGGTGTGTCTGACACCGTTCTTTGCCTTCTTCTGCATCATTACAAGGCTGACACCAACATACTGCTGCCAAACAAGTATTGAAAGGACATCATTTATTGGTCAAAGCCAGGTAAAATCCCAGCCTGTCTTCATTCATATTTAAATACTCTGAGCCGCACATGACCTCGCCTTTATTGAGACTCCAGACAACTGCTGGCACCTGCATCTATTTGATGAGTGTTCTGGACAGATTTCAAATGTACATCACAACATGTTGTAATGGGCAAAGCGCAGGTGTGTCTAATGCTCCCATAACTTCTAATTCCCGTGAATCATCATAATGGAATGCAGCCAAGTTTGTTAGTTAGCTAATTTGGCAGCAAAAAATATCCACCATAGGTTCTGCTCATTGAGAACTGAGATTTAGGTCTGTGTAATAATTACGTCATCTATTACATTAGCTCTGAAACTGCACCGTATAAAGAGGCTCAATGTGTGCACAGTTCTTTTGAGAATGTCTAACCGCCCACTAGAGGCTTTTAGGCAATGAGTGTCAAAGTATGAGGGAGGGACAATAGATCACAAAAAGAAGTATAGATACTGTCAGGAAAAAAATCACTATAATCGAACTAACTTTCAAATCTTCGGCAGAGTCTGGAAATATACAAATACGTTGTTGTCTAAGGCTGTAATTATGGTTTTCGTAAGTGCTATTTTGGGTATAAAACCTTATGCTAAAACAAAATGATTGAAAACTTGAGAGAAAACCTGATAAGTAGATAACCTTCCCATGAATCATGTTTCACCAATTTACTAAATATATCTCCAAGGCAACCTCCAGAGCAGCCACAAAAACCGGGTCACACTTTCCAATGCAAATGTCACAAAGCTGGATTGATGGTGATTCTCTCCTCCTATTTATAGTCATTGTTCCCTTTATATGGAGTCATCCTTTTTCTTTTACATCACTGGGAATCCTCCAGCAGATATAATAAGCTCAGACATCTGAAAAGAATGAAACAGGCTCTTGCTTTGACTCTGAACCTGAGTTTGCGTTATGCAAGCAGACATGTCTGTTTAAACAGAGTGTGATCTCAGTCAAGAGCAATTCCATATCTCTTCTCTCCGTAAAACTGTAAAACTGTTCACAACTGTTTTACAGCTGAGGTGAGGCATAGCTGGTGGATGTGAACACACATATTGTGGCATAAACGATAAGTGATATGTTTCCTTCATTCAACATGACGCAAAAGCAACAGGTGTGACACGTCTAACTTACCCGTAAGCCTTTGGGCCCTCTGGTACCGGCTGGTCCACTCGCTCCAGGAGGGCCCTGATGAACAAAGGCAAGAGAGGATGAAGAGGAAAAGAGAGGGGGAGGAGGGGGGAAAAGGGAAGGAGAGATAAAACAAAGGTTTACACTGACAGAGCACAGAGCCCCCCGGTTGTTGACCCTGGGGGGCAGCCTGACCTCGGGAACACACTATGGGGTTTGTTGTTAGATCTGTCACTCACACCAATTAAAGGGCCTGCTCTGGAATCCTGTGCTGCTGCACCCCAGAGCCCCGTATTTATGTTTGTTTTGGTGGCTCGGTGGCCCCCGCCTTCGACCAGTGCTCAGCCCGGACTCTGTCAAACGTGGCGGTGGCAAGGACAGAGCAAGGGGAAACGCGGGGCAGGGGCAGCTTCTAATTGGTTATAGGTGTTGGGTTTTTGACTGACAGAAGGGTAACGCAGGTTCAGCGGGAGGCCGCCGGCTCTCATCATTCTCCGAGAAAATGTTTACGACAGACTATGCATTGTTAACATGATGCACAATTAGTGGTTCATAGAAAATATCACTCAAAGCCATCTTTGTTTGTCTGTAAGCATTTTGCTGTGCTTGTCTGTCACTTTACTCTGGCTACAGTAGGCCGCAGAATACAGAGGCTCTCATACAACAGCCGTGTCCACTGACAGCAGACCATCATCTGCAAACAATAAGACACAAACAGAAAGAAGAAGGCGGAACAGAGGGAGCAAAGGAGTCGTGACTTACTGGTCTTCCTGGGGGTCCAGCAGGCCCTGTTTCACCTGGTGTCCCTGGGTGACCCTATCATATGTGCACACAACACACACTTAGTACACAGATTGAAATAGATAGTGCACATTATGAATTCAATTTCCGGTAAAACTCAAAAATCCAGTAAGGTTTTTGGATGGAAATGGTATTAAGGAATAATATGGGTAAACCTTTAGCAAACTAGGTTTTCAAATAGGAATTTTAATGTTTCATAGATACGCAGACATGCCACAGTAGCTCTAGTACAAGCACACATCTGTAGAAATGCTTTGCACACTGGTAACCACATCCGCTGCAACAATAAGGGACAATGGGGAAAATAGAAAAACAGAAACCCAGAGGAGATGATTTTATATCTGAAAACATACTGCCTTTGGCTGCTTTTCTTTCTCCTTTATTGGACCTTACTTTTAGGCCAAACCATTTGTAAAAGCGTAGCTATGGAACAGGGAGTATTTTCAGTCAGACCTCTCTCTCTCTGTCTCTCTCTGTCTGATCAGCTGAGTGTAATAAAACCGACCCAATATTTAAACCCCTTGCACAGTAGGCAACTCTGATCTCATGCATCCATGGGAATAAATCATAAATGCCCTCAGCATGAGCTCTCTGTTACAGGCTGTAGATGGTGTGCTGGTCAGCTTCCTTCACTTTGTATGATGCAGTCTTTTCCAGAGGGTCTGTTTCTGTTTTGCAGCTGAGAGAGAGCGGAACAACAGAGAACCTCTGTATACTGTAAGTGTGTGTGTGTGTGTGTGTGTGTGTGTGTGTGTGTGTGTGTGTGTGTGTGTGTGTGTGTGTGTGTGTGTGTGTGTGTGTGGTTAAGTCCTGAGAGAAATCCAACTGGCTGGCAGCCAGCAGGAAACTTCTATCTGTTTCAGGAAGAATGATGACTAAATTCTTATACACTCCAGCAAATCATGCAGCATACATTAGACAGTCCATATCAGACAAAGCCTGTACATGACAGAGTGGCTACCTGGTCTGTTTGAAAAAGGAAGGAAAGGTGTGCAACAGTAGTAGAGAGGGGCCTGTGAAACACAAGACCTTTGGGTGCACATGCAGGCAAAAGATAAAATATGGATGGCTGGTCTGAAAACAGATCTCCATTTTTCTTTGTTTCGGTATTCTCGTGAGTAAATCCCAAGAGTGTTTCATAATGAGAATTCAGCACTTCCTGTAGCCATTAAATGATGTCAAAGAGGTAAATCACTTGCAATGATCGAGTGGAAGCATTTCCTCATTTTTCAAACCAATTTCATACTTTTCCCAGCGAAAGGCCTCCAACCAGGTGCCAAACCACGGCTTAAAAACATGGTCCTAAATCTTCCATGCGAGGGTTAATGTGCCTCTTTGCCCTTTTGGCATATTCTTGTGGCTTTGACCTAATCCCACACATCAGAATATTCCCATGGGAATAACACACACAGTTTAGTTCAAGGCGACCATTCCTCAGGATTTCCTTAAAGGCTCTAGAGCCGGACAGCTCACATTTAACTCATTGTCAAACTTAAATAACGCAGCTTTGTCCTAATTCTTACCGTCGATCCCTTTTCTCCAGGTGGTCCAGGATGGCCCATCTCCCCTCGGTCCCCCTAAAACACATGAGCACAACATTGAGCCTTCAAAGTCACCTTGTTAGGACTTGTAAAATCTACCTATGTATTCACCCGGAAAGAACGACTTATTTCACCTTCTCTCCTGCCAATCCTGCCTCTCCCACAGGTCCGATGAAACCCACCAAGCCCTGAAATGCACAGATTTAACATTATATGGGTGAATGGATACTTATCTGGGAAGAATGGAGCTGACCGTGTTGGGATTTCTTACTCTTTCTCCCATGGGTCCAACATTTCCTGTGATACCGAGCTCTCCCTGCAGAGAAGACATACATCTGAATAACATAGATCTTTAAAAAAAAAAAAACATAACAAAATAAATTAAGAGAACTTATTCACCTTGACTCCTTCTGGCCCGACCTTCCCAGGAAATCCTTTTCTACCCATTCTGCCCTAAAAAGGACATAGAACAGCGTAATATATGGTGAACTGCAGACTTACCCTTGGCAGTTAACACCTCAGTAACATTCAGAACAAATTCACATATAATATAGAGGATCTGCCCTGAGTGAGATGACAGATTGAAGACAGAGCCAGGAAGTTGTTCGCAGGCTTTGCTGCTCACTGTAGATGCTGTTGAAATATGCAAGAGCGTGCACAGGTAATGCTGACAGCACATTTTAGCAGTCTGTTAAACTGTTCAATGACTATAATGTTCCTCTTGCACAGACACTGTTTCTCGGGGTTAAGAGTGGGGCTAAGAGCTTTTTTTTTAAACCAGCATTAACTCCAGTTCACAAATGTCTAAGCCAAACTCCAAAAGACCGAGTGACTCAACAGTTCCAAGGTTTAAATCCAGAAAGGTTGGCGGCTTTCGTAAGACAGCACAGACAAACACGGTATTTCACTCAGAAGCACACACTAAAAGCTGCTTCTCAGTAGCAGTAATATGAGAATTACTATGTGCTGTCCAGGACTTCTTATCAACAAATTTTGAATTTATATCTGCAACTGATAGCAAAGAAAGATCGAAGAGGAGTAACAGCACAGAGAGACAGGGAGGAAGAGCTACCGAGATAGTGTGGCAGATAGTAAAAATAGCAGACGGGGGTAAACAGAGGGTGTCATTTTGAGAGGAGCAGGGAAGCTTAGGCACAGCTGGCCGAGGAGACGGACGAGGCAGAGCAGCAGGAGGACCTGTGGCACCTGGCCAGAGATCAGTCATACCATATACCACTTCCTGTTGGATGGATGGGAGAATGGGAGACAGAAGGAGATAACTGAGTGGGAGGAAGGTGTGTGTGTGTGTGTGTGTGTTGGGGGTGTGCAGAAGAGGAAGGAGTCAGAGAAAGTACAGGGTGACAGTAGGAGTAGCACGATGAATAAGATGGGCTGATGAGGAACAAGAGCTAGCGTCTGGGATGATGAGGAAAAAAAGGAAAAGTCAAAGAGTTATGGGCAGTTTTCTGTGTCATTCAGTAAAGCACCTGAGAAATAAAGTCAACAAATCTTGTATTTCTGCAGTGGCCCATTAACATCTTCTAGCACTTTATAGCTGCTATAAATCTTGCCACCTATAAACATGCTGATGGCAGTTATCACCCCCTGGTGGCCAAGAATATGGATTGCACACAGCCCTTTGTGGGGGCAAGGCAATTGCCCAAGGGCAAGATATAAGACCCCCTATTAAACTCCATCCATACATGTCTGCAACTTTTCTCTTGTGCAAACCATTGAAAATCCATAATCCCCGTCTAGTTTATTACCTGGGGTAAATTTCAAATTAATTCTCAATGTGGCGCATCAAACTATGGGATGCATAATTGAAAAAGCAATTAAATTATACAGCACACTGTGTAAGCAGGCGAGACTTAAGGCGAGAGGATAATATATTGATCTCAGTGGGCTGAGACCACAACCTTTCCGTGTCTGCAGGTAGAGCAACATTTGTGTGCTTCTACTGCAGAACAGGTAGCAAACACCAAGGATTGAGCTGTCCTACAAAGACGCAAAACTCTGCATTAGTTTGTTGTACTTAAGGGAGAAGTATGCAAACAAATTTAGCTTCACATTGCAGTTGGGTTGCCACAGAGGCTTCCTGTCTCTGTCTCTGCCTTTGATTTGTTTGCCACAGACGCACAAAGGATATGGAATGAAACCACGATGATGCACATGACAGATGGTTTTTCGGCCCTGCTTGGGATACAGTTTAAACAAACTGGTAAACTTACATAAGTGCGCACAGAGGCTGTTTCTCCATGACTAAACACACATGAATGTTGTTTTCTCACACTATAATGAGGCTGGCAGTGACTGTTATCAGTTCTCTCTTCATTTTCCACCGGCCTGATAGTGTCAGGTGTTTGTCTTACAACTCACCTCCAGTCCTGTTAGGCCCGGTGGTCCGATCGGCCCCTCATCTCCCTGAAAACACACAATATTGATCTTAGAATGAATTATATTAGGGGCCATAAAGCAGCTGACAGCCTTGAGAAGGCGTGTGCGGCAGAACTTTTAATGCCCCGAGGCGCTACAGGGTCGTTACGCTCTTACCTCCAAGCCAGGAAGCCCTCGAGGCCCCGGTAAACCCCTGGCCCCAGGCTTTCCCTGTACGGGTAAACAGCAGTAAAATGAACACTAATGTGAAAATATAGTGTTTACATGTTTGCTTTCTCGCCATGAGGGATATGGCTCGTTGAAAGAGGAATTCTCGCAAAAATACCTGCTAAATATCAGCGAGTTCACATCGCAACTGTTTGCACGTGACTTAAGCATTTGGATCAAAGCAAAACCTCACAGACTTTCCACAGACTTCTCAGCCAAGTCGATGGTTTCACTCACCTTTGGTCCTTCAAGGCCGTTCTCTCCCGGTGGTCCCATGTCACCAGGGAAACCCTGTCAGGATCGGTTAAAAAAGAACGAAAAAAAGCTCAACATTGTCCATCTGAGATGCAGACTCACATGTTCAGTAATGCAGTAATGTAAATACAAACCTCAGGGCCTGGAGGTCCAGGTGCACCATCGGGGCCCCTCTCTCCTACTTTGCCCTGTAAGAAAGACGAATGAAAACATGACAAAAGTCTCAAATGAATGCTTGGATATTTTTAGAAATCAGCTCGTTTGCTTTCTTGCCGAGGCTTGGATGAGAAAATAATTACCCTATGCATACCTGTCTGTTCAGTACAGAGCCAGACCTTTAACAGCTTTAGAAGTGCTGGTAGCTGTATTTTGTTACCTTCAGACGACGCTAGATGCTAACTGTTTCCCCTTGATTCCCCTCTCGATGATAAGTCAAGCTAAGTGGCTGCTGACTGTAGCCATAATCTAAACAAATACCACTGAGCAAATGCTGTCAAACCCCATTTAACTCCCATTAAGGAAAAGATGAAAAACATCCTTTTTAGCTATTTTAATGCATTCTTGGTTGGAGCTAACCTGTGGTCCTGGTTTCCCACGGATTCCTGGTAACCCCGGAGCCCCCTGGATGCCCTGTCCAATACAAACACAGCACACAAAAAAACTAAGACAGACAGTCGGACAGTGTTCAGAAGCAAAAAAGCAGACATTGGAGAAACAGACATTAGACATGCATGACTCTGCTCGGTATTGCCGTTATCTCTTGGGGACCACTATGTTCTATGACGCTAGAACGCTCTAATTTTGCTTACACACACAGACAGATGAGGAGGGTTTACATAAGAGTTTCCACAAGATGAACAGTGCACATCTGGCTAAGTCGTTTCAGAAAGGAACAGTTCTGTAACAAAGACTGTGTCGCTCTGGCTGTGTGCATGCATGCGTGTGTGTGTATGTGTGTGTTGGTCCAGAAGATGAACCTATGTGTTGCAGTGGTGTTGTACCTTGTCTCCTTTGTACCCGATCTCCCCTTGCTCTCCAGGAATCCCAACGTCACCCTGATGCAGGAAGATGGATGGTGCAGACAGAGGGAGAGAGAAATGAAGAACATTAGGGGGAATGGTGACATATCATGCTTTTCCAACAGACTATACTAATTAGCGATCTGTATATTATGAACGTTCACACACAATGAATCTAGTTCACTGCCTGAGCCAAGGTCTTCATGTGGTGTCAATTTGTCTTGTGAAATGCATTGATAACAATTACCCCAGTCAGTACACCCACACATCTTCGCGAATAAGCCAACAGATTAGTGATTACAAAACAACTGATTATTCTAACGCTGGCGTCCTCGCGGATGTAAGGTGAGAAGTGAATAATACTGAACTTTTTTATTCAGACCAATCAATGGACGCTGAGGGACTTAAGTGGCGCAATCAGGTTCAATTCAACTATGGCACATCATTACTGAGATTGTTTCTATTATATGCAGAGCAAGGAAAAGGTGATTTCTGCTTTTCCTCTCGCTCATTTGTGCTTGTATGTACTTCTGGTCTCAGAGGGGTGGGGGGGGGGCAACTGACTACAGCTAAGTCGGAATGATTTCTAGATTTTCCAGCTGGCCCTGATTATATCTGTGAGTCTGATCATTTCTTGAGATTCAGTATTGGAGTCTTTGAAGAAGTTCCTAATCTCTCTTGTCAAGGTTGATCGGGCTGCACTGGACCCAGACTTGTGAATCTTTCCACCAAAGGAAATCAGTTTCCACTCTTAAATCATCTATGGGAAATCAAGTATCATTTTGAGAATGTTTTTCATAATTGCGCAATTTTATCCATTTGGAGCCCTGTTTGTTAAAGGCCCAAGATAATGGAAATTAGAGAAACTTGTCGGACATCGTTCGAGACCGGTCAGAAATCTGTACATCTGCGTGGTTGAAGGTAACACATAACGAAAGCATGCTCTTTGACTATATGTTGGTCAGAGGGATGCAAAAGAATACATATCCATCACATGCTGCTCAAACACAGGCCAATAACAGGAATATTCAGATCACCTTATCACCTTTCAGTCCTGGTTCTCCTGGGTTTCCAGGCACCCCCTGGAAAAAGCACCAACACATGGGTTAGAAAGGGAACCCCCCCAAACCAAACCTCACTGAAGATCCAACCCCAGAGCAACATAATGAGCACTGTTGTCTGCAGAAGTGAGGAAGTGAATCACCAACAAATTTGTACTTCATAAGCTTTTTCAGATGTCTCCCAAACTTTTCTTACTGCCAATTTTCCTGTATTACATTACCCAGTATTTAAATACAGTGAGGTTATACTTGTATGTGTATGTGTCAGATATTACCTTCAGTCCATTAGGTCCTGGAAGGCCCATCTCCCCTACAGGTCCCATATCTCCCTGAAGCCAGAAGAAAGGGACAAATAAGAAACACATTCATCTTCAGTGATATATGCATAACGCACAACTAGACACATGGCTCAGATCCTTGACTTTCATTCAACAATGAGTGCGCTCCAGTTCACTCTGGCATGTAATAAATGTAAGACTAAACATGATTGGCTCATGTCCGTAAAAGCCGGCAATGCATTACACAACACACACAACAATGGGCGAGTAATATACAGTCATGTTGTAGAGATAAGGGAATAGATTTTACAGTCAGATGTTGAAACCGTGCTCCATCTAAATCAAAACATGTGAGTGTAATAAATAAATGTTTGACGTTCCATCTGTTCCATCTGTAGATAATGTTAGGGAAGTAGATGAAACCTCCAAGTGAAGTGCCTTAAACCTGCATTCTTTCTATTGGCCAACAGGGGATGATTTTATTGTTTGCCAAGAGACGGATTATATAGAGGTCTACGACCCCTCTCCGTATTTCATTTATTATCTCCGTTAACGTTTTCCTAATGAGTTTACAGTCTCCATTTTTGGTTCCATTTATGGAAAAGAGGGGGCTACATGGTAGCACTGTCACCGAGGGCCTTTTTGTGCAAAGTCTGCATGTTCTCCCTATATCATACTGTATAACTGCACGGCTTTTAAGTCCATCAGTCCCAAAACAGACATTAAGCTCTATTGGAGACTCTAAAGTGCTCTGAAAATGGCCTCCAGCAGACAACACCAATTAGATACAAAGCTACAAAGGTACAAACTTGTGTGGGGTAGAAGTTGTCTGTTTTTTGTCCCTTTACAATGTGTTTTAAATCAGAAGGAAGCAGAAGCAGATTGCTGTCGTACTGGCAATCGAGAGCAGGAGGATCAATTAAGCAGAGCAGCAGAAGAACTGATTGATCATCTGGTTCCTTGACAGCAAGTGAGAGATGGAATTATTGAAATGTGGACTTGTGTGTGAAATGTGCCCTTTCCTGAGAGAGACATCACGTCTGTAAGTGCTTATCTTGTTTTCATTCTCTGCTGCTTAGGATCTTCTATTCATAAAGGCCTACAGGGTGGCCTTGTACTATTTGTCTCCCTTTGAATTTTTTAATATCGGCACATGTGGTGTAGGATGTTTCTGAAGCTCACAGATGTCCATAATAAGTTTTATTCAGGATTCAACTTGAGAGATTTGTCTCTGAAAAGGTACAGATCCCGTTTTATTGCCCCAGAGAATAAAAACCTCTGGAGGCCCCATTATCTTACAGTGTACTATATGAGTCTATACGACTATACGAGTCAAAATAGCAAATATTCACAAGACAATACAATATATGCAACTGTATAATGTCCTATGTTACAATTAATCACCACCCACATTCCCGGGGTGTATGACAAACGTTTCAACCCCCATTATATCAAATCATACAAAGAGGAAGATAGTTAACAGAGATGAAGAGAAACAAAGAAACCAGAGTACAGGAAGCCTCTCTTTTTCTTTTTGTTAAGTCGTGTAAAGGCCGACACTTTCTATTCTTCAGTGGTTTCCAGACTTTGGCCTGAACTGAGGACTGCACTCCCCAGAGATGGGTGCTTGTATATTTATATCTTTGAAGTGCTTTACTGTACAACATTTTGTCGGGTCAGGCGAAGGCAGAGGACACAGCGCCCAGGGCAGAGCTGTAATCAGAGAGTCCTCCAATTACAGGCCTACTACCACCACCGGTGGCCTAGAATAGACCGGGAGGAGCAGTAGCGACGGGTGAGGACGGGACACGACAAGAGAAACCAGGGAGACGTTATAATCACAGACAATTATGTGGCTCTAGGGCGGGCAGGCGGGGAGGGCAAGGTAATGGGTGGGCGAGGGGGCAGTTCTTCTCAAAAATAGCTAATAAGAGAGCGATTGAGGAGGAAAACAGCATGCTTTGTTAGGGTTTGTTTGATTGATCAGACAGTGGGAGTTTGTCATGGGAGGAAGTAGGAGGTACAAACTGCATAATTCAGGTTTTTACATAATTCAGGCTTTACAGCCAAAATAGCTGCGTCTTCCATCTTGGATTCCAGCAACCACCCACTTTCACTATTTTAAATATGTTTACAGTGGTGCAGATGCTACAGAGGGCGGTTAGTTTCCCTCAGAAACAGCTGGCAGCGTAAATGATGAGGTGAGCTAATTGAGAGCATTTTTTCAATTAAGCAGGAATATTGTGTTTCATTTAAATACAGCCCTTTACAACTCTGTATTTATGGAATAAATGTCTGGGAAAACATGCTTTCTACTGAGGAAAGAGCGGCTGGAAAACACATAGTAATACACACAAACTGCTACTCACAATAAGTCCGAGAACTCCGCTTGGACCAGGGGCTCCCATCTCACCCTGGAGGAGGAGGAGAGAGTCAGAGAGATGAAGGGAGAGGGAGAAGGAGCAAGTTTCTGGGGTTATTGGCTCTTTTTTAAACAAACATGCTCAGAAGAGTGGCTCAGTGTTCATCACAGCTTATGAGAGGGAGCTGTGTGTGTGTGTGAGTGTGTCCGGAGGGGGTGTGTGTGAACCCATCGTCCTACTGTGGCTGCAGGTTCATTCTCCCTCTGAGTATACCTACAAAACTACACCTTCCCAACCTGCACTGCTTGTCGCTAACTATGCAATACGTAACTGAACTTTTGAACAATCAACCTGCTAGCTATCATCCTGTTAGCAGGTTACTGTGCTGCTAGCTCAAAGGACCTCTGCGCTAACTCGCTAGCTTGGCTGAGGTCTTGTTTCCAGTGGCAGAGGAAGTACTGAAACGTGTGAGTTACGTGACTAAAAGATCAAAGAAGAAAAAAATGTTTCAGTGCATGTTGAAGTACCACATTAACCACCATACTTAGGGCATTAAAAGTAAAACTATTTGCCTAATTCCTCAACTAATTCCGTGCTAAATCTGCACTCTGGTTGAAATATGTGGTTTACTTTTAATGCTATTCATTCATGATGAAGAATGTCTTAAAAATATATGTTAAATATACATGCTTAAATATTATAACAGCTAAACCTTGCAGTCTTATGTTATTTTGCATTAAAGCATGACTTGCTTCTGTTTTGAACACTTGTCATTGTGCTGTGATCAGTACAATGTGGTGATAATGTGCAACAGAAATGTGGAAATGTTGTGAAGTACAAATATAGATATCATCTGCAAATTATAATAAGAGTCAAAGGTATATACTATCAATTTTAATCTGCAGTTCAAGGGACTGATCCCTGGTAACATTTCACACATTTTATGCATAATTCACTCTCATGCTTAAGAAATGAGACTGAGCAGCACGAAGGAAGGATTTATTGGGTGTATGGATGCCTGATTTACAGAACTGCAACAGGGGAAAAGTCTGCGGAAAAGTAATATTTTATTTAGATGTGAATGTGCTTCATGTTTATTATGTATTTCAGAGTTTGTACTCGCTGCTGTGTTTATATTTTCATTTTCGATCTTTCCCTTCGGACGATGAGGTGCTACATTTGTCAGACTGACAGGGAATATCCAGGAATAGGGAAAAAGTCAACGTTCCAATAATTTGATGCTTTCCATATGGACACAAACAAGCAATAGTCTGGCAAGCAGTCTTTGCTGACCAATCGGGACATAATTGGGAACAATTACTCAAAACGACATTCTATTACGTCATTTACTATTCTTGGATATTGCCTCCTTATTATATTGAGTGTGCATGTGCGTGTGTGTGTGTTGGTGGCCAGTTTACACTGGTGAATGGAAAAGGTTGCATTTGAAAGCCAGGCCTGGTTAACTGGTCCCCCACTAAAGCTTCAGGTCTTTGAAAACCAGTGCCAAGTAAAATTATCTACAACAGAGGAAGGAATGGGATGAAATTAAATACGGCAGTAAAGGCTTGTCCGGAGTAAAAAACTAACTTCAAATAAAACAAAAAACTGGCAAAGTGCTGAACTGCCAGATGATTTAGCCACTGGCCCTGCCAAAATGTCAGTGCTAAAACACCAGGGGGGCGGGGGTGTGAGTGAAAACACTGCTCTCCATTAGTGTGGCTCTGTGAGGCAGAGCTGTGTGTGCTCGTGTATGAGTGTGCACTGTATTTAGGTGGACGACTGAGAGTGCGCGACATACTGGCTCTCCATCTGGTCCAGGTGGTCCTCTCTCCCCAAAGTCCCCTGGAAATCCCTGAGGACAACGAGAGAGAGCTTTTATGATCTGCTGCAACTGTGACAATCAATCTCAGACATAAAGTTAAAGAGCCCCGTCTGCTACACCTGTAATAGCACGTTTGATCACTCTAGGAAAAGTTCTGATTATAGCAACATTAATAACAGTCATAATCAAAAGGTTTATAGCAACAAAATAACCATATTCATACTATTAAAGATGATCTTGCAGACATGGGTTTATGCAAGTTTATGAATCATTGTGATTTGTAATGATTCCACTTTATTATCCTTTTAAGCTCAGTTTTATCCATATGGCTTTGATGTGCTAAATACTGCACCATGTTCATCATCGAGTTGCTAAGTTTATCTTCCAAGAGCACAACAGTGAGCACACGGTGGCTTTTTAAAGAGGTTTTTGGTGAAAACAGTTGCCTGATGCTTCTGAAAGTGCAACTCTGAGAAAGTGAGCATGAAACCGCTGAAAATACAGCCCAGGACCTAAGGCATTAAACTGAAAAACATTATAAAGCTCTATAGAGTCAAGAGCAACTGGAGCGTTAGGAAATAATGCGTCCTGGCTTTATCACAACAACCTTAGTCCAATCTGCACTTGTTAGATAAAAGTAGTGAAAAGACCTTTTGTTAGGAGCAAAATTATTTGCTGAAAGCTTCCTAAAGCATATCTAAACATAGGGAAGTTGGAGTGATTGTACAAAACCACAAATATAATTAATCAATACACTTACAGCTTTCAAGGAACTCATTTTAAAGTATAACAAAATGCTTTTCATTGGAGAAGGCTGAGTGAATTATTGAGTCTTAAACCACATTTACAGACCACTGCTTTGCAAAGTGTTACGCAACCTCGAGTCCTGCCACTGTAATTGCACGGCAATTATTACAATTTAGCCGGGTTATAACACTCGACATAAAGTAATCTCGAATATGTACAAAATAAGAGCGTAATGGCCAAATTACAGACATTAAACCTATCAGCTATAGGGTGTGGGCAGCCAACTGTTCGACTCACTCAGAGCACGCTGCACAGGAGAGAGCAGCAGCCAAGTAATTACCCTGCTCATTTAGCAGCAAACGGGATGCTGATCTGAGCTGCGCTCGCAGCTGACGAGAAAGAGAAACCACAACTGCAGAGTGCAGGAGCCCCAGCGCAGCTCCAGCCCTGACCATTCAGAAACACTCATTATGTCTGTGCTGCTGCTGCTGCTGCTGCGGCCTCGCCACATTGTCTCAAAATTGCCGCAGAACACATACGCGAAATGGCAGTTATTTCGGTAACAGTGGAGATGCCTCAGATAGACAGCGTGTACTTTTATTTTAATCTCTGACTCGCCTCAGGAAAGGAAAACTGCTGACTAAATGTTATTCTTTGTGTGTGAGTTTGCAGGTTTGGGATAATTTGACATTTAGACTTCAAATGAAAATTTGTGCCTGGTTGTTAGGTAAATGTTTCAGCTACGCTATAATCTAGGAGCACATCGTCCACCGGTCAGTGACGCGGTCATAGCTGCACTAAATGCTGCAATTGTAACAAACCCCTTTTTTTTGTTCCTGGTAAGCCATCTGAGAGTCTGCATGGGACTGTTTAATGGGAGAAATTATGCCTAGTGGGGGAGGCACAAGTGCAAAGGATGAATCATATACAGAGAGCTGTCACCACCGCCATACGAACTAAGGACAAATGTGGGAAACGGAGCTTTGCCAAGAACAGCAAAAAAAAAAAAACTCCTTTGAGGAGAGTCACGCTGACCTTTGGTGTATCTCCACTTTCATAAGAGAATCTTGTTCTCCAGCTTTGAGGCTATTTCATTTCAGCACCCGGTCGCTGCACTTATTGTCAAATGCTGGGCTGTTGTGACAGAAGTGCAACTGATACACGTTTTAAAAACAGATTATAAAAAGGCAAAAAAAAGCTAAGTCTAAAAGCAGAAGCGCTGGCGATGCACTTTGGAACTTTTTAATGCTCTCCACTGTTTTTGACATATGGTATCTGTTCCCTCACTGGTCTTCAGTAGACGGCAGCGTCTGTGTGTGTGTGTGTGCGTGTGCCTTTCCTCGACAGAGTGCAAGCACTGAGGTTATGGCCATAAAATGTCTGGCTCAGGTTCAGGTGCTTCTCTGTGTTCTGTCTCCTCCTCCGACATGGAGGAGAAAGGAAGCTCTCTCAGGGATCATCTTGTTCGTGTCTTAACTTTCCATTTTCCATGCAGTGCTGAGCACTCAAATCAGATGACACTGATGATATCTCCCCTCCGGTTCCATTTACAAGGTCAATCATCAGAGAACGGGGCTGAATCTTTTGCACATTTTAAAGCAATGAATATTATAAGACTCGTGACTCGTCTGCTACTATGAAGACAGTCGTTTTGTCTGAATATGCATGAATGCAAACAGTCCCAAAACATGCATGTTTAGGCAGATTGCAGACTAAATCGTCCCTAGGCCTGAGCGTGAGAGAGACTAACTCCAGCAGATCATAAAGGTACAAAATGGCTAATATAGTAGATGGTCGGATGGATGTGCTTGGAGAAGTTGAGGACGAAGGTTCATTTTGACTACTTTTAGTTTCACGTGATCTGTTTACATGATCTATTAACTGTGAAACAGTTGAAGCAAAGCTTTGGTCCCATTGCCTTAAAGACAATTATGATAGAGCGTTGGACTGGCCATGCATGTGTCATAGACAGCTTCACACATGGAAAATGTCCATTCACAACTACTTACTGGACATTTCTGTAATTATAGAACAAACTACCGCTCTCACAACCTCACACAAAGTGGATGCTGCCTTGCGTGTGTTACAGAAATTTTGGTCTCTACATGCCTTATTTGCTGAAAAGCCAATGGGCAACAGCTGCACAATGATCTCAGCAGTGAGTTTCAGCGTTACACACTTTTTCTGAAACATTCTGTCAAAATGACTTTGAACACTATCTGACACACACAGCAGAACCGATGGCTTCCTCCAAATGGCTTGGCTCCATGCTGAGGAGCGGTGGGGGGATGACCAAAAGCCCTTTATTGCAACAAAAGCCTTTTTCTTGTTGCGTCCAAGCCCCCGACGTGTGGCTGGTGGGACTCCGCAGCTTTCATGCTGCAGTTAACCCTTCCAGTGGTGGAAATACTGAGCTGACTCAAACGGTGACGTAAATGCAGACCTTATAAATTTTCACATGTGTAGGTGTTGGAGTCTTTGCACTAAAAATTCACAGTGTCTGGCCCAAAAAAGCAGGATGATATCACGCATCTTCATTATAATGCTGATCTATGCCACTGCCTCATTTCACAGGGACAGGTGATATTAGATGATACCGTACATTTCACAGTCAATCCATCACACTCAACACAGTTCATCACACTTTTAAATTATCTGTAAAGTATGTTGAGACAAAACTTTACCGGCCTACCCATCTTGCCCCTCTTCCCTGGTTCGCCAGGAATGCCCTAAAAAATGAAAAGAAGAGGTAGCAGAGGTGGAATAGGAAACACAGCAGATAGAGGACAGAAAAGGGTTAGGAGAAGGGAGAACAACAGAAAGAAAGAAAGAAAAAAAAACATTACGTAAAAGGCACATCAAAATCAAAGCATAACACAGTTGGGCATTACTGACTGGAGCCCAAGATGTACAATTAAAAAGCCATAAGTGAGCTTTTCTCAGCTCCTGCTCCACCAGATGTGGGGAACAGCTGACTGCAGCCTGTCCAACATCTCCCCAGTGTCTTGCCAGTGGCTCAGACCTCCATCATACATGTACACGTTAAACAGCATTTTTCCCAATGAGGGCAGGGGCAGGCATGTCTGTTGTGTGTAGCTAAGCAAATCACTGTCTGCAGAGGTCCCGATTACAAGCTGCGCTGACGCAGCCCTCTGGAGCATGTCATAAGGAGGCTAATCGCTTCATGTTTTAGAGGCCGTAAAGGAGGAGGTCTTGATGAGTTCAGGCAGTTCAAAAGCTTTCGAGAGGGGGCTTTTATCGTGTGAGTCATCAAAACTCCCA
This sequence comes from Karalla daura, assembly GCA_029224185.1. Lineage (NCBI taxonomy): Eukaryota > Metazoa > Chordata > Actinopteri > Chaetodontiformes > Leiognathidae > Karalla > Karalla daura. The sequence goes on from CM055201.1 coordinate 7,063,353, forward strand.
CGCAGCCTTATACAGCAGCATGTCGGACAGCTGAGGACTGTTTCCCGTATTATAACAACAACGAGAAGACAGCTGAGTGCAACAGCGGGAGGTGCACTGCCGTCATCCCAGCAGACCATTAGCTGGGTTCAGTTGGTCACCGTGCATCTTTCTGCAGCTAATGACAGTGCCCGAGAGAAAAGACACATCTAACAAGAACTCACTCTTTCGCCGTCAGGGCCAGGGAGGCCAAAAAGCCCCGGGATTCCAATGAAACCCTGCAGGAGAGGAGAGAGGAGAGAGGAGGAGAGGAGGAGAGAGAGGAGGAATACGGGCCGTGAGTGTTTGGTCGCCATAGAAGCAGCAGGAGGAAGAGCAACTCCCATTGGCTCTAGGGCTGAGTTTCAGGGGTCGACGGTCCAGCATGGATAGGGTGGGAGGCCATGAAGAACCAAGCCATGAGGCAAGTGTATATGCCCATGGACTGCATGGTGCTGGCTTCCACGATGTAGTCCAAGGGCACATACCCTCACGCCAGGGATCTCTGTAGATAGCCAGGACATCAGACTGAGCTGTCGGTACAGGGTGAGACACACACAGAGGAAAAACAAGCACAAACACCACAACAGTTGAACACCAGAGGAATGGTTAGATGCTAGTTTCAGGCGAGCTGAGCGGCATCAAAAGAGAGTGCAGAATATTTGGAAAGGTGGCTCAGAAAGAGAGAGAGAGAGGGAGAGAGGGAGAGAGAGAGAGGACTAGAATGCCTCCTTAAGACAGCAGGGCCTCATACAGAGCTTAAACAGGAAATTCCAGCCAGTGGGGGCAGGGGGAGGCTTTGGAGCAGCCAAGGGGAGCTGATAAAGAACCTTTATTGGGACGCAACATAAAAATCACTGTTTGTCTCTCTGAAAGCGTGTGTTTCTTTGTTTGTGTACTTAAAGGGTGTGTGTTTGTATGTGGCGGCTTATCAACAGCCAGTCTTTCACCATGTGTCTGCGTACAGTAATACAATGTTTACATTAGACGTAAAAGCTCCTAAGTTTAGCGCACTATTAATAGTGGCACACACTGGTCCAGTGAGTGTGTATGAATGTGTTTGAGTGTGCAGAGGTGGATGCACAACAGTGCATGCATGCGTTGGATGTTGTTGCTTCTAAGTGGATGTACGTGTTCTCATGCAACAACATGTCGACACCAATACTGTGCAGCCTTTAATTAAACAACATTTCTGCGCGCTCTAACTAAGATTTACAGCCTCCATCTATAAATATGGCATAATAGAAAGTGTCAGAATGCAACCAGACCGACCGCCTTGCCTATAAACATACTTATGGGTCCTGTCAAAGCAGCAATGTTAGACATTTAGGCCGATAAGCTTGGAGCTGAGCAGCACAGCTAAAATGAAGACGGGGAGTTAGGAAACTTACCCGAACGCCTTTAGGCCCTACTGGTCCAATAGGCCCCGGTAAACCCTGCAAGACAAGGAGAGGAACTTTATTTCAGCAGTTCACTTGTATTTCCCAAATACACTATCAATGTATTTGTGCTTTGCATTATAATGATATTATTAAATGACTGGCAAAAAAATTCAACTTTCTATTCAAAAATAAGGTGACACAATACACACACAAAACTTGCAAATTTATGCTCAAAGATAAGTCAAAATACTGTGAAAGTGGAGTTCCAGAGCAGTGTCTATGTAATAAATGTACTCATTCAACTTTATGGGAATTACTGAGGCTGTAACTTGTGATGTTTTTCTCTTGAAGCACTTTTCGTCTAAGTATTCCAACTCCTCTTGACAGTATTTACCCAAATATTTTCCTCCCAGTCAGCTGTTCAACATAACCTAATTCCACTTGGCCCTCTGCCTTTACTATGGCCCTGACTACAACTGTACCAGTCACAGCAGAGGATTTACTGCACCTGCCTGCCAGGATAACCTTTGGCACCTGGGCTTCCGACTGGACCTTGCTCGCCCTGCAGGGAGGGAGAGGGAGAGAGACAGAGAGAGGGAAGGAGAGGGAGAGGGACAGGCGGGCGGGGGGAAGGGGCGAGAGAGAGCAAGGTGGTGAGGAAGAGAGGTGGGGTGGGTGATCAAAATTTCAGCACCACAAACACACAGCCCATTCTCCACTGCAGAGAGAGAGAGGGACAGCGCAGAGGAGACAAACTCAACCTAAAGGAGGCAAATCCTGAATAATAAGAAGATAAGTGTTTGAATAAATGCATTTGCTTCACATAAAAGAGCAACTTTGTACTGCACTGAGTTATATAAGTATAGATAAATAAATGTTATTTCAGTAAAAGCAGCATAATCTAGTAGAAAGAAAATGGACTTTGCTGAGACAGTGTATAAGTATTTAGCACACCGCCTCACACAGTGTTTCTGTGGAGTTTTCATGTTTTCCCTATGTCTGCATGGGTTTCACCAGAAGCAAAAGGAGGAATGTTTAGGTCGATTGCGGACTCGAAAGTCAATGGTGTGTATGCCCCCTTGATCTATCCCGGGTGTATCTCCTGCACTCTTCCTATGAGAGACACTGGCAGTCCTGCATGAGACCTCCAAGAGGTAGATAAAATAATGAATGGAGACTAACATTGCTAACTGCTAACATTTCCATAACAGTAAGACAGTTTTGACCCAGTGAGACATATTAGGAAAATGAACACTGTCACAGGCAAAAGAAGAATGATGAAAAGAAGCAAGACAATAAATACTGATTAGAACACATGCACTAGTAGTGTAGCAGTAGTAGAGAAATAGGGTGACTGAAGAATATATTTTATATGATGATTAAACTGTGAATTGGAAGTAAATTTACTTGTGTGCAACCATCTTGACGGTGAGTATAAGTATGATGCAGCACCCATTCCTCACAGGGATGCTGCATGCGAGCACTCATAGTAACCGATAGAAGTTCTTTTCAGGTGTGTACTGTGCAAAGGCCTCTGCAGCTAATTAGGAGTTTCCTTTATGTGTGTGTGTGTCTGTGTGTGTGTGTGAGAGAGAGGGCAAGCATAACAACACACACAGAAGCAGGTTGTGCGCAGGAATCTCAGCTCACAAGTGTTCATGTGTAACTTCCTTTGACACACTGCGGACACGCAGGCATGTGCGCTGCCTGCCATTCCCTCGCTTGGATAAATATAGTGCATAATGCAGCCAGTTAAAAGCAACCAAGAATTTGGCCAGAGCCAGGTTCTGGGTCTTTAGCTGGCCGGCAGCGAGGAGGCAGCCCGAGCTCGGCCCTGCGGTGTATTACAGTAACAAGGAGTCATCAACACTTTATGCGCACCAGCTGGCCTTTGCTCTCCAAGAGCGGCCACGGAGGCCGGCGTGCCAAACAGTTGTGCATTTGCTCTTTCTCCGGTGCTATGGTGATTCAGCCCCGATCAACAAGACGCAGCTCTGTGGGAAAGAGGGGGGCGTTTGAGGATGGACGGAGTGGAGGGACGCGACAGTGGGGGAGAGAGAGAGAGCTCTCCTTTGTGATGAGCCTTGTGGGAAACCCGCGATGGTGACGTCACCCCGGACTTGTTCAGAACGAGCAGCAGTGAGGAGAATGTTCCACTCTGCTTTCCATGACTAAGACCTTTTTGCTTAATACCAGCAGCAAGTAGTGTGACCCGTCCCGGCCGAAAATAGCAGGATGCTCCACGCTTAAAATACCACTTTTGGGTTGAATGGTCAGAGTCACGTCTCCTCCCACTTGTAGTAGCAGATGAAATAGTTCATTGAACCGACTACCACCAGCCTGAAGAAGAGAGTGTAAGGAATAAAATACATGCCTGAGATTAAGATACCATCGGGGTAAAATGCTGCATTAGGGCCTTAAAGCTGAACGACGAGCAGCAGGGATAGGTAAAGTGCAAGAAAGTCAGACACAGGACTTTCTCCAAAGCTGCAGTGTAATGGCCGCGAGTGTGTCACTGTTGGCCTAGTTGGCTTGTTCCTGTGTCTTTTCTCTCCCTCTATTTTCTCCCTCTCTTTGGCATGGCTTTCTGATATCCTGGAGAGCATCGCTGCAGCACGGCTCTTTGGCCAGATGTCTGTCCTCACCAGTGCTTCATAGCAGGCTAATCTAATCTGGCAACCCTGCAGGCATGCTTGGTGCGTGCACACAAACACACACACACACACACACACACACAAACACACAGACAGTCTGAGTGCAGGGATGACTGAGCTTTTAAAGAATGAGGTGAGATGTGAGAAAATGAGGGATTAGTCACTGATAAAGACCTTGAAGGTGAACGCCACCAGAGCAAGACATTTTAAAGACACAGATGAAGGGAAATACAAAGGATAGGCTCAGCTGAGCATCGGGAGCTGAAAAGAATTACAAATGTGGGAAGAACAGTAGGAGCATGGTAGGATGACGTCTATGAAAGCTACAGTATCTATGAAATAGAGTGAGGTACTTACAGGCTCTCCAGGGAGACCGGGTGGACCAGGATAACCTTTCTGTCCCTAAGGAGACAAACATGACACGTGGTTAGTGGTTGAGGTACAAAACAACCATATGTGAATGAAATTACACAAATTCTGAAACAAAGCTCCCAGACGAGGGAAAACAACACAGCAGAATTTCTAACTCTGTGTAGGAGTGACAAATGGTGTTTTGCGCAAATGTGCATGTTAACTACAATGGGCCTTAAAAGACAAGCTCAGTACCATATGCAAGGAATCACTTTCTGCCTTTCTGTCAGGGGATCAGACTTTCCACTGGCCGTGTTTGTAGAGAAACGGTGCCGGGGAGGACTTGCCAGGATCATGGCATGTTGAGGATATAAATGCCTTCCTGCTTGAGTCAGATAGAAGGACCTTCTCTGCGTCTGCACAGCACATTACAATACTCAAAGGCAGTGACACGAGCCCCTCACTTCTGCTGACTCCAGCAACGCAGGCCCCCAACAAAGAGCGGAGAGAAAACTAAATCAAAGATGGGAAGACATGGGAGGACTCGTCTTTCCAGACCGCAGTTTGGTGGAGTGAGAGAGCGAGAGAGAGAGGGGAAGGGAAATCAAAATAAAAACAGAGGGTCAAAGTAAGGAAAGACTCCCGATGTCCCGTTTTCCTAAACCACAGCTCCAGCGCACTGAGCCAAGACTCCCCGAGTTCCTGTAAATCATCCTTTAGTCCTGTCGGCTGACTGCAGTGGGGGAAGAAGACACAGCATCCCTCTTTTCATTATGATACATGATCACTCTCACCGGCTTTCACCTTCATTCCACTGTCAGCATTGTACTCCATTTTCCTAACTTGCTTTACACCTAACCTGAGTAGCAGGGGCCTGCTGGTTCTGATCTCAGTGCACACTAGGGGAATGCAGGCAAGACACCCAGGACAACTCACCAGTCCATGGCAGGATATGCTCTCACTCTCACATGCACTCCTAGTGTCAACTTAAAGTATACAATCAACAGTGTTATACTTGTTTTCATTCAATCATAATATCATGGTGACATTTTAACATGTAGACATGTACTATTGTTCTATGTTCTCTATGCAAACTCACAAACAACTAAGAGGAGGCTATGGCAAATTAGTCTATTTCATCATGTGCTCTGTTGCACGTCACTTAAAGACCACTAGGAGGAGAAGCCTGGAGGCAGGATGAAAGTGAATAACCAGTATTACGTCAAATAAACAGAGATGTCATCAGGTGTTGACAGGCTGCCTTCGTAACACAGCAACACAAGCGTGTGTGTGTCTGTGTGTGTGTGTGTGTGTGTGTGTGTGTGTGTGTGCGCGTTTTCCATATTTTGGTGAAAGCTGTGTTGGTAAGCAGTGCTGTGGAGAGGACAGGGATGGATGCTCTCACAGACACATGGCGCCAGTGTGTGACCTTTTGAAGATTTCCATTTGTATGTTCACTATTAGGCCTACGTTGATGAACCTTTGTGTGTTTGTCTCAGTTGTGATTGCCTGGTTTTCTCCTTTGGGCCGATGTCTGGTTTCCATCCACATGTGTGCACATAGCCTGAGAGACAGGCACACACACACACATGCACACAGATAAATGTACACCATCATCTTATTACATGGCTTAGGTATAGTACAAACATGTGTAGCGGCTTATGTTCCTGTGCAATGCTGTGAGGTCCATGAGCCACACACACACACACAGACACATACACACACATGCTGGGGGTCCTGGGTATTAACCGTAGCCTTCCAACCCCAGCTAGACCATCTCAGATCCTTATCTCACTCATTATGAGCTTGCTAATGAGAGCGGCCATTCCCACCGGCCCGCCTGTGTTTACAATGCCATTTGCCTAATGAGCATGTGTGTTCAATCAGATAAACCCACCAGAATGCTTTTCATTAACAACAGCTCCCTGGTAGCACTCTGTAAGTACCCCCTCTGCCCCCCGCCACCCCACCCCACCGCTTCGTCCAGCCCCACTAAGCTGGGGAATGCCCCTGGGAACTTTAAGCGCATTTTGGCAAAAATAAAATAAAAGACACATTGTGGCAAGCGATGACATGTCATTCCGCTGACTGGTTACCGGCCCACTGTGTACACACTTTGTGGGTGAGCGCCGGCCGCATGTCAGATCACAGCTGCACACTGCGAGTGATGAATTTGTGTCATCCACGGTCTGCCTCTCCTGGCCAGTGCCCTGGTAGCAGAACTGTACCAGTCACCTCATTAATCTCTGCTTTCATCTACCCACCTCGCTCGCTCTCCTCTCCAAAACCCCTCTGCAGCATGGAGCCAGATGATTGCTCCGAGCGATCGTCTGGCTCCACGCACGTGCTACATGTATGGTGGAACATTAACCCGACAGGCCGGTGGCTGGCGGGGACAGATGTAGCAAACAACAGCATGGACCGAATCCGGACAATTTGGTTGAAATCTATCTCATCCTCGTCTAAACCGCAGCCCGGCCGCCTGTTTGCTCGCGCACCGCATCTCCGTCAAACAACCAGTGATGCGGAAGCGGACGGGGCAGTGATTTGTTGTTCTTCTTCTGAGACATGCAAAGAAAATGATGGTTGATTTGAATTCTACCATAATTACAATGATGATGAGCATGTGGATTTGTTAGTTTGAACAGAGGGCAGGAGCTTAATGGAGAGTATTTGGTTTGGAACACGTCTTAAAGAGCTTCAGACAGATCAATATCTCACAGTAAACTGTCCTGAGTGTATAAAGGAAATGTAGCCCCTGTGGAGGAACTACCGTATTAGCTTACTTTGTCTTGGACATTCTTCTTCGGGGACCTTTACCGTTCTCTTTAACAATAATCACTGACTCTAAAATCCTCACATGAACTATCTATCTATCTCTGTTATTTGTGTAAAAAACACAATGTGTCTTGGACGACGGATAATTTCTCGGAATGGAACAGAAGAGAAATGAAGCAAACATGGGCGTTAACAGACACATTAACTGTGGTCCATCTATCTGAAATGTAGCCTTTAAAACTACCTCCAACTCTGGTATCAATGCATTTGATGGCCGACGTAAGTAAGATCAATAGGTTGCAGGTGAATGAGCATAATTAACTTCCATGCTACGCTGATGACACAGTGATGTATCACCCGCAGCAGCTACAGTGCATCTGCCATGAGCTACGGCCAGGAGAAGTCAAAAAAAAAAAACAACGTTATGATCTTTCAAGAAAAGACAGAGAGATCAGTTTAGTGTCAGCAGAAAAGCTGTTGCACATGCGTGTCTGTATCTGCACATGTCTACATCCAGCAGCACGCTGTGCAAGACAAAATGCATTTCCAGCTGAACTGAACTGAAGGCATTTATGACCATTGCTTGTTGAGATCCACTGAAAGGGATGAGAAGAGGAAGAGAGGAATATTTTGATATATCTGAGCTCTTGCCAGAAGTTAGTTAAGAGCTTTAATCCCACTATCTTGTTTTATCTTGAGTCCAGCTCCACAGCAAGAGTTGTATTCCTCTTGCTGTTTACTACAATGTCAAACTACTGTATCAAGTGCACCGACATAAAAAAGTACACATGGAAGCATCTGCCAAAGCATACAAGCATAACAGGATTAGCAGCCCACTGACTCGTAATGAATTTCATGCTACCGTGCAGAAAGACATGGTTTTGCTGTAGTGTGAGAGACAGATGTAGAAAAGGCACAGAGGAAAGGCAGAAAGGTAAACCGTGTGGCTTGTACTGTGGCCTTGTAGCTGAGGTTTGGCCCTGCGCGCATGTCCCCTCTCCCTGACCCGGCCTGCCATACTGAAAAGCCATTCAGACTCTGCTTGGTAGAACAAATGTTGTACAGAGCGGAACATGCTTGGCTGGTCTGACGGTGTAAAATCACACTCTCCCATCACGCGTTCAAAGCGCCACTGCTTTCTCCATTAAAGTTTTCCACGGAAAAACAGCAGCCAAATTCCAGAATTCCCGGCTGAAGTGTCATGCTAAGGGCCGATAAAGCGCTTGCGTTCGTGTGTGTGTGTGTGTGTGTGTGTGTGAGAGAGAGAGAGAGAGGCAGTGAAGGTAGGAGGGGAAAAACACGGAGGAGAACAGAGGAAAAGCTGCTGTTGTCCCGTTTTCCTAAACCACAGCGTAACGAGCCAAGTGAGCGAGACAGAGCAAGTCAAACAGCTAGAGGGCCATGAGGAGGAAGAAACAGTGCATGGGTGTTTTCAGGGTGGCCCGACATTGCGATGTAATTGCGATGGAAGCCGTGGCTGCTTTTCGGTGCAGCACAGGGCCCGTGGATGGGAGGCCTCGGCGGAGAGACGAGCACCAGGACGGGACACGCCTGGGACTTTCCACCTGAGCCGGGCGAGGGGGGGAGAGCAGAACAAAACAGTGCAGCCTGTTTCCAGGCCGTCTGCACGGCCACGGAACAGTGTGGCCACTGACTCACATCTCTGTCAGGGAGGTGTAATGTGTAGGATCAACAGTGTGAAGCCCGGCCGGCTCCTGCAAAGAGGTATTGTGCATTGTTCAGCACGGGGCCGACCGAACGGCTTAATTAACCGCTCTGTGTTTGCGCATGGAAAATAAGCTGACTCCTTGCAGTTAATTTAACAGCCTGTGGTTCATTGACCAATACCTGAGGCATGCTGTTATGATGTCAGACGTGTGTGTTGATGATGTTGCCATGCCAACCGCTTTCCAGACCCGAGGACATGATGTCATGATGATACACTTATGAGGAGCTGTAATGGACCCTAGGGCTTCATCCGCTTCATCTGCAATGCTCATCGGAGTGTGAAAGATTACAGGGTTGTACTTCCCTTCCCTGCCAGGTGATCTTACCTGAATGCTTAAAAAATTAAACCATTTCTGGCTCATGTAAAAGACATCTCAGCGGTTTTAGACTGCTACACTTGCACCTGCAGCTATTATTCACATGTCACTGTCAAATCTCCTGATACGCCGTAAAATCACAGGCCAGATTCATTTGGTTCGAAGGAGCACTGAATGTTTTCCACCAACTTTACATTTTCCACTCTGCCTGAGTGTGTGTGAAACAGAGAGGCAGAGACATACAACTTGGACACAGAGATACACACAGAAAAAAAGCAAGCGCCCTAACAAAAGCCATATGGTAACCTCAAGGCAACCATCCAAGCAGAGGCCGACACTGAGCGCTCTGTGGCTCTGTGAAGACAGCAAATACAAGACGACACACTTAACACGTCTACTTAAGTGCTTACAAGTTACCTTCTGTATCCACATTTTCAATTAATTATTGGATTTTGTTTGAAATGTGTACATGGTCCATCTCTGTTTCGATATATAATGTCCTTGGAAGCCATTTATAATGTCTTCCTCTGCTACAACGACACATATATTTACATCTGATTGTTTGAGAAAGTGTTTTACTTAAACAGTACTCATCAAGTAGCAAGACACTTGTGAGGACCATGTCCTACATTGACAACCTTTTTTATGTGACTGAGGCATCCCTGCACGTCCCTGTTGGATCAGTTCAAGCATAATTTATACAGTGCTATCTGTTTAAGATAAGTTTGACATATTCATACTATATTGCCACTGTTTTGTGGCAGAAGCTGGACATTACTGCATTACTTTAACACAAAATTTCATGTGCATTTCATGGCTTGGCAAACATTTAATCCCTAAAAGCACCACTTTGAGCTAAATTCTTACTATTTAAGCCATTTATCCATTACATTTAGCTAACTATCCACTGCCTATTCTTCTCTACTCTCTTTCTCTATTAATGGCTTCACAATTGGTAATGTTAGGTAATGAGTGCTCCTAGAGATGGCCCTGGTTTGGAGTCAAAACTGTATAATGTGTCAAAATGATGTGTGTGGTGTGAGCAGGGACGCAGTGACAAGCACCCCTGGAATTCATGTACACAACTGTGAATACACAACTCAAACTTTCCTCTTTGCACTTGTTTCTATTTCTTCCTCTACTTCTATTCCTGGTCGGTGCTCCTCACCAAAAGCTCTGTCTCACTTTTTCTTCTTCTCTCCGCATGAATCACTTACGCTCTGACTTAAGTAACACTGGTAATTTTGTGTGCATGATCCCCATCCTTATTTCTGTGATGACAGAAACCTCCCACTTAATCCCTCATGACATCCTTCCTGCCAGCGTTGGGACCCCTCTGTGCTGGTTCCAGTGAAAACAGATGGAAGAAATGGTGTGCGCAGCACAAAAAGGAGACAAGTGTTCATTCAGGTTTACACAGAGTGAGACGTACAGACATGTTAAAATCACAACACTTGCTCATCATACTCAAGTTATCTTTCTTGGCCTTTCCCAATTGATTTAAGAGCCTCATTATTCTGTTTGCAAATATAAGTACTTTCTGCTCTCTCACAACAGCTTGTAAATGGGAGCTCTTATAGCTATGTAAGGTCATTGTATTTAATGTAATTGCAGCATCTTACCTTCCGACCTTCCTGGCCAGTCAGTCCAACCGGGCCAATAATCCCTGAGTCTCCCTGGAGCACAAAGCACGAATGTCAAAGGCAGTGTTACAACAACGACCAGTTACACAAATTGCAAGCATAAATATACGCAGAGCTTGCCAAACAGGATGTTGTTATAGATTAATGTGGCGTGCGAAAGGGACACAATACCTTCTCTCCTTTGGGTGCTGGCCCAGGTGAGATGCCAGGGTCTCCTTTTTTCCCCTGATAATGAGAAACACACAAAAGAGGACTTTGTAGAGGTGAAAATGGCCAAACTGCACTTCAGTGATATCATTCTCTTCAAGTATCTAACCTCCAAGCACAAAACAATTTCACCGTTTCCTTATTAAGAGGAGGCAAATGGTCAAAACTACAAAAGATGACCTCTGGGAATAATGCCATACTAGAGAAAAAAGAACAGATGTAATGGCATTGGAAAATGGCATATGTGCTATTCTTCGTCATAGTTGTGATGGCTCAGTGTCCCAATGGCTGCACACACACACACACACACACACACGCACGCACACACACTAAACTTCATTGTCAGCAGGTAACAATAATGGGGCCCCAGAACATCAAAGCTATGGATCGGAAATTACACTGAGTGCTGACTCCTTCTCTCCCCATGGACCCCTGCTATTTACAACTTTGCTTCATTTATTAACGATGAAAGAGCAAAGACTGCAGTGAACCTCTGAGACTTCAAACACTTCAGAATCGTTCTCTCAACACACCTGCCAGGTAAAAGGAGTCTGCTCTGCACCGCTCTGCCTCGACTTTACTGATGTGTTTGTTCAGCGAGGCAGGGTTTCAAATAGCTGCCCTCTAGAGTTTGCGTGCTGCTTGTTTTTGGCCCGTGATGGGCCAGGTTTGTTTTGAGTGTTGATGCTGTTTTAAGCTGTAAAAAGTCAGGAATGCCACCAGGAGTAATATGAATTACATCAGGGCGACAGGGACAAACACAGTCCCTGCTGCTGACCCCAGGGGTCAGGGGTCTGGTCTTGGAACCGGGCAGCTGCACAGTTGTCATTTATGCAAGGCATTTTTATAATGCACTTTAAATACAGGTAGAGCTCCTCCACTATGTGCTCTGGACACACAGTGCCAGAGGTCAAGGGTGTTTGCGAAGGCGTAGATCAAGTCTAGACAATCGGATGAGGGACGCGGAGAATTTGACTCGAGCAGGGTCACGTCCTGTTCACGCGTTAAAATTAGACAGATTTATTTGAAGTTCTCACTTTCTGACTCGTAATGTCTTTCCCTGGAGCTCTGATAAATCACTTCAGCTCGCCCTGTGTCCACTCACCATTTTCCTCTTTCCTCAGCTCAAGTTGCATACACTTGAACACATTTTACACACACACACACACACACATACACACACACAGCATAAACATACGCACATCAGAATATATTTGGAGCTCAAAATGAGCAAAGTCCCAAGAATCTTTCAAATAAAGTCTAAACTCTTGACCACTTCACCACTGCCGCACATATGTTAAAGTGATACGGCTCTTCAGTACTGAGTGGTGTTTGTGGTGTGGCTACGCAGCCGTGAACTCAGGTGGCCCCGATTCTTCATCCATAAAACTCCATTACCCTTGTTACACTTTATGGATTCCAGCTGATATAGAAAAACTGAAAATGTGACACATCCTTAGCCTCGACCTCGAAAGATTACAATTCACGTTGAGGCCAAAGAAGATAATGAACCTCATATAAATTAATAGCAGAGGCAGGTACATAATCGCGCAGCCGGTTTCATGTGGAAACATCAACGTGGCTGCTGGGCTCTTGGCAAAACAAGAAAGAAAGGCCCACTTGTGATCTTGAGTTATTCTAAGAGTGTGTCAGATACCTTGAGCCCGGGTGGACCACTTCGGCCGGGGTTTCCATGGGGACCAGGGGCGCCCTGTTGGAAAAGCACGAAAGAGAAGGAAAACATAATCAAACGGTGATCGAGATCTCAATCAATCTTCATGTTGGAGCAGAGCTGATGCAGACTGCGGCTTTGCTACTGTGAATGAGGCTAGATTGGGTGGTGGGTGGTGGGTGGTGGTGGTCTGTCTGGAGAACCTCAGCCTTTATGCTGCTTTAACCTATTTTCCTATAGATCAGCTGTGTGTGTGTGTGTGCTGGTTGGAGAGGTATTTGGGGTTTGTGTTGGGGGTAGGAGTCAATGGAAAATGGGGCTCTGTGGAGCTGCCTCACCATATGGATGTGGTTTTCCTCCACCCTGTTGCCTTCCACTCCACCCCACCAACCCCCCCCACCCCCCAGCTCCTCAAAACCCCACAAATACACACGCACACAAACACATTACACATTTGCCAAGCATCTTAATGAGCATCGCAGATCATCGCGTATCATAACATTTTGAATTCCTCCGCCGGTGTGCGTTTCTGTCCACGTTGGCTGTTGCTGAGGAAATGAACACAACTGTGTCTGAAAGCAAACAAAGCGAGATCTACAGTAGCAGCATATTGGTAATATGAGCCACCGAGACCTCATCCAGCAGCCCCCACGGGAGGATTTAGCTGAAAACCTGTGGAAGCCAGAGAACGACTGGACACCAGTTTTTCTGGTTTAAATGGCAGCCATCAGACGGGAGAGCAAAGGTTGCCGCTCCATCCATCTATGTGTCTGTCTAGCTCTTCCTCTGAGTGACTTTTTCCTGTGGATCTCTGACCCCGGCTCCTGCCCTCCACGTGGTGGTGGCACCCCTGGGCCCCTAACCCAACCCCGCAGCGGGTCAGGGGTCGAGCGAGTCAGAGAGGGCGGAAAAAAGAGCCACAACTGCTATTACGAGTCGGGTCAGCAAGTTTCACTGAGGTGAGTCAAAACAAATCGGGAAGCCATTATGGCCCTGATCTGCGCCGCAGCATCAAAAAACAACATCTAGCGACGTCCAGACAGGCAGCTCTGTATAATCCCACGGGGGGAAGAAAAAGTAATCTGGGGTTTGGGCTGGGTTATACAGCTCAACAAAAAGCCCTTTGAGCAAAGTTCAAAAACAGACATACAGCTCGGCTGCAGACATGACAACATAAATGCCTTCTGCCGTAACAGCTCTTCCTGTCAAAGCCTGCTTTGATGACGGTCGTGTCTGATTCACCGCAGACAGAGCACCCGACGACGGAGCAGGACGTTACTAAGCATGTGTCAAGGCGCTGTTATCTCCCTTGCGGAACACAAAACAAGCAGGGTTTCCAGCGTTATGATAGGAAACGCGCTTTGAGAAGAGACAGAACGACTGACTTCATGTTGTACAAATGTGATATTCAAATGGCCCGCCCTCCCCCGCCTTTTCATTTTCAGTTTGCATTCAGCAAACGGCACTGGTGGGTGCAGACAGCGCAAGCGGATGCTGTTGTGCCGCGAATAAACTTAAACAAACTAGACATGTTAGAATTACAAGCTTCAAAATTAACCCTGCGGTCCACCGCACTTTGGGCAGTGCACTGGTAGGCACGGGCTGGCAGCGACATTTGCTGCTGTGCTCCCCGCTTCCATGTCGTGTCCCTCTCTCTCGCGCAACAGGTGTCTAATTAGAGACGACCAGGGTGGGGCGCACACACAAGCTGAGGGCTATCAAATGAAAAACCGCCCGGCCTATGAACAGCAGCGCGCAGCAGGGCGTTGCTGTGGTTCCTGTGGTAATAATGCTGCGAGTTCTGCGCATTCTAAGTTGGGACGAGCCGGTCGAAATCCATGCAAAAACATTACTGTAACATGCGTGCTGCCCACTCCGAGACGTATAAATATCTGTCCTTGAATCGACTGAATTCAATATCAACACCACATGGTGCCGCTTTGGTCCAAGAATTATTCCATACGTCCTTGTGGATATTAAATCCGGGCTCATGACATCACGTCCCAAGGTTACATTCCCACACTGAATATTTCAGACAAGCTTGTTTAATGGGCTATGCTGTAAACACAGCCACTTTCAACACAAACTTGTAAAAGACAGTTTTAAATGTATATACAGACACCGTATTAAAGATAAAAGTCGCTCTGTATGATGCTGTGCCAAATGAGAGCCAAAGGGGCAAAGTCTGATAAACTAACATTAGATCAAGAGCATGTGAAACCACCGGATGTCTTCATAATTAAAGATCCCCTGTAAGTGCACGCATGCACTCGCTCATATGAAACTTTGCCTGTGAGGAGAAATTTTTGCAGCAGAATGCCATGCAGGAAGAAAAGAGCCCAATTTGCAGCCCAGTGCCACATAAGTAACTGGAAAACTTTGTGATGACAGCAGCGTGAAGGGGCAAATGAACTAAGCAGCGTTGGTAAGGAGCCAACCACATAAATCTACTTGCTTCGAAAGCCAAATACTTTACAGTAGAGCTAAATACATCATGCAGGGATCCAGATTATATTTTCAAAAAGGAAATAGCGAGTAATATAAGGATTATTCAGGCATTTAGAACAAAGAAAGAAATGGTTTGTAATGGCCACGGTGATCGTAGAAATGACGCTGCAGACTTAAATCCTCCTGTCTTCCTGTCCATGAAGTGAAGCGCGGTCTGAGACTTTTACTGTCCTGGAGCGGATTGCAGCAATGTTCCAGGGAAGAGATTCATGTACACACCTTGCGCTGGGGATTATACAAACCCCTGAAAAAGCTGATCTGTCGCCTGGTGTTACACCAAAACAACCCAACACACTTTGCCCTGAGCAGAACTCAACACCTTCGCTCATTTGAAAAGTTTATTAGAGTCATAATTCCTCAGCCCTCTAAGTTATCCATCTGGGATCTGAATTAGCTTTACGCACAGGTGAAGCCAGGAGTGGGGGAGGGGGGAGGGTTTGTTTCTTGAGCTTCTTGAGACGGGAAGCATGAGGAAAGAGGGGTGACAGAGATTCTTTTTCCCTCATTCTCCGCTTAGACAAAGACCCTTTTGACCTAGCAGGCTCCAGACGGCTACGCGCAGCCAGTCTTCAGAGAGATGCAGGCCGCTGTGTGCGCCCGCGGTGCATCCGCCGCACGTTTCCCCTCGCACCCTCCTACCACCGCACCGGCATCGTACGCCCTACAAACAGCCCAGCGACGGGCTCTTGTGCTGACAGCGGTTGCCACGGCGACGGCGTCTCACACTCCCATGTCTGGGATCAGAGGTCAAGGTTCATGGGTGGTGCCTGCTGGGCTCAATGGTGCTCTGTGTGTCATCATACAGACTTCCAGTAATCCACGGCTACGGAAGGTCATGCGAAAAAAGGAAAAAAAAAAAAAAAAGAAAAGAAAACTTCAGGCGGCAAAAGGAATTTAGTTTTAAGGGGGAGCCGTAATGAAAAGCCAGTTCTACCTTGGCCTCGTTGAGCAACGACAAAAGATGTGCGGCGGGTCCAAAAACATTATCACGTCCTCATTTGCGTGCAAATTTCAGATATCGAGATCGCAGCGAAAAGAGTGAGAAAACCTGAACCAATGAAATCAGTGATCCATAGCTTCTACAAGTAATTCCAGAGACAAAATAATAAATAAAAATCCCGTTCAAGGGCGCCTTCAAAGAGATGATGTTTATGATCGAGTCATGCTTTTCCACCTGTGAGCCTGCAGCCTACCAGCAACCTGTAAACTCTCTTGGTCTTGGAGTTAATTATTCCACTGAGCTATGATGGAATTTCTTCTCCCAAATTGAAACCACACACTGTTGTCTGGCCGAGAGGGGAGGCTTTGGACAACATGTGTTTGTGAGTGCGTATGCGTCACGGTGTTTGCACACACACATGGCAGCCACAATTAGGCTTGATAAATGCCTTTGTTTACAGGAAGGCTCCATAATGCGTCTCACACGTTATATAGGCCGGGCCATAAACGTGGCCACATATGTCTGCGCTACATGGCGTGGGATTAGCGCCGCAGCCGGCCCGCACTTCTGTGTGAAGGCTGGTGTGCGCGTTAAACAAAACGACTGCGAGGTCGGAGTCAAACACTGGCGGCGTGTTTGAGAGTGACCCCCGTTAAAGAGGCATCAAAACCGAGGGCCTTTCTTTACAAGGGCTTTTTTTATTGAGGAGGCTTGTTCTGATTGTTTGCGCTCTGCAAAGCAACCACTTCCACCGACAATGCCACAGGCGGCTCGACAGCTGGTTCCCCGCGGTCGGCAGAGGCCACGGCTGAGTCGCCCGGGGTGTAAATCAGCACGAGGCGATTGGTCGATACGTACAGCTGATGAGCTGACGAGGTGCAGGGCCTTAAACTTGGACAAGGGCACGTCTAAATACAACAGGGCTGCAGCTGTGCATATTTGCGGCATGTTTTTTGGTGCTGTATGGAAATTTAATTCAGTCCTTGTTAGGTCTCTAATTGAATGTGGCACATATTTAGAAAGGCTCGGTCAAACAACAATAGTCCCAGTCATATTAGACTTGGCTTGACCAAATTCGAGAAACTCTGCGCTTAAAATGTTTGGCCCAATTAAAGCTCTAATTCCAGGTTAGTTTCATTTGACTCAAAAGAAATCCACCCTAAGTGGGTCTGATGCCGTGGAACTGTGCTGATGTTGTGGGAGGAGCTCGGGTTTAAATAGGTTTAATTAGAGCCAGACAAAGACCTCCTTTTACATCTATGGTGGTGGGGCATCAAGCAGACTTTGGTTTTTACGAGGGTCCCAGACAAAAACAGACACAAAGTGTAAGCAATAACTAAAGCACACAAAAAACACCGAAGCTCATGTGTCCATTTGCCTGCATAGGTAAACATACAACATCAGTTCATTAGGGGGATTCTTTGTTTGGACTGACTAACTGTAGCAAGAGCAACTCCATTCTTAGGTGTATTAACACTTAAAGCTACGTTTTCAGCTGTTTTCGCTCCATGACTCCATGTAGCTGTGACCAATGGGAAAACCACTCATTTTCCAAGCAACTGGTCTCAAATGTTGTAGAGCAAATAAAGATTTTATGAAAGCACTTTTATGAAGATCACAGTAATAAGTTATTGCAGTTCATCCTGAGGTGGACACAAATATGTGTACCAAATTTTATAGTAATTGTTGTTGGGACATTTCCCCTAAAGGAAGAAACATCTGTTGATACAGAAAAAAATGTTTGGATTCATCTTCTGGGGCCCATGAATGTGCACGAAGATACATCCAATTGTTTTTGAAATAATTTAGTTTGGACAAGGAGGGAGAAAAAGAGTGAGAGAGAGAGAGAGAGAGAGAGAGAGAGAGAGAGAGAGAGAGAGAGAGAGAGAGAGAGAGAGAGAGAGGAGAGAGTGGAAGTAGAATAGGATTCCTCAAAGAGGATGAGACCATTTAACTGCCTCAGAGAAAGAGGCCTTTCATTAGGTCAGAATGGGATTCCTATGAAGTGCTGGTGAAGCCTGCTGCAACAGCTCAGTGAGGAGAAGAAAGTGCAGTGGAGCCATGTGTTCCCTGTCTGTTTACAGTGCTTTTATTAGGCATCCTGTGGCACAGGCAGCCTTTTGAAAGGCCATCTTTATAGGAGCTTTCCTGTTTATGCTTAGGGGTGGTAGGTCAGCACTCGCAGCCCTGTGCTGAATATGGTCAATCTGCCACATAGGAAAACTGTGTGTGTGTGTGTGTGTGAGCGTGTGTGAGAGTGTGTGAGCGTGTGTCAGCTGGGTGATGGGAGGGATTTCAAGTGATGTGGGAGCCCGGCTTGGTGGGTTATTATTGTAACATCAGAAAATGGTCTGGGACTTTGCCGACAGGCCTGGAACACAGATACTGTCCTCTCTGTCCTTGTGCGTTTGTCTGGCTGTCTTTCTGAGCCCCCTCCTGCCAGGACGGTCATTTACTGACTGTTTGTGTTCAAGCTTTCAGTCAACACACACACACACACACACACGTCAGCAGCAGTAGCGACAGCATGAACAAACACACACACTGAGAGATGACAGACAATGAGCCTTAATACTTAGTACTTTGCACTTTTTAACATGGTTCCATGAGAGAAATCATTTGGGCCAAACCACCGGATACTAAAATGATTTGTATACTTAAGTGTGTTCTACAGCATGTGGCTGTAGGTGTCTGTCAACAACCTAGGAGACTTACCCGAGGACCCCTCTTGCCCGGCAGGCCTGGCTTCCCTGGAGGTCCTGGGAGTCCCTGGAGAAAGAGCATATTTAATCAGTGTTGCATGTGTTACATGCATGCACTGCAGCCACCATACAGATCAGCAGCCATCCCCTATCATACTCTCACATCAAAACCAGCGGGTCATTAAGACGCCTCGGTGTGCCTCCACGGACCCAGCTGCACAGTGGCTGCAGGGTGGAAAAGTGACACCTTTTCCCTCTGAGGTAATTCCATCTCAAGGTGATGAGAGTTCAGCCTTATCCATCAGGAAGCCCTGAGCCCGTGTGGCAGGAAACCGTAGAAACACTAGAAATAACAGGTCATTTCCTGCACCACTCAATGCCCCTGTGTGGCTTTATCAGCCCTGTGTCCATTCATTTTCTTTTAATCAAAAGAGAGGAAGAGGAGAAGTGAGGAAAAACAGAGGGCCTGTGGTCCCTGCGGCTGCAGCGGTTATGTGCAGGACGGACTAAAATGTCTGCAGAAGTACGTTTTCTCCACCCTAAAATGTATTTCAGCATTTTTATTATGCTGTTAAATTCAATGCCTGACATAACTTGGATGTGAGGTTCTAGTAAAAGAAACCAAGAGCATCTATCATGAAGTGCAGTTAGTGAGGTGTGAAAGTCTCAGTTTTCACACAACGCTCATGAACTTTAAAAAACAAAGCGCGACTTTCAGCTTCAAAACAAGGTGTGAAGGTTATTGAGATCATAAGCGCTACCTGCATGGAGCCTGTCTGGCTTATATTGCTCTTAAGATTGAATTGACCCCCCAGCATTTCTCCCAGGATGACCTCCATGGTTGAGACCACCATCATTACAGGTGGTGTGCTCCGTGGTGGCCTAGGGAAACTGTCAACGTCGACACACACGCCTGTCCATCTCCACACTCCGCAGCCCCGCTCTGGCCCTCCCTCTTGCACTTGTTTGTTTGTTTATTCCCACTGTCTTGCCCTCTTCGCACCTGTCCAACACATTCGTTTCCCTCATTCAGAACACCGAATGCTGTCTAGCCAGGAAGGTCACAGGCTCATGAAATTCCCATATCAGTAAGCACTTTCCAATCACCACATTTCAAACACAGTCTTGTGGCAACGGCTGTTTTCACTTTCGAGGTTTAGACTTGCTGACTGTGCCTGTGAGGAAATCAGGGCATGATTTGTACCACCTGACAACTGCATCTGAATTATTCATTCTGAACTCTTTTGTGATCCATAAAAGCAGTTGTTTCAAAGCTCAAAAACTTGAATTTACTTGACAATTTAAAATCTCAGTAAAAAAATGCTTTTTTTTACGTTAAACTAAATTAAATCTTCACATTGGCTAAAGTCAAGTACTTGTGATTACAGGGGCCATCTCCCTGAATAAAGGTATGCTTTAAGTGAAATCAGACTCACAGCCAGTAAAACTCCAATTAAAAAAACAGTTTAAAACTCTAACTCCAAGTCTCAGCAGTCACACACAAACTCAGGCTGTATAAATCATTGTCGGATCTGCAGTGGAACAGAACTGAGAGGAAGGGTTTTTTTAAAGGCGCAGTGAGGAGCCAGAGGTGCTTCACATTGGGAGCTGCTGCCATATCTGTGCCTGCACTGGATGTTTCTCCTGGCAGCCGCAGTGCAGAATCTGCACATTGGAAACACAAAGTCCAGGTTGCAGTTTTATCGTGTTTTTCACTGAAAGAGTTTTAATGCTTTCGGCAGCAAGGGCGATGACTGACGAAGCCTTTGGCTGTAGCCTCGGCGAATACATTGCTTTTCATTGGCTGACTTTCATACATGTGTGCATTTATGTATATATAGGCTATATGTGTTTGTAAAAGAGAGAGTGTGTGAGTACAGGTCTGCGCTGCACAGGAGTGGGAGACATTATGCACATGGCATGTGCGTCCATGAAATCCAAACTATGTTTTAGTTTTAAAATGAGACGTAAGCATAGACTTGGTTCATCTGGCACGTCCCAAGGCGCTACATGGTAACACAGACACACAGCCGCGCACATTACATTTGTGCACTGACACTCACTTCGACAGAAAGCACCTGTTCAATCGCAGATTCATTCTCAAAGTAAACCGTCCACACCTGCGTCTGATCATGTCAAGTGACTGCATTTAAATCAGAAACCAGACAAAACACACGTGTGTAACATAACACCTGGGACACCTGGGACCATCCGTGGTTGAACATTCAGGCTCATTTCTTTGTTGGAAGCAGTGCTTCCAAAGTGTCTATAGTTTTTGGTTTGTTTTTTGGCCCTCAGCATTGTGTCAGCCCTTGTGCCAGACGGTCTTTAGGGAAATGACCTCACGACTTCCCTCAGTCGTCTTTCAACAATCTCTTTTCTGCGAGACATCACAGGGCCCCCATATTGAGATTGCAGGTAGTGTCTCAATGGCAGTTATTTGGCTCACTATAATGACAGTCAAGCGTGACGCTGACATCAATACACATGTAAATTAGCCAACCCCTGACATGCTGCACTCTGCAATCTACGGCTGCAAATTACAGACCCCTACAAAGAATAAGCAAGGCACACGTATCAGATGCAAAGGCCCTGCTCACACTTTGCACCAGACTCATGAGTCAATCACAGGGAGTGCTTCACATACAAAGACAACCGGAAACTGCTGATGAGACACTGATTACTCAGAGCACATTTGGAGGTGAGGAACTTTGTAGAGGCATACAGCTTAGATCTTGATAAAATTCATGCTTGTGGTAAGTGGTGAAAAAAAATATTTGGATCCTTATAATACTTATTACCACTAAAAGAATAATACCAAAATACTAATAATTCACAGCGATAAAACCTCTAAATACTATATACAAATACTATAATGAATTTAATAATGAGTCATTTTATCAATAATATTAACAGGATGTCTCTGAATAACCCTCTGTAACTCAAACACACAGTCTCAAGTGCCTATTGAAACATAAAATGGAAATGCTAAACCTGAGTGCAGATACTTGACAACGCATCAAGTTACATCCCATCAGTACAATGACATGAAGTGACCTTAATTCTCTGCATTTGTAGGAGGATGAGAGGAAGTCACAGCTTATCTGCGAATAAACCCCCTAAATCTGATCTCAAGTGGACAGTCAACTTATAACTGAATAGCTTCCTGCAGAGTTCCCACACCTACTGATATACTATAGGGCCAAGCCTACCTTTGTGCCTGCAATGGGAGGTTGAATGATGGTGTTTACCGACTGCTTTGACCCTTGACCTAGCTTTGAAAGAGGGCCATGAGACCTCCACCAGTCCCCTACAACAGAGGAATCTGGTGCAGAGACGGCAAGGCGTCAGACCTGACACGTCACACCCTGCCTGGAGGGTTGGGTGTGCAGAGGAAGGAGCAAAGGCGGGACGAAAAAGCAGGATTTTAAAACCGTGTGGGAAATGAGATAGAGTGGTGTATTAAGCTGCATATCTCTGAGGCCTTTTAATTCCAGCACCAACACAGAAATCTAATTTGGCCTTTATGGTTAATGGGTGATAAGAACCAGTGAATTTCCTTCACTGTCACCACTTTAAACCATCAAATTCAACCCTAAAAATTGTAAAAAACGAATGGAGAAGTAATGTCTTCATATGTTTGCTCACATCCCATCTCTGTCTGCCTTCAACAGATACAGACTGTATCTGCTGTACACTTTTCAGCTTTGGAAGATATTTTATGATCTTCATCTATATTCTAGCCTTGATCCACTGCCATACGTCCCCTGCTCCCTTTTATAATTGCTATGCTTTGTGATACCCAACAACCATTAATACATGGAATGTTTATAGGTGTTAAATACACAAGCATAAAAGTGTAAATTGCCCTGTCTTGTGGCACGGACACAAATGCATTCACTAGTCAGTCCAACAGACCAAAGGTGCTTACCGCTGGACCTGCATCTCCTTTCTGTCCTGTAGGCCCAGCCAGGAGGGAGAACTGAGTCGGTGGAATCTCCCAGCTTTGGAAGCCATCAGTAGCAGGTGGTGTCACAGGGAAGTATGAAGGTTTGGTTGGTCGTGGGGTGACTGGAGCCTTGGAGGTTTTGGGTTGCTTTGTTGGTTTGATGACTTGTTTGGACACTGGCTTTGGGGTTTTAGGAGTTGTTGTTTTGGAGATCACTGATTTTGAGGGGTTGACTTTGGAAATCGATGGTTTAGAGGGGACAACTTTGACAGGATTTGTTTTGGGCTTGGACGGAGTGGCTTTGGAAGGTGTAACTTTAGGCTTGGGAGATGTTTTCTTAGTTGTGGTGGCTTGCGGGTTCTTTGGGACTACGCCTTGATCTGATAAGGCAGGGTCAGGCTTTGTCTTGGTTGGTTTGGAGATTGTAGTAGCTGGAGTGGTAGGCTTCTTCTTGTCTGTTCCTGTAATTGACTTTTTGGAACTGTTGGGCTGAGTTGGCTTTATGGGAGAGGGTTTTGTTGGAGTGGGTTTTATGGGAGGTGGTCTGGAAGGTTTCTCATTTGGAACTTTAGAAGTGGAGGGTCGTGGATTTGGTGGTTTCGTTGGGGGTACTCTTGTCCTGAGTGGCACTGTGACAGTTTCAGTTCTAGCTTTGGGAGGCGGGGATGCCAAACCCAGCTGGACTGTAACTGGCATCACAGTTCCGAATACCGGCATAGCAATGGTCCCAGGGGTGGGTTTTATTGTTTGAGTGGGGGACACATATCTGACAGCTGAGGCAGCAGCGGCAACACTCTTGGCAAGGCTCAGCCGCGTGGTCTTCTTGGCTGTTTCTGTGCCACCGTGTTTCGGGGTGGCAGCGGTAGCTGTGATGTTTGTTTCTCGTGGTAGAATAGGCAACAAGGGAGAAAGGTTAGGCCTGTATGTGTCGGCTTCCCTGCACTGTTTCTTAATGTACCTGCAGTAATTGTGAGCTGCCTGTGCAGAAGGGACCAGGTCAAACTGGCAGATGGCTCCTTCGAAGAGTGCTGAGGCATGCTGCTGGCCTGCCCGCCCCAGCAGAAAGGAGCCCTGGAGCTCTGGAGCCAGTCCCTCCTCACTGTCCCACCCAAAGTCTGCATGAACACTCTGCTCTCCGCAGGAGGCATATAGAGTCACTCTCTGTCCATTAATTCCCACCGCCAGCTGGTGCCACTGGCCATCATGGGGCTCATAGGGCAATGCCACCGAGGTGTTTGGTCCCGTGTGAAGGACCAGATTTCTCGGTGTGAACTGCAGACCAAGAAGGAGCTTCTTACGGTCTGAGAGCAGGGTGAAGAGGAAAGCGCTGTTGACACGGTGCGAGCGCACGCTTAGGACCAGCGCCAGGTTGGGCCAGATGGCCGCCGGGATGACTGAGCGCAGTGGAGTCTCAATGTGCGCCCGCTGATTGAGGATGATCCCCGATCTGAATGGAATGACCCCGGCTGGCACCAAGCGTGACGGCTTCTCTCCCTTGAGCCCCAACTTTTGCAGGATGTCCACATCTGGATGGAAGAAGGAGTGACGTTAGAGGAGCAAACTTTTATAAGAGCAAGTATATCTTGAACTTAACTTAATAAAACAAGTTAGATGAACATTGTAAGAAACTCTGTAGTTAACAAAAAGCTGACAGCATTCACTGTTATACTCACCACCCTCTAAATTTAGCTACATAAATGTACACTGTATAAGCTTGAAATGGAACAATAAAACATTGCATAAGGGGCAACAGCAGGGAAACTGTGAAGAAACAGGAGAGCAAATGCATCTGGAATGATGAGAAATTATTGCCGTAATACATGTGACAAAACATTTCCCTAAATATAACACCACAAGTTTGTGGAAATAATTCACAGTAACTGGGAGTGGAGTACAGGGGAAAAAGAAAGAATTGTTAGTCCTAATTATATTGACGTAGTAACTCTCTGAAACATGGGCAGCTGAGCAGTAATTACCCACAAACCAGTGGTTCAAAGACATGGATGAGAACAGAGAAACAGTTAAATTTATTAATAGGATTTTCTGGACTCATGTGAGAATTTGCTCTTCCTGAAATAAAGTGAGACGCAGCAAAATATTTTCACTGTCTTTGCCAGTGGCAGTTGGACCGACTGCACTGGGTTATGAGCCAATTTTCCAATAACTTCCTGATCTTTTAGCCAACACAGAACCGCAGCTCACAAAAGTAATGGAGCTCAAAAACACTGCGGGGTGAAGAGATGGCAAAAAGCAAAACACACAGCAGAGAAACTCACTGGATTCTGAGGCCGCTAAACTGCTTCTGTGCATGTTGTAGTGTCTGCTGCAACCCTAGGCCAATAAAATTACTGTGTAACGTTCCAGACAGATATAAAACTGATGAAAGGGAAGCATGAAGTGACCTTGTCGGTCAGTTCATGCTCTCTAAGTGGGCAGATACTCCACAGTGGTGGTGTGACGGCCTTCGTTCCAAATGTCAGTGGTTTTCAGTCGGAACCTTTCACCTTAACCGGCTCTAGCCGTACGACTTTCGTGAAACATTAAGCTAAAATACCCACAACAAATGGAATCAGAATAAAGCATGTTTATTGCTATAACAGGCCTGCAAATGCTCTCAAAGGAGCTGCTCGCCCCAAAATGTAACCATCATGTGGCCATATTTTAACAGCACCACAGGGTAACAAAAATCATTTGAGGTTTCAAAACCAAACCAAAGCACTGTGGTTCAAAATGAATGATCTTTACCCAATTTTGCTACCCTGTCTTTGGTCAGTGAGTTGGGTTTTGTTCGGGAGGGTGTCATTAAAGAATGTCCTGTCATTTTGGTTTACATTTTACATGAAAAACGGACATTTGTAGACTCTGACTTGCACTGGAAACATGCAAACTGACGTAATAGCTACTGATAATTGAGTTGCAAAATTTCGAGATGTGCCTTCAAGACATGTCTTTGTTAAAACTCCACTGCCAACAACAAGCCTCCCGATTTTGACGTAAGACCCGTGTATTGATTAAAACATGACAGGTCAGGGGACGGCACTACCAGGCCGATAGATCTCACAATGCTCTCTTGTACAGGGAAAAAAAAAGTTGAGTTCTGTTTAAAACAAAGTATTTGTGAATTTTGAGGAAAGACTGAGGTCTGGTTCCACACTGAAATCGAAGAATGTTTGGTGGTGAAATTACATAACATCCTGACCAGTCAGCGCAAGTGATTGTCTGAAGCAGCGTGCGTTACAGCACTCTGAGCGAGCTGGAAATGTTTGCTTTGACTGATGTCAAGGCATGGCAAATGGATTAATGAGCCAGAGGACATCGGCATAATCAGACAACCTCCGCTTCTCCTTTCTCCTCTCATCAATGGAGTCACTCTGGAAATTTAGAACATGATCACGGAAACCACAAGTGAGGATAGCATCTCCCAGACTGAAGGCAGAATACAGTTTCCAGCTTTTCAGCCAACTTGACTCTCTTTCAGTCTCAGGGGTCCCTCTGTGCATTCTCTGTATGACCTGTGATCTCAGACCCAGGCCCCTCAACATCTTTATTGTCTCTGGGCTCATTCTGACCTGTGGTCACTGGGCCTTGTCTAATGGGGACATGTGTACAGAAGCTCTGCTTGTGAAAAGACAGAAGCGTGGGGACGCAATGTTGATGAGATGACAGAAAGTGGGAAATATGAGGCGGAAGACAGAAGGGACGTCCTAACAGTTGCTGTGGTGGCAAGCCAGAGAAAGCAAGGGCTTCAATGAGATGCTTGTCTTTCTATAATACAAGGCCTGCTTCATTAGACCACTGACAGAGGGGGGCTCAGCCTTTGGAAATGTATAATTGCATGGAAAGTTAAAAAAAAAGAAGTGAAGAGCGTGAATTCGATCCCTGGTAATAATGGTGGTTATTAAGGAATTAGACCTGCGGGAGATGCCAGCTCCGAACAGAAATGATTTTTGCAGAGCTTTCATATATACAATGCCAAACAAACTCTTCACAGATTAATCTGTCTAGGAATTACTGAGTTCTTCCAATGCATAGCATGTTTTGAAAACTTTGCACTCAATCACATCTAAAACAATATTTTGCTTGCTCAGTGAAAAGTAAAGCCAATGTAGACACGTCTGTCCTTTGTAGCCAGTTCTCCACAGTCTTTCCATGTTCTGTATTGGATTCTTAAACTTTCCCTTGCCTCAAACATTTGGGCTTTATAAAACAGCCTGAGGAAACTAGACCTACATGGGGTATAGAGTATACCTATCCACACAGTGAATTCTCCTCTCTGTGTGGTCTCCTGCAGGCGAGGACAACGGGACTTGGCAGTGAGGCAGAGGGTGCATTACACATATCTGTTCCTTACATAGACTCTTGTCTCCACACTTCTTTATTTAAGTACCACTTGTACTATTACTGGGACGCACGTTATCCGTACGGTTTTAGATGTACAACACACAGTACGGATGTCAATACACACACGCACACACACAGAAAGACTTGTGTTTAACACATGGCTGGAGTTCATAGCCTCCTCTGTCTGTGCCAAGTTACTCCTGTAGGACAGAGAGAAAGTCCAAGTCTCTTTATTCTACAGTGTTATTCCTTGTAGAGGATGAAGTCACAGATTACTTCGAACACCCTCCAAAGATCTTTCCTTGGCTGGCCCGTGCGAGTCTACAATGGGCCATTTATAATATCTCTGAGTGGAAAAAATCATGCACACAGCAATACATTGCATGCATTCCCACAATATCAGAGTTGGAATCATTGTGGAGTCATTTGTGATTCATGATTTTAATGAAAGACAAACACGGAAAACGTGGCTTTTGAGGAGTTTTTCTTTTTTTGTTTTCATTTGATTTCGTAACAGTTGGGATGCGGTCAGGAATGCATAGAGATGTTGACAGCATAATGTCTAATCCGAATCAGCCCAGGTATACTGTAGTGATGAACGGCTGATAATCTGCTATAACACTGTTTGATTGACAATGGAAAGGACACCAGGAATCAGGGTTACAGCCTTCTTTCTACAGTGCACAATCTACAACAGAGTCCCCATCCAGCTAGCTATCGTCGACTTGACATTAGCTGCAGAGGAAGCCCCGGGCCAGTGCAGGTGGAAACCTATAACTAGAGGAACCCTGAGGAAAACTGACTTCTGACAGGCTTCCAGCCCCTCTGACTGACTCAGAGACAACCACAGCTGCAGCTTCACATGGCTTCTTCTCTTAAAGAGAGCAAGAGCTCAGGAGTGAGTTCAGCCCCACTGCAACAGTGATGTTGATCATGGACTGTGTTGCCAGTTCTGACTGATGCCAAATGGCCCAATCAGAGCATAAAAACAGCCGTACGGCCAATTTTTCATTTCCACTTAGGAAATTAAGATTTTTTTTTTGTCTGTCTGACGTACTTGGTCTGTAAAAGTCTGAGACAATGAGACTGTGTGGTGATATTTTCGTAACACACATGCGGCTCGGCCAGAGATACTTGTCATGGTCACAGCTATGGGAAATTATCTCCACATTAGAGTGGATATAAAATGTAATCAATCAGGGGGCTTTCGCCACAGAGTGACGACTTTGTAACCCTTTGTAATGACAAAAAGGTTTTAGTGTTGGTGTGATAAGCTGATATGACATTCGGTTACAGTGACTGCGTGTCGGACCTGTTGAACTCTGTGAACTGTCAGTCCCGATCAAAATGACGCGAGAGGTGGAGGCGCAGATGCACTGGACTGTATCTATAACTTTTGATCACAGGAAAACGCCAGATGGGACAGAAAGACGCTCAAATGATCAGAGGCCCTTAAAGAATTTTATTTTGCCCAATCACAAAAATACATAGCCCACCGAGAAGGAAAAGCAAAGCTTTCTCAAAGGTCAGATTTGTATTTGCCTGGTCCACCAACTGCATCCTTCATACTAGTGAAGTGAATTTTAAGCCGATACGACGTTTGCAAACATCAACCCAGCACCCACCAGAAGGGCTATACTCTGTTTTAGTTCTGTTTTTGGTCTCTACAAACTTCTGGGGGTGCTATTTGGCTCTTTAGTCGCTAAATCTTCCTCTGTGTTCACCAGCTGTGTTTGTGAGCTGTTTGGTGTCGAGCAGGTGGGGGCACAGTGGATTTTTAATGCTTCTTTTTAGGTGAAAACAGCCCGCATTGTGGCAGCCTAAAATGCTGTCTTTTGAAACGATGAGCATGAACACTGATGTCAACGGACAGCTAAGAGAATTACCCAATAAAATGCAGAGAAGTGCCAAATTGGTCTCCTCGAGTGACTGTTTTCAACTTGTCACGTTGTTTTCACATTTCAAGTACATTTTCTCCTTAATGGCCAGCTTCTGAGTGTATGATCTGATCACTCCCTCGCTCACCCAGCTTACTCAACACCCGTCGTCATGGCAACGGTTGGCCCAATTCTCATAGCAATGTGTTTACGTGCTTGGGCAATGACCAAACAGGAAAAAAGAATAACTCCCAAATCCCCCAACAGCACTCCAATAACTTTGATAGTTTTTTCCACTGGTAAAATTGCAGGCGGGAAGAGAGAGGTGAGAAAGTGAAGTGACTGAATTGATGACATTAAGCCATGTCTTACCTTCAGAGTGTACTTGCGTAAGTCCCAGGTAACAAGTACAATATAAAACTGTACAGAGCAATAGGGCTCTCCTGCAGAAAGAGAAGAGGAGATGTTAGAGAGGGGCTGAGGTTGCACAATATTGAATCATACATTTGTCAAATTATTAACAAAATCGAAGAGATTTTTGGCTGGAAACAATTGTTTCTATTTGGTTGTCATAATATCAAAAACATCGTTCATCTACAATCTAAATCTAACGTACAATCTAATGATATTTCATAGGATTCTACAAACTCATCAAGTGCTTTGATACAGAGGTTAAATAATTATTTTCCTTTTACTGGACAAATCCAAAATGGTGGTTTACATTTTACACATCATAACCAGTTAAGGAATTTTTCACAGTCTATTAACAGTAATTTGCTTGTGACAGGCTGTGAAGCATGAGGCAAACAATTAACCAAGCTTTTGGCTATAAACTATTGAAAGAGGCAGCCTTGGTCAAAACTGCTACAAATGATTATGAGATCTATGGCATTTGTCCTCATTTACAACAAAACGAAAATGACAGAGATTACAAAGCGTTTCAAGCATCATGAGATGATGGGATTACAATGTGTAATCACTGTAGTCACATCACACCAAAACAACACATGCTTTGCATTTGAGCTCCTGATACCGTGCAAAAAACAAATGGGGACTGGGATTCTGCAAAAGCACTTACAACTCAGAGCAAAGATGAGCAAAGGCCGCTCTCCAGACACACACACACCACACACACAGCCTCAAGTTGTGGTTTGTAAGACAGATATACTATAGTAGGCTTATCCATCAACCCTCCTTCCAAAACCAACATGCCTACACACACATACACAGTAACCAAAAAAAAAAATAAAGGAATGGTCTCCCTCAACACCCTCACCACATCCAGGTGCACAGCCCTGCTCAGGAGACTGACTGGCAAGTGGACTGAGAGCTCAGTGGGGGGCTGAGATCTGGTGACATGCAGGGGAGCCACTGTTTACCGCTGGAGGTCATCCAGACACACATGGTCTCACACACACACACACACACACACACACACAAGCTGGAGGAGGAAATGTGTATAGCAGCTGTGGCTGCAGGGTTAGAGCGGGGCAGGCAGACGGGGGCTTGGGCCAACGTCTTCAGATACATACAGTAATGTGGGGGGGGAAAAAAGGGGAGTGA
This sequence comes from Karalla daura, assembly GCA_029224185.1. Classification (NCBI taxonomy): domain Eukaryota; kingdom Metazoa; phylum Chordata; class Actinopteri; order Chaetodontiformes; family Leiognathidae; genus Karalla; species Karalla daura. The sequence continues at coordinate 7,093,983 of CM055201.1, forward strand.
TGCACCAACAGGCTGATTTTTACCTGCGCTGCACAATCACAGGCGGTGTCGATCGTTCTATCTTTAGAAACATTTCTGCAAACATAGTCTCCCCGCCTGCGGAAACACGGCGGCTACATCCCCCTGCTGGCCTCAGTGATTACAATCAGTGCGTGTGTGTCCATATCTGCATGTGCGTAACCGTGTGTTTGTGGCGTCTGCCTGTGCCTCTCTCTGCCATTTCCAGTCGCTAATAAAGCTTCATCACAATCAACCCCACACAGCTGGTTGTGGTTACTCAGGATGCTTGGTTTGTGAGTGTGTGTGTGTGTGTGTGTGTGTGTGTGTGTGTGTGGGACTGTCTGACTTTGTGTGTGTGCCTCCCAGACTCCCAGCTGGTTACAGTCTCATTCAGTGGCTTATCAGCTGAGGAGAAGATCATCTTTCTCAAAATGAGCGATGAATGCCGAGAATTCATAGAAGCAAAAGAGCAGCACTCTCTCTCTCCCTGTCTGCTCCTCAGGCTATTTACATCTGTGAAAACTGGAGCGGATTTTGCTGGGAATCAGCGCAGTGGGGTTTGGGATTTCTCTTCAGTGGGCCCTGATGGATTTGTGCACGGTGGACGTTTAAATCAGAGGCAGACATTTGTGCGTTGACACTGTCTGGTGTGGTTTTCATACTGCAACTGAGAGCTATGACATGACTTCCCTGAGGGAACGTGCCGGGCTGAGCTGAGTGGACAAAATATAGGCCAGATGATCAACACCTCCTCCTAAGTCATCCATTAAACCAGGCCCACGTATACATATCAAGCTGTGAGCCTAATCTCTATGTGAAATGTAAGCTCGAAGTGACATTCCAAAGACAGAAACGGGGCAAAGATCGTGGCTCTGTGCTGCTGATAGCATCTTTCTCGACTCAAAGAACTTCTTTTCTCTGCATCTCTGCCAGATATTCCGGATAGTTAATGCAAAGCAGTGTTACTGAGCAATAACTTGATGGAGAGAGTGAGTCAGAGGATCCAGATGTTGCTCTAATTGAAGATTCTACAGATGGAACTACCCTCAAAGTCGATAAGATCTCTGGCAACGCCAAGTCCCTTTTCCGTGTCTCAAGACTCTGATTCTAACCTCTCGACCCCACTGAAACCAGCGGCCCACTCCCCACACACTCCCAAACAGCAGCCCGACTGTAGGCCAGCAACCAGTCAAAGGTTGAGTGTAGGGGGAAGAAAAAAACTCTGAGAAGGCTGCATAGTTTCCGTTTCTTTTCACAAGTTTGGAGTACTCAATGATTCCCTGAAAGGATTTCCCAAAAGGCGAATCCAGCCCCCTTAGGACACACACACACGCCCATGCATACACAGAATCACTCACACCTACGCACACACACACAAACACACACACACACACGCACACTCAGTGGAAAATTCCGGCAGATGAGCTGACACTAACAGAGACTGATGAGGAAGGGAGGCTGTCTGGCATCTATTAGGACTGGCGGTGTTCTTGCAGGTCCATCAGCTGTTCTCTCTGCAGTCGAGTAATCGCTCATTTCAGACTCTTCCACTTCCTGACCAAGTTCTACACATCGAATGACTTGCATCAGTCCATCATTCTGCCCGAAGGCATAAAACAGTCGGCGACTCATGGTGACGCTTGGATTTTACAGGCAACTGAAACTAATTGCACAAGTTAGAGGCGGAGTGATTGACTCAAGATACTGTCTGTGTGGCTACAAATTCTGCTTTTTTTCCCCCTCAGTCTGAAAAAAGAAATCTGTCATAATTCGCTGGGAATTATTGCATGTATAAAGCCAGGCGTGAGGCACAAAGGGCGACACCTTGTGGACACAAAGTGAATGCCATAGAATGGTGTTCACGCTTCACAGGTACACTGTATGCGTTGCATCTTTTAATGGGATGATGAAGCAACAATTGTAGGGTCGCAGTTAAACTTTCACATAGGAAACCTGCAAAACTATCATTTCATTTTGTGTCAACAATTTTTTTTTGGTTTCTGCATAAGTGATAAATAAAACTGATTTTGCCAGTCTGTTTTAAAAAACCATAACAAACAAAACTGACTTCCCCCAAAAATCAATTGTTCACTGTCAGCCGGGGAAGACTGTATAACTGAATGAATGACTGCAAATAAATGAATGAAAAGTAGGTGGGGAATGAGTGACAATGTGCCAGCTGTTGTTAACACGGCAGCAAAGGATCATATATGTGGCCCCATTTATCACCAATAGTCCAGTGTGTTTCTCTCCGAAAATATGTGCCGCAAACGCAAACATAGCCTACATCTGAAACTGATGGAAAGCTGCAGATGTCTCCTCCTGCATAAACGCACAGGGAGAAGTTCTCATGCACTGGAACACACTGGAAAACTAGAGGCTGAGGAACCGCTCATGAAACTCAATGACTTGGAATAATTACCTGTTTTGCTTCTTCTATCAGTTGAATAAATTCTATGTGGCATGCAACACCTCAATTAACTTCACATTTCTCCTGAGACAACCCCCTGTCTAGTTTGTGGTTTTGTTCACTCTACTTTCACATAGTCTGGAACATTTTTACACTAACACACATAGATCCAGTGATTGCTTGCTGTCCCTTGGTGATATCCTATGTGATTGCTTTGTAAAATGTGTATTTTTCACAATTTGTGGTGCTTGAACCTGGAACCTGAGAAGATAACCATCTACCAGTCTTAGGTGCTAATAATGGAGGCATCTGGATTTCTGCTGAGTTTTTGAAGACATTCTCCTCTCATCCAAAAGGTTTTTACATCAGCTGTGAATTCGCTGTTACAGTTTTCAAACTGAATAAGTCTTTTGGATGGGAGGAATAACATCAACAAGAACATAACAGAACTCCAACTGCCTCTATCTATCTATCTATCTATCTATCTATCTATCTATCTATCTATCTATCTATCTATCTATCTATCTATCTATCTATCTATCTATCTATCTATCTATCTATCTATCTATCTATCTATCTATCTATCTATCTATCTATCTATCTATCTATCTATCTATCTATCTATCTGTCTGTCTGTCTGTCTGTCTGTCTGTCTGTCTGTCTGTCTGTCTGTCTGTCTGTCTGTCTGTCTGTCTATTTATCTATCTATATCTCTGTCTGGCTGTCTATCTATCTATCATTTGAAGACGGAGACTCAAAACAGTTTTTTGATGACACCCTGGATCTGGAGCATCACACGGAGGCAAACTGCGTCCCCATCTCCCTCATCTCATTCCCCTAACATCCCCCTCTCCACCACTCTCATCCCTCCCGCACACATGCATGAAGAAAATAAACGAGTGGTACTCACTTTGTGTCTAGATGAGAGGTTCTGCAATCTCTCCTTCGGGTGCCTAAATTCATTTGTATTCATTTGTCCTGGCAGTCAAAAACCTGACCTTTAATCACAGCGTGACTCCTTGGCAAAGGGGGGCGCAGCACAAGACACCGTGCGTCGTTTTACGCATTGGACAAGCTGGAGGTGAAGTTCCAGAGGAAAAAACTCATGTTGATTTGTCTGTCAAGCCCGGCATAAATTCCTCCTGGCAGGCTGCTCTGACAGAGGGTTTTCCTGTGCGGTTGTCTGTCGATATTCCCCTGTGTTTCATTCATTTATGCCGGTCCAGATTGGAGGGACGCGCAGGCGGAGAGACGCTCCTGGAGAGGGGGGTTACAGGGAGTCAGGAGCGCACGACGCATCCCTTTCCTTTTTAAACAGGGGGTTTCTGTGGGTAAAGCGATGGCAACACGCACGGCCAGGTGTCAGGTTACAAGCCCAGTGGTTGCATGCAGCAACTACACGCCTTCTTCTCCGGTGGGGGTGGCCTCATGGAGCCGGGCCAGAGCCCCCATGCACCGGCACAGGCAGATCAATGAAGCCTGGTGACATTGCTGCTCAGGCGGGTGAGGATGCAGCACAGGCAAGTCCAGTCCCGTCAATTTTATTTATGAAACGCATTTTAAAGACAACAGGTAGTGCTGTACATTTGTCATGAAAAGGATAAAACATTGAATAAAAACACAATAAATCAAAACATATCAACACATGAACGTGAATAAAAAAAATGCATAGGTGCTGAATGGTGACAGTCTCTTATTTAGTGCGTTTTTTCTGGTCCTCATGATAACTGCAAGTAGGGATTAAGGTGGGGCTCTGTATCTTGCCCAAGGGTACATGTAGGCTGCTGCGGGGATTGAACCACCAAGTTTCCATTGTTTAGCTCAAAAACAATGTTGCAGGCTCAGATTTAGCTAAAAACAAGATCAGAAAGTAGAATTTTAAATTGATGTAAATCTGTCAATGAATGGAAAAGACTATTCTATCCTATAAGACTATTCTAGAGGCTGTGGTCTGCCACAGTGACCGCTGGATGGTGACTGTGGATGATTGGGGTATGAGTATGATACAAGCAGATCAGTGATGTATGGCAGAGCAAGACCATGTAGCACTCCCTTCAGGGGTCACCACAGTGACTCATCTACCTCCATCTCTCCATCCTCCCCTGCATCTACATCCATAAATCGCCTCCTTGGTCTTCCTCTAGACCTCCTGCCTGGCTGCTCCAACCTCAGCATCCTCTGACTGAAATATTCACTATCCCTCCTTTGTACATGTCTACTCCATCTCAGTCTGGCCTTTCTGAATTTATCTTCAAAACCAGTGCTTTATAGACAAAGAATATAACCTACAACCTACAGTTAAAAACACACAACTGTATAGTAAACACATGTATGCAGCTATTTTTCATGTTCTTCTTCCTTTCAGTCCATTCTTCCATCTTTAACTCACATGGGATGACTCTCACTGCAATGTTAAAAAATTATTAACACAGAAGAACTTGATGGCAGATCTGCACCTCCAGCACCTCCAGCATCTTCTGAAGGTATTCCACCAAACCCACTCCCTCATTCACATCCACTTTACACAATACAAATTTGCACATTATATCTGAAGCATATTTGAATGACAAAATTCAGGCTCAGGTCACATCCTCACATTTAAGATTATGCTATCTACAAAATCACGTTTTAGTTTTTCATACATCTCGCACTGAATTTGCTGCCTTATTTTGAGGAGAGATTGATGAGGTCCAGAACTTAGGTCCAGAACTCATACTGTAGATTGCTGGTGTGTTGCAGAAACTTAGCAGGAAAGGAGGACTTCATCCCTTTCCTATGAACGCACAGTAAGAAGTGTCTCAACTTCCCCAGAACTTTGATTGAGGTATGAGTCACCCTGTACAAGGCAGACTGGATCGACTGTTATATTAGTCATTTTCTTGAAAGACACACAAGAGAGAGGAGTCATAATATGGTTTGAACACAGAAAAAACAGAAATCTGTTCATCAAGCACCTCACAGCATTTCCCAGCATGCCACATCAGCTGTGGCCATTGTGTACAGGAGGTGTTAATGGGGAGCAAGCAGCACCTGGATCAGCTCCTATTACCTTAATAGGGGTCGTGGCCTGGTGTGGGATAAGACCGACTGGAGACCTCCACAAGGCTACCGGAGCCCCTAATTACCTCCTGACATCTGTTTGAGAAACTGTTTAATGAATGTGTCTGCCTAACAGGGCGATAAGACATCTTCCTCTAAAAACAAAAAAAAGAGCCTCGTCCCCAAAAGGCCTTTGGCTGTTTTCACTGCAGCAATTTTGGCTCTCAGCATGGTGTGAGGAGAGTTAAGTGTCTTTAAAAAAAGAGGCGTTGCTGGTGAATGTCTTGAATGTCATTTTTCAGAGCCGTGAACAGCATAAAAATGTCACCTCACCTCCATCATATCGGGGTGGAGTCAGGAGCCTGCCAAACCGAAACTGCTGGCATTTTTAGACAACACAAGACTTTGCCGCAAAAAGGAAACGCGTGCTTGTTTGATTGTTTTGCAATTTTCGCCTAACGATGTGCTTTGGATAGTTCTGAGCAAAACACACCTGTGTGAGCCTCAGCACAACACCTCACTTGTAACATTCCGGGCGATGATTTCGGTCATTACGCTGTGATTGTAATTAAATCAATTTGATGAAAATAGCTGGATAATTTCTGACACGGGATGATTTTATCACATAAGCACCACCTTAAAAGTTTCTAAATCTGAATGAACACAGTCAAACACTATGAAGTGCTGAAGGCAACGTGACTGGACAGACCATTGGCTACAGATGCAAAAGAAGAAAGATACTTGTGACTGCGGTCCATTAGTGCTCAGGAGCTTTAAGGTCGCCTTGGACGCCTCTCTATTAGGGTGGAGGGGCCCGCGTGTGCTGGCCACACCGATTTCAGCCTCGAGCCGCGGGTCGGCCGGCCTCCAGGGTGGGTGCTAATGGACACAAGTCATTAACATCCTCTTTACAATTCCCTTCACACACTCCGTCCCTTGTGTTTGAGCGGCCGGTGCCACCCGACCCTCCCTTGTGCTTCCAATGAGCCACAGCGACTCTGCCCCCTTCATCCAAATTACAAACTGTGCACTCGCTAGCGCGCTCACTGCCACCCCTTAAAGCTGCTTAATTATGGTCATTGGCACCAAGTCTGAAAGCTCCCTTTATCCCCCCCACGCTCCAGAAATAGGCCCTGCTGAAGCACACAGGCAGCCCAGATCAAACGCTCCCCATAGGGAAGGGGTCATTACTGGTGCGCAGGGCGGACACAGCCCAATGGGTGCTGGGCCACGCCTTGAGCCCAAATTGCAGCCTGGGCCCAGTGAGGACACAAGACTGTTCTTTGATGCAATGCAAGAGTAACAGCAACACAGGCTGTTTGGATATCAGTGTTTACAGTGAGCTGTGTACTCCACATACTGTAAGCTGCCAATACAGTGCTTTGGCAGATGGAAAAGCGACGAAAATTGGGCGCTGGGCTCAGTTGGGTGTTTGCATGTTTCTCGTGGTTTCTATTTATCTGGACGTTAGCGCTGTTTTACATAAGTGGCATGTTTAGAATTGTTTCCAGGTGACGAAGACCTTAAGTAAAAGTAAAAGGCCAGTGGTGACAGTAACCAGTAGGAGTAGAGGAAAGCCTAGGCGCATGCTGCGAGAGCATGCTGAAATTGACCGGAGTTCCTTTTAGAGGTGTTGGGGAATCTTTCTCCACACAAGCCCACTGTTGCGTCCAGGCCTTTGGGAATCAAGTGTATCTCCTATTTTTCTCATGCATAGACCATATTCTCCTGGAATACATCCATCAAGTTTGACTGAGCTTAAATAAAATCAAATTCATTCTTCGAATTAAATTATAGTACCTTGTATTTTTAACTAACTAACTATATCCATATTGGAAATACAGAGTTTAAAGTACAGCTCTGTGAGCCCATCCATACTTTGGCTTTGACATTAAGTACTGTTACATTTATGATAGTTGCTGTGTTTTTTATGATAGACATGTAGGCCTTCAGAACTCAGGTGTATGCAAGTGTCCGCATGTGCACACACTGTGCACAGGTTGCCATGAAACACTTCTTTAAGACAGGGGAATCGTCTATAGTCCTTTCACATGAGAGACCCCCAACTTACGTTCCATCAGCCTGATAGCATATCTGCCTAATTCAGTTTTTGGCCAAAATGAGATGTTGTTCTAACTCTATTCTTCTAACACTGCTGCGTCACCCTGCATAATTGCCTATGCTCTCAGCCAATCAGAATGCTTGTAACATTCCAAAATTGTAAGAGAAAAAAAGGCTGAAGTCTAGTGTATTCTTGATGAGATTTGCAGAAGCGCCTTTATTTGTAATTGTTGCTGTGTTTTTTTTTCTGAAACTTGTTTACTTATCTGGGGGAAGCCAGAATGAATGCATAGATTAAAAGTTCTTCCATCCTTCTCCGAAAAAAATGAGCCTGGCAGATATCATATCATAATGATATGAATGATATGTAATGAATTTTTCTTCCTGGGGAACATAAATTCCCACCACATAATGCCTGTGTAAGTCTGAGAATTGAAGGAGCGTAAACAGCAGTATTTTCTAGATGACTTGGATGTAAAATACCCTCATGTCACCCAACAAATAAACAGGTTGTGCAGACAGTCCCCTCTGTGTAGGTGTGTTTTCATGCCGGGCAGTGCCACAGCTTGTGGAGGTGGTGACGGGGAACCAGACAGTGCTGTCTCTCTCAGCTCCACCGTGCACAAGAGGACTGTTCATACCAGGAATGTGTGCGTGGGTGCCGGTGTGTGAACGCACACGTGCGTGTGTATATGTGAGGCGACTCTGTGGTTTGTGTTTTCCCTGTACAGGTGTCCACTTGTTTGTGTTGCTGGTTCTGTCTGCTTCCTGTGCTGGGATGGTTTGGGGATGCGCTGGGAGCTTGGTCAAACAAGCTTCAGTCTCCTGTGGCTTTTTTTTTTTGCCACATTCAGTTCCAGGTTGGGGTCTCTCTCCTTTCCATTTGTCTTACCCCTTTTATCTGTCAGTCCCCATTCCACGGTGACTCCTTTATCTTCTTCACTTTTGTCTGCTAAATCCTCCCCATGTCTCCCTGTTTCCTCCAATCTTCCCGGTCTCTGTCTCGACCCCCACCCCTGTCATTCCTCCACCACAAACATTTCCAGGGCTGGCACACCAGTGGAGACAGCCACCCCCAAAGCAGTGCCACAACCATAATGAGCATGTTGAGTTCTCATAATAACACCAGAATAACCTGCAGGGGGAGACGAGCTGTTCTGGGGGCAGGCCCTCAGACCTTCCTGGCCTGGATTGAAAGTGTCAGCACCTCACAGACCTGCACTTATTGAAGTGTGAAATACGTAGCTGAGTTTCCATTCAACAGGCTGCTTTTGGGCCGATTTCTGCAGTGTTTGCTCCTTTTTTTTCAGTATTTTTGTGTTCATGGTCAAAACTTTGTTGGAAGGCGCTAAAACGATCCACGTTTACTGTAACCGTGATGCTCACACACCTCGCCCTCTGTTTGGGGATGTGTAAAGATTATAAGGAGCCAGGTCATTTACTTTTTTCCTTTTGCTGAGAGGCGGGTAGAGAATTAAATAGGAGAGCACCGGAGTCTCTTCTCCTCTGTTTACTACTCCATTGCTGCTCTGACTTCATTTAACTTTGCCTTTTCACAGAAAGAGCAGTAAAATAAAATATAGCAAGCGGTGGCAGCATGTCAAGCAAGCAGGATGCATGAGTTACATCCCATTTTTTATGGCTGCTAGTACTTCTTTTATTGTGTAATTTGGTGGCTATGTGAAAACTGATGATTGGAGTGCGCCGTCTTAACCCTTCAATGAATATGTGGCCATTTCAGAATAAAGGGAAAAAAATTCATAAAATATTTTAAAATTCACCACAGTTTATTAATTTAAGGGACATCGTGTAGGACTTACCTCCATCTCATGGTGAAACTGTGTATTGCATTCAAACCAAGAGTGCACTGTAGCACCTGCCTGTTCAAAACAAGCATTGCAACTTCGGTAGCCGCTTCAGCATCTCTGTGCTGGCTCGCAGGGAAAACGCATTGGTGTTATTTGTCCCTTGATGGCGGGTGTAGCTTCAAGATGGCTGACTGTCGTGGCACTGTGAACCTACCCGCCACATAAATCTAAAATTCTTTGTTTACCTGAATTAGTGGAGGTCATAATACCTCTATGATACCTACCACAATACCAATAATTACACACACACACACACACACACACATATATAAAATGTTGACATCAAATTTGGAAAATCAATAACAAAAAATATTACACACTTGCAATGCACATAATGTAGAGTTTGTTCAACCAAACAAGCAACTTTACCAATTGTGAACTGTAGTAAAGAATGTAATACTCAACTCAATGTGTTTTTTGTTGTGATGTTATTTTTTCCAACACTGGACTTTGCCTTCTCTGAACTGAAAATTGGCGAAGAGGTCAATGTTGGGTGGAGCCACACAGTACAGTGCAGCCAAGCTGTTAGACCTGTATACACAAAGCACAACTTTAAAATTAAACACATCAAAAGTAAAGGTAAGTAGAGCATGTTGCTATTCCAGGCATTTTAAGATTTGTGTCTTTGAGGAGACACTTTTGGAGCTGGCCTCAGGTCACCTTTTTGTGGAGCTGCTGGGTACCTTCCACAGCCTGTCTACCTCAGGTAATATTATATACCATGATTGTAATGAAAGCCAGGAGAGTTATTATTTTAAAACTTGTTTTAAAGTCCACAGAAACATATTTCCTTTTAGGAAAATATACTGTTTAGCCGTTCTTTTCACCTTAGTCATTAGTGTCTGGTCCCTCACTTGTGTTTTTGGACCGACTTTGCGAATAAGGTCCTGGGCCATATAGCTTGAACCTCTCTTCATTCCTGACACATTTTTTGGCAGTCACAGAGAATATTGACACAGAACCAACTTGGCACCATCAGAAAGGTGCAACACACTAAGAAGTTAGTCCGCACCTGTGTGCGTATAAGCATAGAGGATGTACTGTATATCCATACTGTAAGTGTGTGCACAGGTATGCGGTGCTCTCAGATGTGTATGTGCGAGAGGAATTGGCTGGATTGGGTACTGTGAAATTCCACCTTTCAAGCTCCTCCCTCCATAAACAGGGAGCCCGGACAGCCATGTACAGTAGGGAGAAAACCCTTCTTTTAAATTCCAGGCCAGTTTTTATTCACTTCACAGTATAATGTAATCCCACCTCGGCGTGCAATTCATCTCCTGATTAAATCCAACTGCAATTTCCGATTCACCACTTATCATCTGTCAAACAGAGCCACAATTCATTCTTATTCAGGACACAAGGCTCTGTATTGAATTTGGATTGGGCCACCAGAGACCTGGGTAGCCTAAGTGGAAACAGCAGGGCCTAGTGAAACCTGCTCTCTTTGGCATAAAATCAGTGTCCAGATTCCAATGATGCCCTCTGTAAAAGGACTTCATTATGCTCTCAGAATATGGACTAGACAAATATTTGGCTTGGTCATTATGATGCTGTATCCACTCCCCCCGTGGCACCAGGTCCTACACCAGGCTCAGTGTTTCTGCATCCCAGAGATAGTTCCCCCTGCCCCCCTTACAACCCTCCCACCCCCAATCAGCCGCTCTTCCTGACATGAGCCAAAAGAAAGGAAAACTAGATCCTGTGACAGACACTGTATGTTTTTCCTCATTAAAAGCATATTAAAGACCACTGGGGAATCATTAAATATTCAGAGCAGAATATCAATGAGAAGACTGGTGTGAAACAACATTGAGGCATTTTGAGGAAAGACTTGCGAGAATATTTGAATTACTCCAGAGCTCCTCTGTCTTCATCTTTCTGACATAATTCAGAAGTGGTCAGGAAGTGTCACTCCCGCAGACCCCCAGATCCCTCCGAACAGATGGTCTTTCACTCTTCTGCTCCACTGCTCCCCTCTCTACCCTCACTCCCACCTTCCTGTCCCCACACACTCAAACACGCTCACACACACACACTCGTATCCCAGATTCCAAAGACCAGCTACAGCCATCTTTTTTTCCTACCTGAACTGTTTCCCCTCAATGAGGAGGGGGCTCTGTATACGTCTTTGATGTAGCCTCTCTAGATGCTGCTGCAGGAAAATTCCTTTTCATTTTTTTTTAGTTCCTGAGGATGTCTGTAACTTCCCCAACCCCAACCATGATTTGTAGCAAACATGCGCAGAGGATGAGAAGCACAGTGTTTAAACTACTCCCCCCTATACTTTATCATTTTTTCTAGAATTAAGTGAGACTGAATGAGCGTGAGACTGAGGATACATGCAGCTGAAATTAGTTTTCTCCACAGGGTGTTGGCCTCAGCCTAGAGATAGTGTGGTGGGGGGCTCTTAGACATCCAGGAGGGGCTCAAAGTAGAGCCACCACTCCTCTGCCAGCGGAGGTGGTTCAGGGATGCTTCTGGGGGATGGTGTTTTTCAGCATGTCCAACATGAGGAGGAGACCATGAGGTAAAACCAGGACATGATGGATCTGTGGAGAAAATAGTGCCTCTCTAGGAATACCTCCGAAGAACTGAAGTCCCAATATGTAGATGATGAATCAGATATTTGCATGTGCAGAATGTTAGTTGAGCAAGTATGCATTTCATACTAAGTAGGTCCAGTGAATGACTAGTTGAGCTTTTTAAATAGATATTAAAATGGATGTATATGTTGTACCACATCACTAGTGTGTTCTTGTGTGCATCCCCACTGTGCAGTGTGTGTGTGTGTGTGTGTGTGTGTGCGAATTGTTGCCGTTAACTGTCCTGTAAAGCAAAACTGTCCCAGGCCAGTGGCTGTGCCTGAGAATTACTTTCAGATGGTTCTGATAGCGGGATATTATCCGACTCACTGTGGCTGCAGTGACTGCAGGAAATTGGAGAATTTTTTCCTATAGACACGAGTCACGAGGCCATATGACCCGGAGTCCTGTCCACACCAGTGAGATAACTTCCACTTCCGGATGGTGACACAAGCCATCGGCATTAGTCAGGGCCTGGCTGAATATTTCTTCTTATTAAAAGGACCCCAACTCAGCAAGTCCTTGCTCAGCAAAATGTGGCTCCCCGTAACTCTCCTAGCCTTAAGCGCAGAGTGGCCCATTAATGACATCTCTAGGGACGTCTTATAGGTTTACAGATAAGTCAACTATAACTTTTTTAAATCTGCTATTGAGAAAAATAAATTGGGTTTCAGTAGCCAAGCAAGCCCTCAGGTGAACTGTTCCCGACCACTCCCTTCAAAGCGCATTTGTTTTCAAGTCGATCAGCTTGGCTTCCATTTATCAAAACCTCCATGGGATAAGAGAGAGATTGACCAGATTTTAGATCCATCCATCCAAATCACAGCCTCCAAACAAGAGGTCATGAAGCGTTTACATGCTGTACTGCAGAGGTGCCTCAGGTGAGTAGACTTTGTGCCTTTTGCATTTGGTGGATCACGTAGGCCGTGGCGCAGGCAGGAGATTGGCAGCGCTCTCACTTTGCTGCCAATCTTCACTCCTTTACCTCCTCTGTCACTCCTTATGCCGCTTCTGCTTTGCTATTTCTGTGACCCTACCTCTACCTCCTGCCTCTCATATGCCACGAGAGGAAGCCAAGTTTGGAGGGGAGAAGAGGAAAAGCTTATCCTTTCTTTAAGTCCAGCGAAACTCTCTCTGTAAAAACCCTCCGGGCGATATAATAAACATTTCATTTCCTCTGGCAAGCAATAGGAAGGCTTATATGATGTAAAAGAGCAGAAATAGCGACTGAAAAATGCTTGTCATTCTGTGTCTCTCATGCCAGGTTCATTCCTGGAGTCGCACCGCTGGATCAGTGCATGAAGAGGCTTTTCATTCTGAGGGGCGTTTAGTTATCTTATTGCAGAGGGATAGAAACCGGGCTATTTTGAATACATAAAAATAATGCTGTCTTGAAAGAGACGGTGAAAAGAACAACACAATGAGAGTATAAATGCTACAATTGGTAATAATTTGAAGCAGTTCAAAGTAAAAAGCTCCCGTGTCCAGTCACGTTAAGCAAAACCTTGGCTATCCATAGGACCTTGTTTTATGTGGTAGTCCAGGCAGGTTTGACTGCTCAGTTTTCTACTCTTGACATTTGCTCTTAAAAACAGACACTTTACAAACTTTCAGCTATTAATAAATATTATTAAAGAGTTTGGTTGGCAGATGGGATCTTTCTTGGATCATGCACAGAGTGAGTCCAAGCCACACATCCCATAGTGGTGGGAATCCATAAATCTGTCCTTTAAGAAGGGAACTTTGCAGTACTTTGAAGACGTTGGCCCCAGAAACCTTGTTCTGGGCTTTTTTCCCCATTTGTCTTCCATCATCTTGACACGAAGATCCTCCCCTCGTGTAGATTAAAAAATATTAGGGAAGCCACCCTGTCCCATAAACAACCCTCTAGTTGAACGTAATGACCCTAAATTGTAACTTTGGAGCATATATAAAAAAGCAAAGTATTTTCCCAGCGAAATCAAAGCTCTGTGAGTGAGCGGCAGCGACCGTAGCAAAAGCCAATAAAACGTAGGAAAAGGGACCAAAAAAACTACCTTTGTCGGCAAAGCAGGTTGTTTTTTTATGACTGTGTTAAAATGATTACCTGCAGTTCTGCAACTTCATATTTCTTTAATTGTCATTCAGACATTACAATAAAAGTTTGCACCGTGGAAGAAAGTAAAGCTGCACTGGTTAAAAACCAGAAAACAACATAAAGGTATTGTATGGCATCTGAGCATGCCCGTAAAGCAGTGAAGGTTTAGTGTGACTCCTCAGCCTCCTCTGGGAACGGACAAACACAGGGACCCTTCACACTCTTCTCCTCGTGCCAGACTGACGATTACGTTGTCGTGACACCTCCCCAGCCAAAATAAATGCTAGTAATGATAATACTTGGGTTTCCTGTGTTTCCCTGCAGTGTATTTAGGTATGAAAGACAGACATCCTCCGAGCTGCTACTAGACCATCACACTGAACGCGGGATGGGTGGAGGACACAGCGAATATAATGTTTCCATCAGACTGTCTTATACTGCTTATTTTCCTCTGGACAAATAAGCACCCACTGCTGCTCTCACCCCTCAATTCTTATAGTTTCTAATCTGAGGGCTGCACTTTGGCCTGAGATGCTCTCTTGTGCCTATACTGTATCTCCAACATGTATTTGTTACAACAAGTTACAACTTCTCTGGGTGCCTGCATTACATCATTGTTTCTCTTTTCTACTACTTTTGATTTAGATGTGGAGTATTTTGACAAATCAAACATTCACGGTCTCCATGTCCACTGTGGACACTGGCAATCTTCTGAGTTCTCGTGTAGAGCCAGGGACAGGTTCATAGTTTGGTGGTTTAGAGTGAATTATCTTGAGCAGATGAATGAAGTTTTCTTCGAGAACTTTAAGTCCATTGAGGAAGAATCCAGATTTCTTGACTTTGTTTTGACATTTTCCCCATGATTTTTGACTATGGTGAGCCCCTAATCTTTTATCTAGTGCCACCAGGTGGTTGGAACTTTCATTCCAGAGTAAATGCATCTATGAACCGATGTGCATCCTATCCTGCTAGCTTCTCATCACCCTTCTCCTTAATTCTATAACCTAAGTAACTCGCTTTAGATTAAAGCGTCTGGCTGAAGGACTAAATTAAAGAGTAATGTAGTGTTACACTACTCAGAGGATGAACTCTACTGAATTTCCACTTTTCTAAGTCTCGCTTTGCCAGGCTCCAGGCTCACAGAGCCATTTCCTTGGTTAAGGCCAGGTCTTATTATAGTGCTGCTCCTGAGAAACCTACCGCACATTCCTGGACATCACTGAACGATTTGATTGCTTCTTTGTTTCTTTGCTCTGACCCATCATTCTTGTCCTGGAAAAAAAACATTTTGTTTTTGTTGTTGTGTTTGTTGTAAAATAAAAGAAGGATTTTCATGTTGCCAGTGGAATAAACACAGGCATTTCCCTGTGAGAGCAAATAAATGATAATGATACAGCCGACGCAGAGAGACACAGAGGAGAAGGGAGGGAGGATTGCCGGGTGTGGAGGACGAGCGTAATGATCTGTGAAAAGGACTGAAGGCTGGAGGAGAAAAATAAAATATTTAGCTGATTAAAAACCACATAATTGCACTAATTTATAGAGGATGTGTTGTAACTTTTTGTTGCTCCATTCGCATCTATTCCAAATATTTCATCAGCCAAAGCCCAAACTCCTAATAGGCAGTGTCAACAGTCATATCATTCTGCTTCCAACTGAAAACATAATGATATAAAAAACACAAAGACTATTTGTATATGCCTGCCGTCAGTAAGTCAAATCTACATAATTTGGTTCTTGTAAAACATTGTTGAATGGGTTTATGACTCAATAACTATTAGAATCTGGAACGGGTCTTCTCTAAAGGCCAGCAGTAAAACAGATGCAGGCTCGGAGGAGAGTAGCGCACCATCAAAAGATTTTGGAAATAATTACAACACAGTATGAATAACTGCCTCACATTGACAGTAAAAAGCAGCTTGTTCCATAACATCACTGTAACTGTAAGTGCTTTTATTGCACATTTCCCCGGCCTTGCCTCGTATTGTCTTTTTTGCCAGTTTCCACTTTCTCATCCAGTAAACGACACATGAGAAGACTTATGACGGCCCTCATAATGCACATGGGTAATCCACATTTGATGTACAGTGACCTTTAAAGGCGAGTGTAATGCACATGTAGTCTAACCTTTCAGTATTTTTTTTGTGAGCATCTGTCTTTATGCACTGCAGTATTCCATCTCAGCATGCAATGCACTCTAACTTAAGGTAACTGCAGTGACTTGAAAGAGGAAACACCATAGGAGAGTATTAATACATGTTGGTGTTGTACCACTCTGTATGAGTTAAAATATATACATAGCAGATTAGAGTATGAACTACACTAATATCTGTGAAAAAGCGTTTTAAGTGAGATTTTTTTGGAAATGTGGAAAAACATTCAATCACATGACATCTACATGGTTATGTATTGACTGGTATCATAATAGAGTTATGATAAAGTAAGGTACAATACTATACAATATATTATAATGTATTGATATATGATGCAATACATTGTCATACAATACAATACGGCATGGTATAGTAAGGTACGATACAATACAATACAATACAGTGTGATACAATGAAGTATGATACAATACAATACCTGACGAAATTATGGCCAGGGTACAATATGATATGGTACAGTACAATACAATACAATATGATACAATATGATATGATATGATATGATATGATATGATATGATATGATATGATATGATATGATATGATATGATATGATATGATATGATATGATATGATATGGTACTGTATGGTACAGTACAGTATGGTACGGTTTGATAAGATACGAAACAAAATGGTACGATACGATACGATACAATACGATAGGATATGATACAATACGATACGATAGATATGATATATGATATGATAAGATAAGATACCATACTATATGATGTGTTGGGATGATGTGTTGGGATGGGATATGAAACAACAACATTTAAGATTTAAGACAGGATATCATCAAAGTGGGGGAAAAAAGCATCCTGCAGCACAAAGACACAAAGCTCATACCACTAACTAAAGTTGATAAAACTAGTAGGTACAAAAAGAACAACCGTAATTGTCTGTTAACGTCAAATTTACTTTAAAAAGTGTTTCTTTTTACCGTAGAAACGTTGCAAGTCAAGCACTTTTGTAATGAGTTACCAAACAAATCTGCTCACAAAGCCTCTCTGGCTCTATGGATACAGTCTGTCAGGCATTGGCTGAAACCAAAACCAGTACTAAAAGAGGGTGAAAACTTGACTCGACTTACCCACAAGTTCCACTGGGAGCTGATTGCGGCCAATTTAGACAATAATTATTCTTCCACCAGAGGCAGCAGCCATGTCTATTTTAGACAGAAGTATCAAATCAATGGTAATGACTAGCAATTGCATAGCCACCAAATAGCTCATCGCAGTTGGATGGGAGTGTGACACTGAACACATGTTCGCCAGGAGGCCACAAACATGACAAATGACCGAAACTCCGCCGCTCTCTGTGCTGGTTGAGTAAATCTGGGGTTAGAGACAGCAAGTGTATATTTCAAAGGCAGCCAAGAATAAAAAAACATCTTTACCTTGACTTTGTTGAACGGGCCAAATATGTACGGGAAGTCCAAAAACGTCATCACAACCCAATTCATGTATAAATCTTGGATATTGAAATGCCAGATAGAATAATGGGCCAATCAGTACAGAGACAGAACAGAATGGTGCACAAAATACTGCCCTCACCCCCAAAATAATTTCCGTGTCTCTGCTCCGGTCCACAATGAAGGCGTACGACTATGAGGCTGCAGGTAGATGAAATGTCAGCGTCCATGCTTTGGATTCATCTTCAATATCTAATCTGTATGGAGCGAGTGGTAACTGATAACAATTAGTCTTTTTAGCAAAGAAACTTTAAGTTATGTGCTCATTCATGGGAGTGGGAGGCAAGTCAGCCAATTAGTGCAAAACCTGTCAGATCAGCATGAGAGGTTGCCAGATATGCAAAAATGGACCATAATGTGGCAATAATATGAACCAATGAACCAAAAATGACATTTTAAAAGTGCTTGTAGAGTAGCGTATGAGGCATTTCTGATAAAACCAACGTTTTCATAGTTTCTGTGGTAGTACCAGAGAACGCAGTTCAACCAGTCTAGGGTCCCTCACAGTGTTTTTGTCTCTGAAGAATGAAAGAACATAATTTGATTGATGATAAAGTGTTTCTGGGCAGATGGGGCAACAGTGGTGAGGGCTGGTGCCTCAGAGCAAGAAGGTTGCTAGTTTGCATCCTGGTCCAAACTACACATCAAGGACGACTGGAGACTCCAAATCGCCCCTCAGTGGCGATCTGTCCTATGCGTGCTCCTTTGCCAAATGCACACTGGACATAGGCAAACCCCCACAACACTGTTGTGTACAAAACAGGCATTTTCATGGATGGACAGCATTTCCTTTTTATCCCATATATCCTCAGCCCGCTCTACACAGTCTGTGGAGATTTTTAACCCCCCGATTTCGGAGTTCAGCCTCCAGGATATTTACAGGCATGACATCAGCTGTCGCTGTGATCCTCTTCTGTACATGGTGATAACACACTGTCCAGAGAGTGAATCGGTCTTTATGGAAACGCCATGTCCACGCTAATGATAGACAGTATGCGAGTCCTCCAAACAAACAATCCCTCAGAGCTCATGACTCGCTTTGTCTTGGACCGGACTGCCACTGTACACGGAGCCATGCTAATCTGCGGCTCTGGCACATGTGACTGGCTGTAGCTGGGGTGACTTATACTTACATTGAATACAGTCTCTATGCGCCTCTGTTATTTCTGTGGGAGGGAGGGAGCCAAAGAGACGGAGCCGTTCCAGTGCCATTTCCAGTGGCAGTCAACGAGCGCTGGCCCTCTCTCTCTCGCAGAACAGGAGGCTGTGAAACGCTCAGAGCTCCTTGCGTGTTCGAGTAAACACCCTCTCTCGGTCCGGGGCCCCTCCAAGGGTCAATACACTGTTACATCACAAAAGCTGGATTCATGCTTAGTTGCTCCAAGGTCTAGAGGAGGAGAAGAAGGGCACAGTGCAGCCTCACATGTGCTCTTTGTCACTTTTATATTACTTTCTTACGAAGTTATCTCCTCACATCCTCATCCTCGCGCCCCTCTAATCTCCCGCTCGCTTCCTCGTCTCACTACTAATTAAACCAATTTCTTATCTTTCATTTTATACGGCTTCCACCTTTCATTCACACCAATTTTCTTGATGCTGTTGCACGCCTCCTTCCCTGTCTTTTCATTTTTAGCTCGACACACACCCTTCCTTTCTGCCTCCCATTTTTTTCCTGGATCCAGGTAAATGAGGGCTCTGAGGGAGTTTGGCGACTGTGGCCACAGGGCTGCCCACACCACAAAGTCAAAGCCCTTGTGCAAACCCTTGGGCAGAGGTGGAAGTGGAGGAAGAAAAAGATGTGTGTCACAACCTGAGTTTTTAAACTTAGGTTCACACTTTGGAGATGTATGAACGCTCTCACTGCAGGAAAGTCAAACAAGGACATTAATACTGAAATATTGCAAATCAAACAGATGTCAAAAAGACTTTGCAGAACTTACATGTCCCTTTGAAGTGTCCAAAACCACAAACAGGTCCACAGAGGAACAATGCCACCTCTGGTGGTTGTATGCACACAACACACGCTGCAGAAACAGTCATTTAAGGTTAAGATATTCCAAAAGCTCTGGATTTGTGCAACTGCAATACGGTTATGTATTACAAAGTGACTTCTGTGGGGATGATTCAGCCAAACTGACCGTGCGTGATTACATACATGGAGGAGAGGGAAAAAAAGGGAATATTTCCACAACAAGATGCGACTAAACAAATGCAATCACTTAATCCTGCTGAACATGCAGAGGGCTTGTTACTGAAAGTCTAATAGTAAAGAGACAGGGAGAAAATTAGTAGTTAGCTATAGCCTACTATATTTTACTTTCAGCATATACAATAATTAACTTTATATATACGTCCCCAAAACCAATGCTTAGCCATCCCCAGCTGTGTATTTTTGGTGCAGCGGCCACTGTCATTTCCCAACAAGGACTCGAGCCCCAAGCAGCCTTGTCTCATATGAAGCCTCCTGGCTTAAACCGCCACACTTGTCCCAGTAAACCAAACCTTAATGACAGGCCTGTCTAAAGCTGGAGTCTGTAAAAATGCTTCTGGGCACTTCTATTTGTCTATGTCTATTTCCTATATCTTCTCCTCTGAGTTCATGCGCGCCCTGCTTCTGTATTCCAGGTTTTTCTTCCGGTTATGCAAGATGATGTTATTTCAGCCATTAAAAAAAAACTGGCAGACGGACATTTGTCCTGTGCCGTCTCAGGTTCCAGCAACCGAAATAGAAGATAAGTGTGTAGTTTATAAAATTTGATTTCGCTCCTTCCTTCTCTCAGAGGCAGGCAGGATGCGAGTGCCACTGAAATCCCGGTGGGGCCCTGTTTTTTTCCTCTTTTTTTTTCGGGGCCTATTTTGAATGGGGCCTTTCTACAAAACTCATTAATATCATAGTACAGTCACACCTATATTCGCTCGCTGAACTTCCTGCAGAAATCCAAACAGGTCAGAAAGAGACAGATGGACTTTTGAGAATTCCCCCGCGCTCGCCTCTGACGAGAACAGCAGGCCTGTGTAGGGCCAGGGCTCTGCCTTATGAAGGGCACTCACTAAGGCATCACTGAGACTCGTTTCACAGAAAACATCCATCAAAAGGCTTCATTTAACTAGAGATGAAAGATGAGCCTTTTAACTCCTTCCTCTACCCTAAGCCTGCCCTGTTGACTCTCTCATCTGTTTACGTTCCAGCGCACAAACATCGAAAGCGCGGTCAGTAGAGGAGGCTCCGTCCCACATGATTAGTGATAGTCCGCAGGTCCTTGCAACGTGCGACGCGGAAATATGGCGTCCCCGCCGGACTAAATGCTCGGTCTGTTCTACACAGGGTGCTCCTTGCTATGTGTGAACACGTACCTTCATGTGCACACTTTGCCGTGAGCGCAACCCTGCGATTCCTGGACTGTGTCAGTGTTTCAACACCTGATTGCACACAATCATCCATGCATCCACTATATTACATATTTTATGCTGTCTCCTGGAGCCTGTCTCCAGTGCACGTACGATGAAGGCTGGGGATGCACCCTGAACAGGTCACTAGTCAGTCCAAACATGCATGTTTTTTGGACTATAGAGTTTTGGACTGGAGAAAACAGACACAGACACGGGAAGAACATGCAAACTCCACACAGGAAGGTCTTTGGCCCGACCAGAATTCGCTGTGAGGTGACAGAGCTATTCACCAAACAATTGTATGTGTGGAAAATTCTCCTTTGGTTGTGATGAATCAGGATGAATCAGGATGACACAGAAAGCCAAAAACATGCAAAGCAACTTCACTCCTGGGACTGAGAAACCCTCAAATATGCCAAGAGTGTATTCTAGAAACATTTATCCATGATGTATCAAATCTTAAGGCTGATTTTTACTGTAAGTGTCACTTCACAAACAAGGTCAGTCAAGGAAGAGACGGAATCAAAATATAGAGTAGCAGCCGCAGAGAGGCTTTCAATTCTCTACAATCCTAAAAATGCAGGTTGCATTCAGACTGTATTTAAATGAATATGATTGAATATAATTGCAGCGATGTCTCCTTTCTTCTCCTGTCTAGATGTCTCCCAGCGGTTTGCGTTCACTGCAATCACCGTGTGTGTGAGTGTCGTAACCGTCCTGAAGTGAAGATTGATTTTTTATAGAAGCATTACATAAATATAGACCCGTTTGCCCACTTACAGTAGACTTGTTAGTGTCGGGTTTGCTGAGGTGCTCTTTGCGCCTTCAGGGTGAATATATGCAAACTATATGTTGCATTTACATCCGTACTCATCCCTCACACCTCTTAGTTGCAGGAAAATGGAGGGAGAGTAACTTCTCATCCAATTATCTAGATCCTCCCTGCTGTACTGTGGCAATTTCACAGCATGCCATAATATTGTTTATGATAATTAGGGTGCACCAGGTGTCCACAAGGTGTCAATCAGTGGTAGCCTTGAGATTAAGCTAGTCTTCTCATTAATCTCACTGTAGTCTGGTGCTAGAATTAAATTCCACATTCAGAACACAATGTTGGAAGGTCACTGCCTCCAGTTTTAACAATTTAACAGCGTTTTCAATGCTCCAAACAGCTCAGTTTCGAAGACATTCAAAGACCTTTCGACGTGTCCCCATAAAACATTGGATCATTGGGAACATTGGGATCTCAGACCCTCGGCGTCGAGGCCTGTAACTCACAGGAGCTGCACGATAATCAACAAAGTGTCAGCGTTGACGCACGTCACATGAAATTAAGGCTCTTCAGCTGTAACGAGTACATCCAGTGTCCAACATATTCATAAAATCCCGGGCTTTGTACTTAAAAGGGCGGTGCTTTTCCTGCCATTAAAGGACTATATTCAGGCTGCAGCGGCGGACGCAGGAATGCGTGTGGCTGCGTCTGGTGCGTCTGCGCTGTATGTACAACATAAACTGCAAACATCCATCAAAGGAAGCGGCGCCGCAGAAGCAAAACAACGCGCCGGCCGCCCCAGGTGAAAAGCTTAGCTCACACACGCACAGCTAGTGGCGGGTTGCAATGACTGACTTTTATATTCATAAAACGTCTCTGAGAGCTGCAGGCCTCTCTACTAGATGTGCATAAGTGGAGGTAAGAGTAGAATACATTTAACCATCCTGGGTGAAGCACAAACCACAGAATGTTTTTTAATTAGGATGTGTCGACTCTGAGATTAATGTTAGTTTTTTTGGAAGCAATCAAGCACTGTACCACTTGCACGAGTGTTAGAAACAACAACTTGTCAAAAATAGTTCGGGTTGTATAATTACACGCTGCTCTTAAATTATTTAAACAGTGAGGGCCATCAGACTGTATCTTTGGAACAGAAACAGTATTTTAGCAGTTGCTCGCACATTTAACTGCACCAGATCGGCACAGGGGAATACTAAAGAGTAAAATGAGAGGAAACAGTGAAGCTGTTGGCAGGAAAACAAAATGTTTCACCTTGGTAGAGATCTCAGAAGCCAAGGAAATAAACGCTCTTTAGCACTTCAGGAAAATCTGCTTTGTTTCTCAAATCAGATCGTGCAAAAAGTCAATGAAAGATTGTCCCCACTGGCTAAAGCAGGAAAATGTGCAAGTACAAATGTCTGCACATTTCTGAACCATATTGACAGGGAGAACAACCATCCACTATCTTTCCCGTCTGCTTTGTTCACATGGGATGAAGGCAGGGAATACACATGCACACCGTTCACTCTTTCACACACATCGAGAAGCAATTTAGAGTCTCCAATCTGTCTAAACATGGATATTTTTGATCTGTGGGAGGAGACCCATACACATGGGGAAAACATGCAAACTGGCGCACACAGAAAGGCCTTCAATCCAACCTGGGATTTGAAACTTTGTGCAGTGAGACGGCAGCACAATCCTTTGCAATGCGTTAACATTATTTAGATGACACTGCGATGTCAGATTTCACCGATGGTCGCAGAGCTTTTCATTTGATTGAACAGAACTCCATTTGAGCTCACGGTGAAGCAGAGTGGGGGTGAAATGCTGACTCTGGGTCCAAAAAAAATCAACATTTGTTTTCCTGTACCTGAACTGCCACGCCTGAGTGTTCAGCCTGTTTACGGTTTGTGTTTACTGACAGCTTTCAGTAAGAGCAGACTGAAATAGGCACAGTAGTTCAGCACACACAAACAGTCAGGGGGTCTCTGTGAACCCTCATCCTAACAGACTGCGGATGGATCTAATCTGCTCAGGTTTACTGACTTACTGAAGGACCTTGCACTGGTAACTCTGGAAATACCTGCTCATCTGCTTTCATCATCTTTTCTGAGAATTTCTTAACAATATAGAGATATGCACATATTTGTCACACTTAGTCTACTGTGATACTTTCCAGAGCTGATGCTAGAGCTGGTTCAACTAGTGGTGAATCTGCTCAGCACTGCTCCAGGTGGTTTGTGATCCGCATTACTATGTCATTGCTATGTATAGGTCAGTTTCCTCGTTGCTGGTCTGTCCCTGAGGACCGAGTCCATGAAAGTCCATGAAAATGTGAATTCCTCCTTCTCCACCCATCGCCACCTCCAACCAAGGTCCTTTTTTGGTCCCAATCGTGTTCTTCTTCCTTTTTAGCAGCTGCTTCGTCGAATGGCACTTTGCATGGTCTAGTTGTTTTTAAGTGATCTTGATAACCCTGCCTCCAGCCTCTGATATAGGCAATGTTTAGTGGCTGAGTGACAGAAACAGGAAGCTTCAGGCCAAATCAGTACAGGAACTGATTTGATAGAAAAGGCGTAAAAAACAAACAGAGCATGAGAGTGAATGACATATGTGTCCTGTGACACACTGTCCAGCGTGTATTCCCTGACCTCATCCTATGAGCGTTGGAGACAGACAACAGCAGACCCCCAAGAGACCAATGGGTACAAAGTAGGTATTTGATGATGGATGGACGGATGAATACCATAGCTACAAGCCAACCCAGTTGACTCAACAAAAACTCAACTTAACACTGGATCTCTCAGCAATCAGCTATCCCTCAGAGGCAAACTATATCCACAAACATATTTACTCTAAAATTATTTTGGGATGGCTGTGGTTCAGGTGGTAAAATTCACTTATCGGAAGGCCTGCGGTTTGTCTGTGTGTGGTTGAAGCGACTCAGAAGGTGGAGCTTTGAAACTCGATGTACTATTACCGTTTAGTGAATGTAAATCAACGAAATAATACAGGGCACAGATGACACAGAGCCCACAGCTATGATAATGTGCACCACCGCCTCCATAATGAAGTGTTGCTGCAGAGAGAGGGAGCCATTTCTGTGGTCAGAAATTTGGTAGAAATGTAGCTGCAAGTGTGGTATTTGACTCCATTTGCGGGTTCAGGTGCCCCTTTAAGAAACTGTCCTCCCAGCAGAGGCCCAGCTGTTATGGATGACAGCCAGATGAGATGAGTGAAGGCCCTTTGACCAGACAATAGAGATGCACACCCAGCATTCTTTACATAGCAGCTGACCAGCGAGGAGTGGACCACGCTACAACATCAAACCTGACCCTGAAAGATGCCTGGAGTGCCAGGACTCTTCTCCTGCCTGCATCACGCTGCCGATGGCCGACCAGGCCTCCCGACCGTCCGTCTGCCGGCTTCTGTTCTTTGGGTGTTTCGGGAAGCAGACGTGGAAAAGACTGTGAGAGAGACAGCAGTGAAAGTGAGAAAGCATCTTTCAGGATTAAAAGAAGGAGGAAACGGAGACAAAATAAGAGGGTTTAGAAGGACACAACAGTCCCAAAACCAGTTCACTGGCACCTGATCCAACAGGCAGAACAATTTGGTACAAGTATAGAGCTTCCATTGCTGCACACACCAAGTCAGAGCTATCATTACAGTATAGCTGCTTCTCTTTCCCAATAAGAGACAATGGCCTGGTTCGTTTTAAGCAACAGTCACGTTTTGTTTTTTTGTTTTTTCTCTCTCAAGCTGTTCGCATCCAGTGAGGAATCTCAGTAAAAGAAAATTACAAACGCAAGATAAAGTCCTGGCAGGAAGAGCAATAAAAGTATTCTGAGATGCCCTATGATATAATGACGCAGATAAAAGGCAGCAGTAAAAACCCGTTGACCAGTAGAAGTTGTAAGTAAACCTCTGCCTTCAGGCCCGGCAGTGGTAAAGCAGCTTACTGTAGAGTGTCTTGCGTCTGGCTGGTTGAAAGTCCTCCCTGAAACAAAACTCTATTCAGGTCAGATTAAGATCACATTCTCAGGCAGGACAATGGGACCACTGATCTGGGGCCAGCAGAAATAGAGAAGATTGCTTCACTGACCTTAGTTTGAGATAGCCTTTCCTCCAGACGAAGAAAGCAACCAAAGACGGAGCAGACCTATAGACACTTTAGGTAAATCTTCGGTCTACAGGCATTTGTGGTAATACGAGTGACAGGAGCCCAGTTGCACTAATCTTATCGGTTAAAGTGACTGTATGTTTGTTGAATAAGCTGAAGGTTTTTGATTGGGTGTTGATAATAATACAACGTCCTGCACAAAGAGGATTCACAAAAAGTAAATTCAAAAACACTAGAAAATTGCAAGCCAGATGAGCAGATAACTGTTTACCACAAATATCCACAGTTAAGATATTGTGACTCTGCAACTAATTAAAGGACATACTGTAGTTCTTAAAATTTGTACCTGGCCCTGTCCAGAAGTTACAAAACCCACCTACCAGTCGCTTTAAAGCTCATTAACATATTTCATCTCATTTGTTTTGTACAAAAACTCAAGCCTAAAAACATCAACTCGGTAGGAATAAGAAAGGAATCTGAAAACTTGACACGTTATGGACGAATATGGATGTAGGATGTGTGTAGTTGCTATAGCCACACAAACATGGATGTATAAATCATTGGTCAGTGTGATATATTTGATCCCTAAACCTCACAACCATGACCACAGAGGTTGATATACAGCACAGATGTACGTGCTGTAGGAGAACGGCCCGCGGCAGTGTCAGAGGGTTTGGACACCGATAACCCATCAGTTCCTGTGGAGCCGCTGAGGAGGAAGCCGTAATGAGACGTGCGGCATGACGAGGTGGTTTTATTGGGAAACCCGACTTTATAATCACTATTATTACAAGTCAACCCTCTGTGTAAAACATTCACACACACACACACACACACACACACACACACATACACACACATACACTCTTTGACTCTTTCCCATCCAATCAGACTGAGATTACAATACAGCTTCACTTTCACTCATTTTGCATTTTGATATTGCAACAGAATTCAGTGCTGACATGTGGTTAATATCTATGTAATTTTCTTGGATTGGCTACATTTTATTAACTGTGGACTGTAAATGCATCTGTCCAAGGAGGGTTGCCACGGAAACAACTAATGGAGTTACCATGGAGATCCAAATAAACAAAACCAAGGCAGAAGTTCACAAACTGCCATGTTATTAAGTCAGAGTACTTTTTTGTCCTCTAGCCAATAACACTGCAAATTCATCTTGATGTCTCATTAAACAAACTCCACTGTCTGAATGATTTTGAGAGAGGTGCAGAACCCACGGTTTGTAAAGCCACTGGAGGATTCGCGTTCTAGGAGATACCTCGATCATCTGGCAATGAGGGCACAAGACAAAGTGGAAGGGGAAGATCACACATAACCACACCAGAGTCCATCGACATGTAAGTTACAAGCCTCTAATAACATATGATGTGATATTATCTGTTCCAGACTGAGTCTACACCCACCGCTGACCCGCACGCACTGACCAAGCATCCCTTTCATAAATCAGTCAGTGCGTCAGTGCTCAGATAGGTCCAGCCCAGGCAGTGCAACTTGTTGAACTGGAGCAAATTACACCAGAACGGTTTTGAATGAGCAGCCCACACATGTCCAGACCTTGGCACAAGTCAAAAGGAAGTAGACAAAAGAGAGAAGAAAAAAAGAGGAAGACGATGGTGGCCAACAACTGCAAATTACAAACACGGATTATGTATTGCATGTCTTTTCTGTTTTCCTGTTTTGTTATTTAAGTCCGATCCTGGCATGCAAACATTGTGGCTCGATAGATGATGATGATGTTGGTTGCTCAGCTGATCCAGATGGAAATACTTCGACAACAGCTACCACACAGAATGCCTTGAAACACGGATGCTCGTGAGTTTAGTCATTGCTCATTTTGTTTTTCTGCCATTTTTGACCCAATACCAACAGTCGCCTCAGTCCTTGGTATAGCATGTTAACATGCCCAACTACAACAGTAAACATGGTTAATGAAAAACAGATACCGCTATAGATGTTATTGTCAACCAAAAACCTGTGTAAAAAGCTCTGTGAGCTGTGTAAATTGTGTGCGAAGACATAAGGTTGTAAACGCAATGTCCCAAAATGTCCTCTTGCTCAGCTTCACACTATTGAGAAGTTACATTGAGACCTATACCGAAACATTTTATGTTTAATGTACTTAATTTCATCCATATGGTGTAGTTTTCTGCTCACAAGAAAGACCTTTCTGTAGGAACAGCCAAAAGCTATAGAATATATAATTAAAACACAAAAACTCAAAAGAAACTGTGCTGTATGAGAGGCAAAAAGAAACCCTACTGCCTTGGCAAAGTTTCCCAAACCTCAAAGGAAAGATTATGGAGTTTACAAAAAGGGAAAGAAGAAGAAACCGCAGATGTCGTCAAAAAAAGAGGATTTATCCTTGAGGTTACGGCTTCTACGTAAATGAACGTGGGCTGCCGGGCCACATGAACACTGAGCCTCTGATCTGTACAGAAAACTCACGAGAATCCAGAGGGATTGTACACTCCCGCACAAAAACGCACTCTGTACGTTCTCATGAAAGACACATGTGCTCCGACATACTACAGCAAAAATGACAGACAATTATTTCTTTCATCAGTGGATACATTAACTTCAGATGACCCCTCCCCCCTCCCCATCTCTCTCTCAAATCAGCCACCGTGCGAGCGGAGCCCCAGACTTATTTCGTCAGTGCGCACAGTTCAAATAAAACCGTGTTTCTCTGGTTTGATGAGTCCCTCTCAGCAGAGATGAGCCTCTCTGAGGGAAGCCATTCAGCAGAGCGCTGCACCACCCACGTGCAGTTTACCGACCCCTCGACCTCACATTAACAATCTCTGCAGGCTGTGTTATGAGTGCGTGCGTGCATAGTATGTGTGTAGTGTACATGTGGCCTGGTGGGTCTGAAGGCTTTCCCGCTCTGCAGACCCTGTTTCCACTTTCTCTTGGAAAATCCTTCCAGACCTCGACAGGGTTTTTGAGCCAGTAGGTTATGTTGATGACTTTGTATAAAGGGTAAATTCACTCAGAAATACTTTTAGGGACTTTTTTTGGGTTCCACAGTAGCAAGAAAATAAACACGTTTGAGATTCTGGTCTCGAGTAAAGTATGTTTTTTGGTCAGAGTGGACGTAAGGCCAGGAGTTACACCCTGCCTGGACCTCAAGGGAAAAATGTGCTCTCTTGCTGCAGCTCAGAGACGCAGACACCGACCATTAAAATAAAACCAGGAAATGCTTAGCTTAGCTTAGCATGGAAACTAAGGAAATCCTTATTAATGTTATGGTTTGTTTTACATAAAGTGACATGCTGGGTTTTATGGGGTTTTTATATTTCACAGGTGGGTTAAGAGCCGGAATATTCCAAGGATGGAAACTTTCTGGACTTGCCTGAGGCAGGCTGAGAGTTATAGGAGAGAGTATGGTCAGCTAAGCTAAACTAACCACATTAAGGAGATAGCTTTATATTAACAGAATAACTATTGATCTCACCGACTCTCAAATGATTCCATCGCCATGATGCCTGTCCTCTTATCACCTCCTCATTTCATGAGTATTTTGCATATTGAGTGAATCTGAGACTCAGTGCAACTTGAAAAAATGACCCTTCCAAAATAATTTGCCTGCCCAGTTCAATCCTGGCACATCAATAAATGAAGTTACATGACTGCAAGGCAAGTTGATGAAGTTTCAGATGAAATGTCGTATGCGCTCCCACTTCTTCTCCTCTACTTTGGGCTCAAACATCACACTCCATACCTGTGTACCTCCAGACACCACTTTTCTGTGGTGTTTAGCAAGACATAAAATAATTTCTGTGCCAGTGTTAAAGCCTATTGGTTGCCAGATATGTATGATAGGGCACCAGATCTGTGCAGAAATTGAATGTTGTAGTCCGCGCAGAAAAATAAGACTGTAAAACAGCATCTGACGTATTTCTGATGGAACCAGTGTTTTGTACCCTTTGATTTAATACCAGAGACCAAGGATAAATACTAATTCAATCATTCTGAGTCTCCTTGAAGAGTGCGGACGCTTCTTTAATAATTCATACTTACTGTTTGCAGTGGTAAAAGGTCGAAAAGCACAAAACTCTCTTTCCCAACACAGTATCCATGTAAGACCTGTTTCTGTTTTTCTGTTTAACTAAAAATGGCACAAATAGGATGTTGGTGAGCATTAAATGAAAGACAAACCATCATGGGGCCGGTTGTTTAGGAACAGAGAGATGGGGGGGACCAGGTAGAGAGGTGACGGGTCAGGGATCCTGCAGGGCTGAAGCCGTGGACAGAAGGTGTTGATGCTGATTAATCCAGATTCCTCCTGGAGAGCGATCTGGGTACACAGTAATGGCATGCCAGTCAAATTGTTGCTATGACTGGTCCGCAGCCAGAATGATTACAGACATGCTGAGATGTTATTCTGTGAATACCTTAGCCTGATGCGGTGAGACAGGCAGCCGGGGAAAGCTTTGCAGACACAATGGACCCTGGCCAAGGTGGAGTAGGGAGCTGCAGTGTGAGCCACTGGCAGTAAAACAAGAGGAGAAAGAGTTTGTAGAACACCCAAACATTTTGTTTGGTCAGCTCGTGGTGCTGGGACAGGGGCCAAGCTTTCCTTGAGTGGAATTTAGGGAGCGAACACGAATTTAAAGGACATAAAATTGCTGGAAATACAAAATGGAAGTGAGACAGACTCACTTCCTGCACTTAAAAAGCTCTTCAGTCACTCTGAAAGTGATTTATGAGTAAATCTTTCTCCTAAGGGAAAAAAAAAGTTGGCAGAGATTTATGCTAATATTTAAAAGGCTGCTCTTCATTGTGATTCTTTGAAATGTTCCCCATTAGTTTGTTATGGTCTGATTTCAATAAATTTTACAACTTGGCCACGATAATAGTCTACCAGGTATTAAATATTATAAATGAAAACCTGGTGACATGTTCACGCAGAGAAAGCCATTCCTGACAGTTTTCTTCACAGTCTCAACACTAATTCTGTGACATTATTGTTGACTACTTGGATTGAGCTGCTTTACCTCCTTTTGACCACAAGATGTCCTCCTCGCTGTGGTGACTTTGATCAATTTTCTAATTTTGTGCCAAATGATACAATTTTTTAAAAGCTCATATGATTGCTTTTTCCCCTTAAAACTACAACTTCTTTGATTCACATAAACTTGATTTTGTGGATGTTATATTAGCAAATGTATGAGGTCAAGGAACAACTTTCACGCCACAGCATCTGTGCCCTTATGGATAAAATGTTTATTTGAATAATCTATCTACATGTCAGAATCCAGATTGTGGGATAATTTTTGTTCTCCCATTGAAAGGGTCTTCACACTGAATTTCCACCCACATGTTCGTTCTCAATTATTTTGTCTGATTAGACCTCACGACTGCGTGGGCTGTGTGTGCAGACTGTGCTGACTGACGTCTCCCTGACTCACCTGCTTGTTATACAAAGTGATGAAGGAGACGCAACATCTTTTTCAGACCAGACTGTTTTTATAGTTTCTTGTTGCTTTGTCACACCGTCACACCGTGACCGTGAAAACAGTAAAAAAGTCAAGTCAATGTCATTTTCACTTCACACTTTTATTTCTTCGGTCTTGTTTGTACCTCTGCATTGTCATCACGCAAAAGCAAGTGGGACGTAGATACAATTCCAATGCTTTATGTACACTTGGACTTAAGCAACTTTGTTGCGTGTTGAACTTTTCTATCATATTTTAAAACAATATTTACAGTCAAATTAATCTCTGATTTGAATGGATCAACCAAATGCACTGGCACACAAAAAGTGCACAACATTTAACTTTTTACATCTCCACACCCTTTTAACACCTTTTTTTTCCATTTTTCAACCACATTGCCTGTCAGTTTGTGTGCCCCCACCCTCTAACTTTAATCTCCAGTTACATGAAAGGTAGGAAATCGGAGTTAGAAGTGACATCACCTCTGAGTTGACCGCATTCCAGTTGAGAAGTCTGAAAGAAACGGACAAGATATGGGCAAGCCGCTCATATAGACCACATGACTGTGTATTTGTGCAAATATGACAGGAGCACCAGCATGGCTGGTGGAGGGTGGTGAAAATAGATGCTAAGAGAGTCTTTCATTAGACATGTCAAGCGGCAGCCATCTTAGATACTGACTTCCCATGTTTGAAATGTGACTTCTGGAGGAGTTTGAGCTAGAACACTTCCTACTAAAAACTAAACTAAAACCGGAGTGCAGAAGTCTTCAGTCAGTTATGCTTGTCCCTGGGGGTTGAAGAAGGGCAGTTTATCCAGGTATGTGAGCGCCTTGCACTTCACCACTCCTGAGTAGGTGTGTAACAGTGAACACTGTCCATCCTTCTGTGCCAGGTCCGCCCACACTCTGTCCAGTTCACGGCTTCCCATTCCTGCCGAGCTGAAGAAGTAACGGTAGCAGCAGGCGTTGTAGCGGAGGTGTTTCTCCCCTGCGAACCTGGCACTGTGGGTGGGAGCCACGCCGGCTTTCTGAGCACAGAGACCCACGTAAACATCAGCCGGCACAGGTGCTCGAACGGCTGCAGATGCTACGTAGACTTTGCGCACCACATCTTGGGACAGAACGTAGGCCGTCCCATCGCAGTACTCAGGCAGGTATTTGTCAGGGTAGAGGGCAGGTGGCAGGTACCCTGGACTGTGGATATTCCTGTCGGGTGGGTCTCTTTGGATCACCCTTCCCAGATACAGGTCCTCTGGGTGCCTGTGCAGCCCGAGCAGGTACCCTCCGATGGCCGGGAGGTTGACAAACACAGAGTCCTGGGTGAGCAGAACGAAGCGGGCCACGGGACAAAAAGCAATCACCCAGCGGAGCGCGAGCACCGTCCGCTCTGTTGGACCCCGGAGAGACGAGTCAGCCACGGCGTGGCCCTGGACCATGTCCCCGTGGAGCTCAAACTCTCTCAGGAGGTCGTTTTCTGCAGCGGATGTTTCAGTCGACCCCAAGAAGAACAGCATCCGGACCGGGAAGCCTTGTATGAGCGTCTGGTTGGCCCACGTCCTCCTCACAGCATCTCTCTGGGTGATGTTTGTGGGGGAGCTGAAGACCACAGTGAGGAGGAAGAGGTCAGAGTTCCTGCAGGCGTTGGGGTTGGGTATGGGGTAGGCCTGGGATATGTTCTCCCTGGCGTTGCTGAGGTCCAGTTTCCTCGCTTTCTCCCTCACATCTACAACCACTCCATCGGTGTATACCCCTGGCGTGGGCTGCAGGAGGTACTCCTCGACAAAGTCTGCCCCAAACAACAGGGCGTGAAAGAGCAGCACGTTGAAGAAGAGGAAACACCACTGGTGCGTCCGCAGCTTGCACAGAGAGAACTACAGAAAGTGGCAGAGAAAAAACGAACGAAGAAATTGAATCAGCATGAAGTCAGCCCAGCGCCAATCAAAATGTCAAGGCTTCAAAGTATTAACACCATACCTGCATGACACCTGCCTCCACAGACTTGTTGTTTCTAAGCTGTGTGTGATGAGAGGACCTCCTGCTGCAGTCAGACCGACAACAACACTGGCTGACAGACAGGTTTCCACTTTCATGAAACCCTAGCGGCACGTAACTCTGCACCTCAGCCCCACGTCACATGCTTCATCTGGTGGAGTGTATCCTGCATATGGCATACAACATTAATGATACGGAGATGGGACAGGTTGATATCGGCGCAAGGACGACAAGGATTTGTTTGTCAATTACATCATTTTGAATATTCTGTGACTCAAAAACGGCAAGATATACACAGGTATAGACTGTTTAGTTTAAGAGCAACATCTTTTGTTTAACCCAAAGGGACTTTCTTAGGCTCAAGCCACCAGACTCCATTTACGGAAACAATAATTCTACCTCATAGATCAGAGTAAAAACAACTTCAGTCAAATTTGACCTCACCAAAACCGCCATGGTTTCTTCCCATTGTTCCATCAATCACTAACTCTGTTTCATGAAAATAAACATTTAATTTTGCAACTTCAACATGCACTGCTGAGTTTGCAATTGCCCTAGAGAACAAAATTGCAGTCCACTGTCATTCAATTCTGGATCAGGTCTTAAAACTCCATCGAGCCATAATCTTACCTTCTCTGTACATTATCAGTGTTGCAGGGATCTCCAGAGCACACATAATTAGTCAATTAGACACGAAGACATCGAGAAACAGCATCCATGAGGAAAAATATGCTTCTTAATTCTCTTTATATGCAAAATGCATATAAAGAGAATGTGTTTTCAGTGAACTACAATGTGCCACTATTTCACAACTGGACTTGTCTCACCCAGATCGGTGATGTAAGAGCGTACCAAACCCAAACAGGCAGGCAGACAGATTGTGAGGTAAAATAACTGTGCCGTGACAAAAGCTGCCTGGAGCACGCTGCTCAGACCAGGTCTGAGAGGTGAGAGGCCAGGAATCATGTAGTGCTGAAGCCAGAGCTGCACAGAGTTGATTGAGATTGAACCTGAGGAGCAATCCAGACGTACATCAACGGTATGCCAGCAAAACTGTTGACTTGTCACCGGCCAAAATGTGGCCAACCTTTAATGTCTGAGCTCTGGCCTGATGCGGGGAGACAGACAGACAGAAAGCTTTGCAAGCACAGTGGAACCTGGCCAAGTCACAGTTCCAGCCTGTGACTCACTGTGAATCAGCGAGATGGAGCGAGTCAGGCTACATCCCACACATACTAATGCAAATGTAATGTCAATAACACTGGGACATTGTAAAGCCGCAATGTAGATTTGATGCTGTCAGGGAGTCTTCCGTGTGTCCAAGGACCTAATTAATAATTATTTTCAAGGGAGGTGTCCGGGAGACATCCTGGCCGGATGCCCAAACCACCTCAAGCTGGCTCCTCTCAATGTGGAGGAGCAGCGGTTCTACTTTGAGCCTCTCCAGGATATATGATCTCCTCGCTATCCATAGGCTGAGCACAGCCACTCTGCAGAGAAAAGTCCTTTCAGCTGCATGTACTCATGATCTTGCACTTTCTGTCTGCACCCAAAGCTCATGACCGTAGGTGAGGGTTGTAAAGAAGACAGACTAGTAAACTGGGAATTCTGTTAGTTCTTTGACTGCTCCGTCCTCTCTTCAATACAGTGGTGTGACGCATCAATTGAATCACTGCTGTCAAGAATCAAAATTAATGTCATTTGTCACTAATGTTGTGGTTGTTGTTGTAGCTGTTGTTATTATTAACAGCTATGTATGTAATCATATCACTTTTGAAACTATAAATGGTAGTCACGTATCATCTGCAAAAATACAATTAATCTGCATCATTGACAGTCATTATCAATATACATAATGAGTCACTCCCTTAAATTTTATAGCTATATATATTATAGACGAAACATAAACATGGTTACACAATTTCTGGACTGTTTTGATATAGTTTGGTTAACGGTGTAGTGCACTCATTCCACCAGCAGGTGGCGGTAGTGGTTCGCCGTAACCACTCAACCAGAAGAAGATCAGCAAGAAGAAGACGCCGAAGTAGGAAGAACAAGAGGAGTAGGAGGAGGAGGTGGTGGTGGCTTCCCTGACAGTGCAAGTCATGGCTTCTTCCATTGATACTTTACTGGAGGAGATCTCCGGTGTGGAGGACCCGACAGAGGAGCTGCAGAGTCTGAAAACAGCTCTGCTGTCCATACCTGTCAGCGCCCTGAGAGACTCAGTGAGCGGACAGCGCTTTAATGTCATATTCACCCTGCTCAGCTCCAGTCAAAGGTTGGCTTCCACACATCTCATCTCACTGATGTTGTTTCCCTCGACCAGGACTCACTATCACTCACCGACTTAAACTGTAGGGTTTGGGCATCCGCGCTATCGCGCTATGCTGCACATTTAGCTAGTCGATAGCGACAGGGTCGAGCTGGTGTGGTGCGGTTGTGGACCGCTGCAACCCTGTCAAATCGGCTTTTAAATAGAAAATGACCATTTTAATATTCAGTACCAAAATGTGTTGTTGTAAGGTGCAACACGCCTGCAACTGATGTTAATTTACCATGCACAGCGCTCCAAATACTCGTTACACCTGCAACTCCAAGGTGGATAGGAATAATTTTAGATGAGAATTAGAAAACTTGCAGTCAACGTTGCCAATGTTGAGTGTTTTGTGGCAGGCAGTAAGTGCGCCACACTGCAAGTGCTCAGACTTATTGACTGTCCAGGACTTGGAAAACTTGAAATGTGCGGACAAACTTCCAAACACATGGAAAGAGAAAAGTCTGTGAGTGAACACGGTGCAGAGGGTTTGCTTTTGCAACCAAATTCTTTTAGGATGCGAGAGATTATGTCATATGTGTTATAGCCATATACTTAATGCATAAAATGCTAGGTACAACTGTAGAATATGACATCTCCAGAGCAATGGGGTTTTTTTAAGCAAACATAGGAATGTTCAACTGTTCTCTGAGTATTTTCATCCCACAGATGGACCCAGAAAAACATGCATGTTTAGGTCAATTGGAGACTCTTTTCAAGTCAGAGTGGATGGGTGTATCACCTGCCTGGCCTTTGGGCAGACCCCTATAACACCATTGGGTGTAAAGCAGAAAAGATGAATGATGGATAGTACTTTAACAACTAGACAAAGCAGAATTATTATGGTTACATCACTCGATCACATGTATTTTCTAGGTTTACTAGGAAATGCTAATGTCTATTAATAAGTTGGGAATCACAAATCGCAGCCTCCACTGATGTGAGCCGTGTTTACAGGCATCAGGTCGAGTTGTGTGTGGACATTCTCGAACGCATCCTGATGGCCCTCAGTCCCCTGAGTGTGATCCAGAGCTACAGAGCGGAGCTCCAGGGGGGCCTGACTCATCCTAGTGAGACTGTTAAAATACTGGCCTTGACACAGGTGGGCAGCATGCACGCACAGTAAACACACACACACACACTTCCACCTAAGTGCCTCTGGACCACTGACCTTGTGGATGTTTTCGTCCGTCAGATTGGCAGAATAGCGGAGCACCCCGACACGGTCATAGAAGTCCTCAACAACCACGACCTGGTCAGAGCGGTGATTCAGTGCACAGCAGAGGAGAAGTTGTCCGTCGCGAAGCAGGTGAGGACGGAAGCCCCGGAAAGTGCCGGCGTGCCGTTTTTCCTGCTTTGTCCGCCGCCTAACTATTTTGTTTCCCAGGCCATCCAGGCCTTGTGTAAGCTGAGCCGCTCCAAGCCCGGCCTGGACAAACTGTTCCAGAGCGACCTGCTGAAGGTCACGAAGGACGTGATGGCCACAAGCGACATCGTCAGATACAGAATATACGAGGTAGGCGCTCCGTGGCTGTCAATGGGCGCCACTCATTTGGATGCGGACAGGATGACTAATCCTAACAAGAAGCCGTGCCAGAACGTAGGCACATGCATACAGTCCCAATATCCAAGTGTTAATTATGATAAATGAGGTGTAATCTATGCGCGTGGAAGCGGCGAAATGAACTTTGAGGTTTGTTCACCCCGTCATCTCCCAGGCATCTGGCGCCACTCTAATCACCCGCAAAATTGCAAACACTTCATCATCCAGTCCTGGTTCATCTTCATTCGTTCCCACAGGAGCAGTAATGCGCAAAGACAAATTCCCTCCCTTCGCTCCCAGTTCAATGTTCTTCTTCCCCGTGACACAAATCACATATCGAATATCGGTGTCTGTAACTTAACAGCGTAATCACACGTGATGTCCCCCGGATTGATTTTGTGTGTCTTTGCTTGTTTGTTTGTTTTGCCGCCTGCAGCTGGTGGTGGAGATCTCATCCCAATCCCCCATTTCCCTCGGCTACTGCGCCAACAGCAGCTTCATTTCTCAGCTGCTGGGGGAGCTGACGGGAGACGACGTCTTGATCAGGTAATGCGATCGGTCGAGTCGTAAACCGGGAGAATGGAGCGGAGACGTAGGAGCGCGTGAGGTCGTTGCAGCGTTCAGGTACGGTCTCAACTCTTCAATTTTCATCTCCCCAGAGCCACAGCTATCGAAATGGTGACCACTCTGGCCCAGAGCCAGCACGGCCGGCAGTACTTGGCCCAGCAGGGCATCATGGATAAGATCTCCAACATGATCAGAGGCGCGGAGACCGACCCCTTCTCCTCCCTCTACCTTCCCGGTGAGTCTCTCTTAGAAAGCCGAGTGAACACAAAGCCACTTCAGGCTGCAGTTGCACATGATCAGCGAGTATGAGCGGATGTGTTTTTTTCTGTTTTCTTCATTGAGCTGAGGGAAAAGTGCACTTCAGTTCAATGTGTTGATCCTACAGTCCAGTCCTTGACTTTGATTATTCCCGCAGGTCTGGTGAAGTTCTTCGGGAACTTAGCCATTATGGAGAGCCCGCAGCAGGTTTGTGAGACCTACCCGGCCTTCCAGAACAAGGTGTTTGAGATGGCCCTGGACCCGGACCCTGCTATGATCGGCGTGGCTCTGGACACGTTGGGATTGCTGGGGTCCACAGTGGAGGGGAAGCAGGTGCTGCAGAAAACAGGTCAGACGGTGAACTTTCTCTGGGCTTTCCACACCTTTAGATTTTCTGTGATTTCCATTGACTGTATTAATGACCGACCCTGTGTGTTCAGGGGAAAAATTCAAGGCCGTGTTGCTGAGGATGAGCCAGCTGGCCAGCTCCGGGGCCACGGAGCTCAGGGTGCGCAGCTTGGACGCCATATCTCAACTCCTCACTCTCCAGGTGTGTGCTCACACCCGCTGGACGTATTCACTACCTTGTGTGTCCTCAAAAAGAAAGCAAAAAAGATAGGATTGTGCGTGTTCACTGCAGCCGGAGCAGCAGACTGAAGACCTGCTGGCCCTGACGGAGTCCTGGTTCCACCTGCTGTCAGACCAGCCCATGGACATGATCCGCAACATCAGCACTCAGCCGTTCCCGGAGCTGCACTGCGGAGCCCTGAGGATATTCACTGTGAGCGCCCGCCTGTGTGAATGAAAGTTAAATAAATGGATAAATAATTGTTTTTACCTTGACTTTGGCAAAGAGTGACAGCGGACCTTAAAACATCGTCCTGTTTTCCAGGCCATGGGCTCCCAGCCCTGGGGTCAGAAGCTGATGGCGGACACGCCCAGCTTCATGGAGTTCGTCCTGGATCGCTCCGCGGGCCAGACGAAGGAGGCCAAGGACGCCAAGTTTGAGCTGGTGGGCTCGCTGGTGTGCGCGCCCACCGCCGCCGAGGTGCTGGGCGGCCAGCACTACCTGCGGCTCAAGACGTACCTGCGCGAGGGGCCGTACTACGTGTCGGCCGTGGCCTCGGTGGGCACCGAGGGGGCGGAGTGAGCCGGGCCGAGCGGCGCGGGGGTTCCTGGTGACGCCCGCGTCCCCGGGGGAAGTGCCTGAAGAATCGCACCGTGGTGGAGGCGCTCAGCGCTCGGTGCACTAACGGGTCGTCGGGGTGCGGTGAACGGGCCTTCATCTTCAGAGTGATTCAGTTAAAGCTTTCGCGACTGCCCCGCAGTCCACAACAGTTACTTGCCGCGGGATGTTTGAAGTACTTCTTTAGTCTTCGAAAAAAGAAAAGAAAACCCCCCCCAATGACTTGTTTATTCACATTTCTCGGCTGCGTTGTGTTGAGGGGACTTTAAAACGTTCGTATTTTTCAGGATTTTCTGATTTCTCATCGGTTGTTTTGCTTGATTCGGATTGATACGTGTGGGGCTATGTAAATATGGTGTAACTGAATCCCCTTAGGCGGAGTAAAGGGAGAAGAAGTAACAATTACAAGTCATTCACAGAAACAGTAAGAACTGCTCAGTCTTAAGGTGTACGGCTCATTTGAAGTGTTTTCGTAAGCATGTAACATTACAGCTCTCTGAAGATGCAAAGATAGCAATTGTCTGACCAATTGCTTAAGCACTAGTGGAAACTTCCCGGATTCTCTCAAATGTTTACACACCTTCGTCGTCACATTCACAGAGTCTTTCAAACCAAACAAAATGCATCCTCAACAAACAAATCACAATCCTCCAAATCCATCGAATCCAAAATTGTGTCCATTTTTTTTATTGAATATGACTATACAATGACTTTATTTTGTAATTAAAGAGGATGCGGTCTGGCAACAGATGTGTGTTTACCTTGTGTGTTTTTCAACCATCAAATGAAAACAAGACAAATCTCTGCATGGATCTAATTTGTAGTGTCATAATCTCTTCTTTTCCCCTTCCTCAGTTTTCCCTCATTGAGGATTTTAATTCGAAAATTAAATACATTAAAAGAAGTTACATAAGCGTGACATTTTCGACATTATTCATTCAGTCTGACACAGATGTCTTCCTCCGACTTCACAGTGCGTCTGTCCTGCTCGAATAATCTCACAGATGTGACTTTTTTTTCCGCCGTCCTCTCGCTCCAATCACAGCGACTGACTCAATACAGAAAAAAAACATCCAGCTCGGGCTGGAAACCGAGGACAACCTTGTGCCACCGTCGCCCCTGTGAATCATATCAGCGCTCCCACGTCCGCAAACCTGCCGCGGTTTGCGTCATCGAGTCAACAAAGACACAAATCAGAAGCCCTAGTCAGTCAAATGTTTTCACTTGTCATTTTTGATTCATCCCGCTGGCAGCACGGCACCCTGTCCTCAGGGCTCTCTCCATTCAGCTGTGGCAGAACGTGCATTTGCTCAATTACCGCGCTGGAGTCGGGTTACAGTCCATGATCTGCTATTTGCATTGCGTGGGAGGTGGCTTTATTTTAACTGCTTCAATAATCAAGGTCTGAGTTCATAACCTGGTGAACTCACTCGCCATCTCATCCTTACTTATCACCCGATGAGAGAGATATCAACATTCACAGGCCTCCGAATTAGTCCTGAGATCTGCTGTCCTGCTCTGATGTTTACCTGCCGCCGTCATCCTCTCAGCCGCAGCGATACGAAGTGGAAGCGCAGCCTCTTATAGCCCCGAGCAGGGCTATTAATCCCGAAGGCGATGCGGCCCGACAGTGACTTCCACCCGGCTGTCTGTCAGACAGAACGAGAGTCTGAGTGATGGGGAGGATGATCTGCTGCAGGGGCCTCAGGTGGAGGGGGGGACGGAAACCGTGAATCATCCCATCAGTGGAAAAAGCATTTTGTTTTCTGTCACCTGCTACCCCGACGCACATCTGTTGATCAACTGTGACCTGTTGGATGAGTCTGAGGGGCAGTCATTTTAACAGGCGCATCAATTTTAGAGGGAAAGGGGAGGAAGAACAACCTGTAACTTCTGTGGCAAACTGTGCTCTGTTAGTTTCCGTCCATGAAATCCTTTACTTGTTATTGTGTTAGCTGATAC
The DNA here is from genome assembly GCA_029224185.1 of Karalla daura. Classification (NCBI taxonomy): domain Eukaryota; kingdom Metazoa; phylum Chordata; class Actinopteri; order Chaetodontiformes; family Leiognathidae; genus Karalla; species Karalla daura. The sequence continues at coordinate 7,135,231 of CM055201.1, forward strand.
TGTTCCATAACGCCATCCGGGCTGTATTTATTGTACACACAAGTTACACACACACACACACACACACACACACACACACACACACACACACACACACACACACACACTATCTATCGAACATGTTCATCACCTCAGTCACTGCCGTGAATGTATTTACAAAGTAATTCTGGGTAGAAACCTCTCCTTCTTTCTATCTTCTCTTTTAACATAAAAGCAAGGATGTCACAATCTTCCTTCAAAGGACTTTTCACAGTTTATTGTTCGCTCACCAAAACTAAAACTGACGAAGAAAGCTTTGAGGTTTTCGGCTCCAAATGCCTGCAGCAATCTGCTTTTCAACCTGAAAACATTGCGACATTCGTTGAAATTAAAGCGCTCGTGGGGGAGAAAGTGTTTTACACGAGTTGAAGTTCATGTGTGTGACTGATTCCATCCATCTATGAAAGTGCAGTGACCAAGTGCCCTCACGTGGGGGCGCTAGTTTCTCTCCTTCTCGCGCTCTCTCTCTCTCTCTCTCTCCCATCATTAAGAGTTGTCTGATGATTCTTCAGTTATGTCATTAGGTGTGCTGCCACCTCAGCTGTCACCATCGGCCGTGTGTTTCCTCCTGCAGTCCTCCCTGCTCTCTCTCTCTCTCTCTCTCTCTCTATTTCGCTTTCTCTTTCTCTTTCTCACACACACACTTTTACACACACCTGAAAATGTTTGCATGTGCATCCTGCACTTTGTCCACGTGAAGAGTTTTGGCTCCCTGCGTCTCCTCTCCCATGCATCATCCGAGATGCACCTGCACAGGTGAGGGGGGATAACAGCCAGGAAGACCAGCATCTATTATATCCCACTCTTCCTCCTCTCCTCCTCCTCCTCCTCTGCGGGCAGATTCACCCCTGCGTCCGATGCAATTAAGCCAGGAAGACGGTTCAGTTCAGGGGGACTCCGCGCCAGCTCTCCACTCCAACACCATGTGCAGTGAATGCTACGTGAACCAGACCTTTGTGAACGATGACGGCACCGTGAACGAGCACAGACCACGGTAAGAGACTTGACCCCGGAGTTTAAGAGACAGATTCAACCCGTCCGTCTGCGTGTCCATCCTTCAGCTGACCAGATTAGTTCCATCGTTAGGTGAAGACTTGGCCAAGACCGCAGCAACACAGTCAGTGGTCACAGTCAGTGTTACCTTGTGTATTTGTTCTAGTTTGTGTACATCTAAAATGGATATTTAGTGGTTATTTTATAATTTATCGGTTAATAATGTCTACTGACTGATAACAGATAGTTCTCACAGATAATAACTTTTGAATATTATGTTTCTGGATAATATTTGATGTTGCTATTTGTAGATAATAACTGATGAAAGTCTGAATATAGCTATAATTGTGTGCTACACATACAGCTACAAAACAACAGTTATATTGCTTCTCCTAGTTGTCCTATATTTTCAATACTATTTTTGCTTTTTTTTGTTGTAGTAATAGTTGCATTGCATTCATTACATTCGAATTACATTTCACTGCCAACGTCTTGTATATTTTCACTTGACTAATGGAAAGACCTTGATTCTTGAAGAGATGTCTCTAAGTCAGAGCTGGAAAGCTCAAAGGCTTCTGTACCTGTGTTAGTTCTTACTGAGGATAAAATGAATTGCAGAAAAATTCCTTTGAATGAAGATCGCGACATCCGTGCTTCAATGTTAAAAGAGAAGACAAAAAAAGGGAGGACTTAGCCCAGAATGGCTTTGTACTGTAGATAGATAGATAGATAGATAGATAGATAGATAGATAGATAGATAGATAGATAGATAGATAGATAGATAGATAGATAGATAGATAGATAGATAGATAGATAGATAGATAGATAGATAGATAGATAGATAGATAGATAGATAGATGGATAGAGCATTAGGATGATCTGTTCATTTTGTAATTGTAAGTGTCGGTCCACGGGCAGGGACACTCTGCCAGTGTCAGATCTACTGATGTTTCACAGAATTTGATTCACTTGACTTTGTTGTAGTGTTGTGTGCAAAACAGTTGGAGGGTGCATCCACGTTTTGTTTCATCTGTCAGTGCTGGTTTATGTGTCCACCTGGTGTGAAGCTGTCTCGGTTTTCATCACTGCGGTCTGATCCACGACTTCATTGTCACTGCTCGTACTGCACATGCCCAAGGCAACGGTTGAGCACAGAGAAGTGTTGACATGTGGTAGTCATTTCCAGTTTTGAGCCCGGTGTTATGTACTATTGTGTTATGCTTATCTATCTTTGATCACTTTATAAAAGAGCTGGACTTTGCATCCGTGTCTTCCTTAGATAATGCATGTGTCTGTATATATTGACGTCTGCATAACTCTGTGTGTGTGTGTTTATGGTTATCAGGGTCTCGATTTCAGAAAAATAAGCAGATATAGTGTAAACAAAAAGTTGATTTAATTCCTCGATGTGTTTGTCGACGTGTTAATTCGTGACAACCTGTTGAAGCATCTCCCTGATGTGTCTTGTTATCTGGTGTTTGGAGCTCTTCTTTGGAGCATGTTCAGTGAAATTAGGTGGATAGATTTCTCAAAAACCACATGGGAAATCTATTCTTCATCCATTATGCAGCAAGTTTGATGAGCTTAGTGGAAGAGCAAACCAAACGGGCAGAAGAAGGAGGGAGGGAGAGGGAGAGGGAGAGAGGGAGAGGGAGAGATGGAGAGAGAGAGGGAGAGGGAGAGATGGAGGGAGGGAGGGGAGAGAAGTTCGAGGCCGAGTCGAGCAGTGGTCCTTGCTTGTGGGTTTGGAAGAGGCTGAGAAGCAAATTTCACGGCGAACCACTTCCGCTTTCAACTGAATCATAAAACACATCTCTCGCATCTCTGTGTGTGATGACTAACACCTAATGGAAGGATGTTGTTTTAACCCGGGAGCTAAAAAGAGGCAAACCGAGCGCTGTGCTCTTGTATCCGAGCTGTGTGAAATTAAAATATTCAGACTCGGCGCAGGGGCTGCTAGTTGATCCCATCAGGTCATCAGCCCTCCATCCTGCTGCTTACTGCACTAGATGTACTCAAATCCATCCATTACCTGTGGAAACCACGATGATAAGCAGGCTGCCTCTGACTGAAAAACAATTTTTTTCCTTTTAGAACAACTATTTATATGCCTCTGTTTAGAGAGTTAAACACCACCAAGATGAAAGCATTAAAGCACAAGGCAGAGGCAGCAAACATGGATGGCGTGGATGTTTAGGGACATGGTTGTTGAATTTTAAGCCCAGCATTAAAGTATTTTTAAAGTACTCTATCTGCTTCTTGTTGTCTGTTTGGCATCAATCAAGTTGTCTCAAAGCTGCAGACATGAAACCAATAAGACTAAATGCATCTAATGACTGAAAGCACATAGACAATTCAGAGTGGGAATTATTCCAATCACTTTGTGATGTCTCTCTTTTCTCTTTTCTTTTTTTTTTACTTTTCTGCACCCTGGTATCAGCCCAGCACTCTTCCCTCTTTCTCTCTCCTCTCCCTCCTCCCCGCCCGCTTCTTCCTGACCCTTCTCCTCTCCCTCCTGCAGCTCCTCGGCCGCCCCGCTCCCGACCAACGCCACCGGCAGCAGCAGCAGCAGCAGCGGGGTCATCCTGGACATCGGCACGCTCAGGATGGAGGAGCAGGAGAGCGAGGTTCCTCCGCTGCCGCCCCGCTTCCGCTTCAGAGACCTGCTGCTGGGGGACCAGGGCTTCCAGAACGACGACAGGTAGGAGATCTTCACATCTGTGCAGCAAATAAAACTGTTTAAAGGACAGGACTGTCAGACCTCAAGCCTTGCCGCCTTTTTCCACGTGCTTTGCATTTCCAATCAGCTGTTACGCCCCCTGGCGATAAAGATTCACATGCAAACTCCACACAGAAAGGCCCTCAGTCCAACCAGAAGTCCAACCAAGGACCTCCTTGCTGTGAGGTTACAGCGCTAACCACTGACACACCACGTCGACTTCGACATCAAATGACCAAAGTTATCAGATGTGACAAAGAATCAGCAGAATAAGTTTCGCCTCCAAACGGCTTCCTGAAAAACTCTCCGAGTGAATTGCATTATTTATTTTCAGTGCGGCAGCCCATTGTGTTTCAGCCACACCTCTTTATGGCTGGTTTGTCCATCATGGCGGTTTTATTTGTCGCCGCAGCTGTCGTTCGCCTCTATTTTGATGCATTTCACATATTGTCGTCGAGACTTTTCAGACCGGTTCCTCTTTCATGGGCGAAAAGCGATTTTCTCGCGGCAGCCACGTTAATCATCCCGTGTCACTTACGCCTGTCATTTGAGCTGATTGCCAGATGTCTGTTTCCTGCATATATTCCTAATGACCCTCCTTTGTGGCAGTATGTGTCATTGTTAGTAACAATTTTGTTACATCAGAGCTGCTGTGCGTGTGTGTGTCTGTGTGTGTGTGTGTGTGCTTACCCTGAGCACATACTGCAAACACACTTGAGCACAGGAAGGGGTCCTTTAACACTGCTTGTGTAAGTGGCGTGTGTGTGTGTGTGTGTGTGTGTGTGTGAGCACTGTAAATCAGGCAAAATTTAATCTGTTGCTTCAATTAAATTTTGCATGGTATGTTGGGCCCAATAGATAATAAATGGTAGTAAGTAAGTGTGTGTGTAAGTGTGCGTGTGTGTGCGTGTGTGGGTGTACAAATGTGTCACCTGCCATGTGGGAACAAAGCAGATCTTCATAAATCATTAATTTTAGGGTGAAGACTTGGGTTAATGTCAGGATTAGTGTAAGCCTCCAGGAAATTAATTAAGTCTGAATAATGAAACTAAAAGTGTGTGTGTCTGTGTGTGTGTGTGTGTGTGTGTGTGTATGTGTGTGTTTGTACCATAAAAAAGATGGACGTAGTCTTCTGGTACGAAGAATGAAGCCAACGCACAAGTGACTTTACTTGCAATACCACCGAGATCCATTAGGCCTGGCTCCAACAAACACTTTCTCCAATAAGTGCCTCTCTTATTGTGCCTCTTCTCCAATTAAGTGCCAGCGTGTAATCTAGTGGTCAATCTGCGAATAATTTCATGAATACAAAGATATCAGAGCTTAAAGAAATGAATGAATGAGTAGGGGCGCGTCCATTTGGTCGACGAATAGATCCTGTTTACCTTGTTCGTATGGCCCCGTTATTCTCTGATATGGAGATATGGATATGGATCGTATGGATCAGTGGGTGTGTTGAGGATGACGGAGGTGAAAAGTTATATCTGTCACTCATTCCCTCTCCACCCCCAGCCCTATGATTTCTGCTGGCTCCAGCGTCAAGATGTCAGCGCTGTGCGAGTCAAACTCCAGGCTTCATAGACAAGCTTCTCAAACCAGTGGGATGACGTCACGGAGGCTGATGGCTTGGTTTGCATGTGTGATTGTCTGTGTGTTTGTGTATGAGTGTGTGTGCTTGTGTGTTTGATGCACCAGCACTCCTTTTAAAACTTTGAAAACAACTTTTCCTGCGATTTTCTGCCATTTCCGACCCCTTGCACTAACTGTCCGGCCATACACACCCGTCCACCTGTTCTTGCGCTGCGCCGCAGCCTCTGAGCCGCACGCACAACATCTGCAGGCGTCCATCGCTCTGTTTTCTCCCGAGGAATCACAAGCGGCGTGACAAGAATTTCTCTGACGCCTAAAACACATCGAGGGGGTGAGAGAAAAACAACTTGAGAAATCGTTTGTCTGTTTTCCTGCTCTTGCAGCTACGAGTGCTTACACTGTGGCCGTATCTGCGCGTCCTGGAGGCATTAATTCAGCGTATTATCTGTGGCTGTGACAGATGGACTTCAGAGAGTGACGATGATGTGTAATTTCAGGAGCGATTACCACAGCGGCGGCAGCAGCAGCGGCCCCTGTGAGACGCCGCCGTTGTTTGTAATATTTGACAAATCGACGTGACGCACGACAACAACCTCTCCTCCTGTCTCCCGCCTCGCAGCGGCCGCCTCTCCTCTCCCTCCACAAAGCCGTCTGAATAACTGTGGCTGATAACTGGGGCTGGAGGTCAGGTGACCGGCCCTTGGGCCCGTAGCCCCGTTTTCAGCAGCTGTCTGTAAACACCCAAATGTCACCGGTCACATCTGCCCGGGTATCATCAATCACTCGAAAGGTTGTTTCTACAAAGGCCGGCAAGCATGAGAAGGAACACTAACCCCACACTTAGAGCGCGCAGTATTAGCTGTCGACCTCTCTCTTCCTCCTTTCACCTGGCCGCATCACCCTTGCGTTTTGCTTTAAAGGAGGGCTGAATGGAGTTTTTAGCGTTGCTTTCTTGTGCTCTTGAGCTGTTTTACAATCCCCTTAACTATTCTGTTCTATTTTATTCTATTCTACAGTCGAGTTTCTGCACAGATTTGTTGGCATTTCATTCGTCTTTGGCAACCTTGCATACGCTTTAAGCTGACTAGCTGTCTTTCATGCCTCGCACATGAATCTGAGTTTATGTTCTTTTGTTAACAGAGCTAGCCACTTTCTCACAACTATGTGATACTGGAGCAATAGAGCACCTACTGTACACGCTTTACCACTCTGCTCCAAACTTTGCCAAACTGCTGCCTCACTTTCCTGTGTCTTACCTGAATGGAGGCAGGTCTGCACAAACTATTTTCGGGGTGGACGGGCAATTTATGTCACACTGTATTTTCTATCACATTCTGTCCCTGTTCAGATTTGCCTATTTTTTTAGCTGCCATTTCACATAACTGAAATGTAAGCATGATGCTGTTTTGATGTCCCTTTACGTGCCGTAAATCGCTGGGCAGGCACAGACAGGTGTTGATCAACTTTGACAAATGTGAAATGGCTTTTCATTGGAGGTCACCTTAGGGCTAGGATGCTTGCAGGCTTCCTTTTTAGATCTGACCCTCCATAGCTATGGATAACACAAAGTCTGTATGGTGACAGAGTGCACCTTAAACAAAGGTGCTACATTATTGCTCTTATTTTAGCCCCCCCACCCCCCATTGTAAATATAATTTCCCACCTACGTGACATCCATTGCAACTAAACTTAGTCATTTCTAAATGTGACATGCAGTGATGCCTACAGGGCAGCAGTGATGGAAGCATCTTAGAAAGCCTCTGTGAGTGGAGGTACAGTATTAGTGTGGGCGAAGGAGGGTGGGTGGAGAGAAGGGGAGGGGCTCAAGTGGAGTGGCCTCTTCTGGCTCTTTCCAAAGCACTGAGTCATGGAGGAGGTCATCTATAAATGACTACTTCAGACGCTTCAAATTAAGAGAAGACAAAAAGGTGGGAGGGATACAGGGGATGCTGAACAGAGAGATAGAGAGAGAGCGAGAGGAGCTATTGTTGCTGATGTTGTTATTGTCTGCATTTTCCACTCAAAGCCACAAAGAAGGGGGGGAGTAAAGCATCCGTGGTTTGTGTCGATGTGGCTGCCGTCTGTCACTGCTGATGCCAGAAGCTCTGCCTCGGAAGGAGCTCCACCACCCGTCGGCCTCGTGTCACTCCACAGAGGAGCAGCAGACACGGAGAGACAGACGGCGCACGCTTTTGGGCTTTGTCTATGAAAAGCTGGGAGGGTTTTAGATGAAAACGTTTACAGTAAAGCGGGTGATGCCGCCAGCACAGAAAAGTAAAGAAATGAAAAAATATAAATGCAATTAGTTGTTTAGCAGATGCTTTAATCCAAAGCGACTTACAGAGGAGTAAAACATACAGGCTCCATCACTTTGGAAACTCTGAATGCCAGGAGTTGAGAGCACAGTGCTGAAACTACAAGTCTTAACAGGAGATAGCAGCAGTAGGGTGGTAGAGAAAAGGCCGGTGAAATCAAAACTAAAGATAAATAAAAAAAAAAACAAGTGTTGGACCAATGTCCATGTCACAGCTAGAGCTTGCAGCTATTTTTCCCAGGTGGTGGAAGCTGCTGGGGAGGATCAGGCTGCAGCAGCAGCAAGCCGCAGCATCAGTCAGGGTTATTCCAGTCATGGTGACGTTGCCGTGGCAACAGGCATGAGAGGGAGGACGAGTGAGAGAGAGAGAGAGAGAGAGAGAGATAGAGAGAGAGAGATTGTATACATCTCTAAAAATATGCCAACAAGCACTTCATGCCTCCAAATAAATGACTAATCAAACACTGCTTTGCCTGATTCCTTCTTCTTCTTTTTTCCCTCCTCGTTTGCAATAGGCGTGTTTCGCTGTTTTCCAACAGTCTTAAAGCTCAAAAAGAAATTTGCGAGCAGCACGGTATGTTTGCTGCCGTTGCCGGGAGCTGCAGGGAGGCACACCGGACCAGAAGCGTTCTTTTCAAAGTGATGGAGTAATGGATTCGAGCGTCGTCATCCCGACCTGGGTCAGTGCGACCGTGGGCTCCCTGAGGTCAGAGCCTTTTGGAAGTGATGGCGGGCAGAGGTACGAGCAGCATGCATGCAGCGACAGGTGTCCTTCTTCATCCGTGTGCGTGATGTCCCGGTTTCAGTGCTTGAGCTGAAAGGAGAGGGAGGGACGTTTTTGTTCTTTTTCACAAATTCCAGCTATGCCGCACCTGTACAGGTGATTGATGGAAGAGGTGAACGGTGTGTAGGTGTGTGTGTGGCTGCTCTGATCATTTTGAGCTAGAGAGATGCACAGAAATGCTTTTATTTATGATGGAAAAAGGTGTCTCCTCACAGCAAGGAGGACCTGTACTCCACTGGAACCAGTGGCCTTTCTGTTCTGTTTGTCTGAATTTGCATGCTCTTCCCCATGTCTGCGTGGGTTTAACGCCAGTTTCCCCCACAATCCAGACTTTAAATTGTCTCAAAGTGTGAGAGGATATGGTGTGTGCCTTATGATGGAGGTCCCAAACGTCAAGCAGCAACTGGTGATTTACTCCAGATTGAGTCAGTCCTTTCTCATCATGTTGTGGCACTCTTCAGGTGTCAGATCACTGGTGGAAACAATTTATTGAACTGGATTCTTTTGTGCGGAAGCTGCTTTGAAAGCCTGACTACAGGCGGCCTGAGCTCCCCTCTTCTCTCCATAATGACAGTCATTTCACCTCCGCACAAGGCTAAAGAATATTTCCAGTCTCTCTCAGCCATTTTTTCAGAGCTCAGTTATGACACGTCTTCATGATATTTGTAAAGGTTTGATTCATAAAATGTCAAAGAATGGAGGAGAAATGTTCGTCATCAGTTCTAATGTTTAATGTCCTTTTGCTTCACATTCAGTTTTCCACCATGTGCATGGCATTACATCGAGTCATTTAATTTTCAGTTTTCTACTCAAATTGTTAGTGATGCAATTCAATATAATCTTGACTGCACAACAGAAACAGAAAGCACCAAGTGCATTCTGTTTATTCCCATGACAGAAGAAGAAACTAATGTGGTGGAACTTGATCACCTGGGACCTTCTCCAATGAATCTGATAAACAAGCTGCTTCAGCTCTGTAACATACAGTATGCTGTACATTTTCCTTTTTTTTTTTTTTGGTATTTGGAGCCACAGCTTTGCGCCTAGTTTCACAGCAGATTGTACTTGTCGAAGCCTCTCGGCCACAATTAGCGGCTCTAAGAGATCTGATTACTCCCAGTGCCGCACGTCTTATCACCCGAAACTGCAAAATGTGACACCGCGCTATGACTAATGTCAGACCACTCCAGCTCGTAATTGTGTGCTCAACAGGGGCTGATTATGGGCCATTACTCGCGCCATTATGAGCGTGCAGATGGGTGGGTGGGAGGTCGCACAGGCTAGGGGGACAGATGTGGGACCCTCAGCGGGGCCCTCGCAGCCGCTGGACAGATGCGACAGCTGTTTGCGTGTCACAGGAGATCCCTCTGCGATTGTCCCTCTGCGTTGCAGCATCTCGGTCACGGTGAAACCCTTAAATAGCTGTGGCGAAAGGGATGCCGCTGCACCCGACGCTTCCCTCGCAGCCGTCGGGCGAGATTTAGGCTCACTGCACTCACCAGGTTTCAGTCTTTCATCCTAACCTCTCCCGCTCCCTCTGTCTTTTCATTCCTCCCTCTGTCTGCGCCTCCTTGCTCTACCCTGTGTATGCGATGCAGCACGAGTGGAAGCTGTGTTGCCAAGCTACCCACTGTACGAGATCTTCCCACGGACTAATTTTCCCTTCGCATTCACCAGCAAGTGCTATCAATACACGTTTGTTGTAATATTTCTTGAAACAACAGGTTAAATGAGGGTGACACAGGGCACTGCAAGATGTGCCTGGGTTTGTCTCCCGATCAGACTGAGGATATTGCTGTGTGGAGTTTGCATGTTCTCTCAGAGGCCGTGGAGGTTTTCTCCAGGTATGGTCCAGGTCTGGCAACTCGTTTGCAGACCCTGGTCGAATTGTTTCATGACATGGTGCAGAGTGAAAGTAGCTGCCTCGCCTCTGTAGAACCCAGAGATGCTTTGTGGCGCCCATGATAGCCGTCACGTCACTGACCTGTAAGTGAATTCATTGCTGCTATAGTTTTCTTCCAGCATTGTTGAATTATTTTGTTGAATTATTATACTTTTGGAGCCCAAGTTGGACATTTAATATTGAAGTTCCTGGATTTATGATTCAAGTGAAAAGGAGATCATTATTACATCTGAATACCGAGTGTTATAAAATGTTTAAAACTGTGGATATTAAAACAAATGGTGTACGGACTGTTTCTTCTATAGAGCCATTTTCTTCTTTTCTAGATCACTAGAAGCACTTCAAAGACACATTCACCCATTCACTCCATTTATACACTAGTGGGAGAGGCTGCCCCCAGCCAGTCGTGGTAACCATTAACAAACAATTGATGACACAGCGTCAGGGACAGGTTCAGGATCAGTATTTCTCCTGAGGCTGCTTTAACATGTAGGCTGCAAGGGGGCTGGGATTAAACCACTGACCCTCCCTCTGCCCCTGAGTCACAGTCACCGTCACCCAAGTAGTTTTGATGTTGGAAGGTAACAATCAACATGTCCTGAGATGAGAAATGTAAACACTTCAAAAAAAATGAGAAAAAAAAGAGAAAATCAATAATGAAGAAATTAACCTTTAGTGTTTCTTCTTTGCTCATTTATTGTTAACATAAACACTTTGAGGTGTGAGTAGAATGAGAAAGCCTTGAAAAGCTGCCGTTTCTGAAAACGACATGCATTCTACATCACTTCCTCCTGTGTGATTTAATTACGATTTTATGAAACTAGCAAAATCTTGCTGATTCTGAAATGAAATGATCCCGTCTTGTGTGACAGCTGGTCTTTGGCAGCTCCAGTTTGAGTTGCGTCTTCCACAATAACGCGCCCCCTCGTAATTGGGAACAAACATCAGAGGCAGACAATTACTGAGCCTTCCTCGGGCAGATGATTACAAAAACAACGGGACAGATATTCATGCTACTTTGTGTCATCGTGTCCCTACTTTGCAAAACTGCTCTGAAAAGCGTGTTCCGGTTTGTGCTCTTCTCTGTTTTGACCTGTTAGGGTGCAGGTGGAGTTCTACGTGAATGAAAATACCTTCAAGGAGCGTCTGAAGCTTTTCTTCATCAAAAACCAAAGATCCAGTAAGTGGACGGTGCAGCCTAATGGCCATAAACACACATAATTGAGGAGCTCTTTAAGAAACAATGCAGGAAAAGCATCGGCCACGTATTTGCACCTAATGAGATACATGAAACAACACAACAGCAGACTCGTCTAGCTTCTCACCTAGCAACCGCAGATTTATGGACAGCAACTAATGCGCTGTACTGTAGATTGCACTGGTGCCTGTGAGTCATGACAAATTTTCTTCATTAGCGTGCATGTGATTTGACAACGTGTCTCTCCTCCCCGCCTCAGGTCTGAGGATTCGTGTGTTCAACTTCTGCCTGAAGCTGCTCACCTGTCTGCTCTACATCATACGGGTGGTGACGGACAACCCCGGCAACGCGGGACAGCAGAGCCTTCCCACCAAATGGTTTGTTCACGTGGCGGACGGTCACACCGGAGCACCTCAGCGCTAGTTTGGCTCACGGTGGAAAAGTGGCTGCTGTTCTCACAGCTAGAAACCACCTCGAACACCTACACAGTGTAAAATCAATGATTTAATAAAGTGGGTGTTCAGCTGTTTTTTTTTTTGTGTGTGTTTGGCATGGAATAAAAAGGATCTTGATGCTAATTTCAGACATTTAAGGGACTGATGGATTATTCACTGGCGCCTTTGAAATCACATGACAAGCTCCGCTCTAAGTGCTTCGGTACGCGTAACTATTAATTAACTTTTCGTTCTGTCATCTTGTTGTCCTGGTCTGCAGCGTTGACTGCCAGTGGAACGGATCAGTGCAGGACAGGGATATTAGCTGGTAAGCAGCGGAAGGTGTGATTTCTATTAACAAGCTCAAATTAGTGGGAGATAATTCACCATAAGTGGAGCGTTCTTTGCTTTGTGTGCTCTTACAACTCATTTCTAATATCCACTTTATTAATCTGGCGTGAGACCAGTGTTATTAGATCAGTTTGTTAACCTGCCAGATTGTCCGATCCGTTACCTCTCCCAAACTGGAGAGATAATAACCGGCATCCTATTTTGATTGACTCTATCTCTCATTGATCGAATAAACAAATAAAAACATAATAATGTGCCTTTTATGTAAGGGATTTTTAGCTGTGGTTCTTCTGACAGGGAGCTGATCTTCTGGGTGGATAGAAAGCTTCCCGTCTGGGCTATTCAGGTGAGTTGTTTTAGTCTCTGCAGAGAATAAAACAAGGGTTTGTTTAAGGAAGAAATATTTAATTAGCTCATCCACGATCTCTGCTCCCGAAGGTGATTGTGGCCATCATCAGTTTCCTGGAAACGATGTTACTGATGTATCTGAGCTACAAGGTAAGACACACATACACATACATACTGTACATGTGCAATCAATGCGGACAGACATAAAGCACATCAGAAAAGCCCCTGTACAATTAGTCGCTTACAGTCGGAGAGATTGACAGGGCATAAGTGCCGCAATTAGCCCCAGTCATTTGTCACAGCTACATTAAAGACAAACGATAATTACAGGATCTGCTGGAGGTGAAGGATTAAGTGGTCGTGGAAAGTGGCAGACTACAATTAACGAACGGATCCGCGCAGTGATTCACCGTCTATTGTGTTCTCCCAGGTAAAACTATTAAAGAAAAGTCTGTTTTTCCCTTTTTTTAGGGGAACATTTGGGAGCAGATATTTCAGGTGTCCTTCCTCCTGGAGATGATCAACACAGTTCCTTTCATCATCACGGTAAAACTTTCTCAACCACTGAACGTGTCGCTGTCTGCCTTAACTGAAAGCTGACCTTGCATGCTTTATTCGTCCTTGTTCTGTGATTATAACATCGAAGCTATGAAGCATTAGCTTGGTCAGAAATGAGACAGATGCCTTCTTACATCTTAATGCATGGCAGCAAATAGTTTGATATTAATAGAACAGAGGTGTCATCCACTAATGAATTGGACTGTCCGTCTCCTGCCCTCAGATTTTCTGGCCCTCCATAAGGAACATCTTCATCCCCGTGTTTCTCAACTGCTGGCTGGCCAAGTGCGCCTTGGAGAACATGATTGTGAGTCAACAAAAGCATTAGCTTAATTGTCTTTGGTAATGACTTGTTTTTAATCAACGTCTTAACGACTTCATTTCGGCAAGACGCTCTGAGCCATACTCTGCGGGGTCCGCTCACAGCCCGGTCCTGTTGCGGCCGTCACATTCCTCTGATTTATGCGCCACTCTGCGTTCGCAGCCAACAACATATCCCACTCCAGCTTTGGTTCTGCTCTGTTTGTGTGCACCCTGGAGGGCTTCCACTGGAAGATCGTTTGCAAGCCCATGTGCACATTATGCATGCTGTTCTGTCTTCTGTGTTAATATGAGCAGATTCTCAGTGTCAAGTTGTAAGGGGTGCTTGTTGTTCCTGGGTAGAACGATGTCCACAGAGCCATCCAGAGGACCAACTCTGCCATGTTCAACCAGGTCCTCATCCTCATCTGCACCCTGCTCTGCCTGGTCTTCACCGGGTGAGGCTGCCTCTTTAAGAATAGTCTTCACTGTTTCGCTAAGCTATTCCACAAGAAAAATGTAAATTATACAATTTAAGGTTAAATTAGATCAAATCACACAACTTTGGTTAAAGTGCTCGAACATGCCCCAGTGGGATATGCATGTGTGATCAGTGTGAGGATGGCTAGCTTCATCATAGACTGAAGGTGACATTTTGTTTTTTGACCCGAAGCACCTGTGGAATCCAGCACCTGGAGCGAGCGGGCAAAAACCTCTCTCTCTTCAACTCCTTCTACTTCTGCATCGTCACCTTCTCCACCGTGGGCTTCGGGGACGTGACGCCCCGCATATGGCCCTCGCAGCTGCTGGTGGTCATCATGATCTGTGTGGCCCTGGTGGTGCTGCCCCTGCAGGTAGGGCTCGGGGTCCACGTCACAAACGAGAGCTCCCTGCGCCTGTTGTGCTTTGACTCGGCCTGTTGTGTCAGTTTGAGGAGCTGATGTACCTGTGGATGGAGAGACAGAAGTCTGGGGGGAACTACAGCCGTCACAGAGCGCAGACTGAGAAGCACGTAGTGCTCTGTGTCAGCACGCTAAAGATAGACCTGCTCATGGATTTCCTCAATGAATTCTACGCTCACCCCAGGCTGCAGGTACCAAACGACACAATTTTTTTCATACCCTAACAGCAAAGGGAAAACCCTGCTTTTGATTCAGCTAAGACATAGAAAATTAATGTCCACATACATCCTGTGGATGAGGCAGATACTAAACTGGTTCTTGTGGGATTTTTAAGGATTACTATGTGGTGATTCTGTGCCCGAGTGAGATGGACCTCCAGGTGCGGAGAGTTCTACAGATCCCTTTGTGGTCTCAAAGGGTCATTTACCTACAAGGGTCTGTTCTCAAAGACCAAGACCTGCTCCGAGCCAAGTAAGTTACGAATCGGTGTCTCTGATCTGCTTAGGCATGCATCTTTCTCTCCCTATCTTACTTTGTCTCATCTTTTGTATCTACCTCTCAATTCGCTTCGCTTTTGTTGTCGCTTTGGATAAAAGTATCTGCATAAATGTGCAAATGAGTAAATGTAAATGCATGTTTTTGGACCGTGGGAGTGCAAAAATATGCATTCGATATCTCCAAAGAGCCCAGAGAAAAAATTCATGTAGATACAGAGTGATACATGCAAACTGTGCACAAAGGGTCCAACCTGGGGCCCTTTAGCTGTGACACTGCGATCCACCAAACCCACATATGCAGCAATAAATCACAATATGTATCTCAGTATGTCCTGGATGAATAAAAAAAACAAACGTTGAGCAGCCAGTCATATTTACCAATCAGCACTGAGGCCTATAAATATAAGCACAGTCGACATTCATATGCATATGCACAAATATGTAGATTTACTTGTGAATAAGACAAATCGTTGAATAAGAAAGTGATATTTTTCAGAGAGAATTGTTGTATCTAAAGTGGCAATGAAAATTGGCCAAAATTGAACTTGAGATCATGAGGCTATGTACTCCCATCATATTTGATTTTTTTCATGATTTTTTTTTATTCCTTGGGACCGGGAGCCAAACGTGACCAAATTTAGCAGCAGCTCCTCTCTGGCAATATTTCCTCGCCAGCCGAGAGGACGATACATCCAGATTTCTTTCAGTGAAGCAATATCAGACATCTTGCAATAATGACCAGAGACGCAATAAGATCTAAAACGTGGGCAGAGCTGTCGCCTGAGGGAGGTCACTGAAGAGAGTGCAGATTGTTGATATATGAATTAGGAATCTCACAATCTCAAGTGATTAAAAAATCAAACTTCTAATAGAGAGTTATGGGAGGACAGAGCCAGAAGAGATATTAATGGTATAGTATCAAAATGTGGTCAACTTTTTTTTTTTGCAGTTTGTTTTTACTCCCGTTCAGAAGTTCATTATCACTGAATCATTTATTATTCTGGTATCCTCTAGGTACTCCAGTCTCCTCCCACAGTCCAAAAACATACATTTAGGTCAACTGGAGACAGTAAACGTGTGAAAAGTGAATGGTTTGTGTGTGTGTGTGTGTGTGTGTGTGTGTGTGTAACATAAATGCAAAAGCTTGAGGATGGTCTGGTGTGCCTGGCTGGTCAGACATACTAAAATGTATGTATACATTTTAGGATAAATAGCACTACTGCTGTGCCATATTCATAATGCACTGCAAGGCCAAATCTTTTGCTCTCTGTAGGAAATTATGAGGAACTGATGAGATCTGTGCATTTTAGTCTTGTAGCTTAAAGTGTTGCTGAAAGGCTTTTCTTTACCACACACATCCAGCTGTTGTGAGAAATTACACTGATTTGTGTATAATTACAATAATTGCAGTCCAATTTTTCATCTCCATTACCAGTGGACACACTGAAAGGCTGACAGGTCCTTGTAATTACGCGCAATGTTTGCTTAACTCCATTATGTTGACGACGTCCCAGGAAAATCAAGGCGGCAACGTGGATTCCTTTCATCTCCTCCTTCATCTGTTCTCTCTTTCCTCTCTTGATTATGGGAGCCTTTTCAAAGTTATTGTCTTTTCTTATATTAATCAGGTCATACCCACGTCTGCGTAAAGCAAACATGATCGCACAGTTCACTTTAAATCACAAAAGGTTACGTCATAGACCTTTTCTTGTATGTCAGGTCAGATTTATTGACACAGAGCTGCTGTTATAGGAAGGTAAATACTTATCAAAGATGCAAGAGGCTTCGTGGGTAATTCCAACTGACATCACACGTGGAGGTGATCTTATTAATTCACTGGAATGAGATAGGAAGGGTCTTTGAAGAAGCAGGAGCCAAAGAGAAAGAAAGTTTGAGAAAACAGCTCAGCCAGTAACCTCTGAAGCTCAGAAAAACTGAGCTCAAAGTCAGGATAACTGAACCTCCCCTGCTCCGTGCCTTTGTTTGCAAAGCTAAAGCAATAAAAAAAAGCATTGCCACGAAAATGTCAGGCGCGCATACAGTGCAACGTTAGATAAGGAAGACCCGACACCAAAAGTAATCTCTTATATAACTCGTCTGTATACATTTGGCTGGGCTCTGATAGAGCAATTAGAAGTCGAGCATTGGGTGTGTGTCGAGCTTACATCCCGAATCTGGCACCGCTTCAAATCCTCCCACACTTGTTTTGCATTCTGCACTCTGTCGGCTGTGTTAATCATATGCAAAGACAGTACCACAGTCCCAGCGCACAGCATCTCAGGTTTATCTGTGAGTATGTGTGTGTTTGTGTCCCTGAGGTGATATTAGATTAATCCTGCTGTTATCTCCTCTGACTGGTCAGTGGTTGAACTGAGTTGCAGAGGCAGAGGTCGTGCTTTTCTGCTAGACTGTTGCAGCGTTGCAGAACCTTTGTTTTCCATGCTTTCTGATGATGTTTTATCACATATTTGCTCAGAATGGATGACGCGGAGGCCTGCTTCATTTTAAGCAGCCGTAACGAGGTGGATCGTATGGCGGCGGTAAGAACAAAAGCAAATTAAGCCTTTTTTTTTTTTAGTTATGAGTTGTCGTTCTTTTTGTTTACAGAAAACACCAGTCATTAATGCTGTCAGTCATCAGGACAGTTACTAATTAATTAAAGGAGATTAAGATGAAAATGCAAAAGTGAAGGTGACATTGTGTTTCTCTCCGATTCCCCTCAGGACCATCAGACAATCCTGCGAGCCTGGGCTGTCAAAGACTTTGCTCCAAATTGCCCACTTTATGTCCAGATTCTCAAACCTGAAAATAAGTTCCATGTCAAGTTTGCAGGTGAGAGCTTTGCAGGGAGACACTACACTTCATAAGATGGCCTACTTAACCACTGCTTTGTTACCTTAAACCATGCTGGCCTTAGCCTATTTTTTTCTTATCAAAAATGTAGCATATCAAGAAGATTCTGCTCTATATGATTATTCCTTTTTCATTAGAGACATTTCCAACAACTGTCGCAATGATGAGACGCTTTACAAAACATGAAAGCAATAGGTTAAAGTGGTCAAAATCCAGATTAGGGGTATTTGTTCCTCCTTTTCAGATCACGTTGTGTGTGAGGAGGAGTTCAAGTACGCCATGTTGGCCCTCAACTGTGTGTGTCCCGCCACGTCCACCCTGGTCACGCTGCTGGTGCACACCTCGCGTGGACGGTCAGTCTTGCAGTCTTACTCTGGCTCTTTGATTTCTCCCCGGCGTGTCTGCAAAAGTTCAAGTTTGGCCACTCCTGTTCGTCCGCTGAATAGACCCGAGCGAAGACAAAGCTGGAGTTCGCTGTGGGGAACGGCAGGAAGCCGAAACCAGAAAGAGCAGGCTACAAGAAGCGTTTCTTTTAAGGTTGTGTTTCTGTGTAAAGCGGAGTGAATAGCTCGCCGGTGGAAAATGATTTTTCACAGCATGGACATGAATCACTTGCAAGCGTTGATGTCAGCGCTAAATCAATGGGGTATGGCACTTAGCGTGCTCCTGACGACTCTTTTGAAAGTGAAGCCTTCTGTCTTGAGCGGACAAAGGCGCGCAGGCTCTTAGGTTGCAATAGCAACAGAGATGTATATGAATGTGTGAGCTGCAGCTGTGTGAGAGAGCGCGTGCGTGCAAAGTTATGTGAGCATATTTGCATCGCATGTGTAGGCGAGTGGTGAAGTGAACTTAGAGACGTGCAGCTCATTAAGAGTTCAATGGGAAATTAGTTGAAAAGGGATCCGGAGATAATTATGAACATACTGTTTTGTCTTTTTATGAAGAGTTACGTTTTGGCTCGAGTGTGAAATATCATGCGTGTAAATATTTATTAGCAGAGAAACAAGTCTGCAAACTGCTGCCTTGGGGCTGTTCTGAACACCGTAGCCCATTAAACCCCATCAAAGTGCTTGAGTAATTACAGTAATTACCGGAAGTCATTACAAAGGGCATATCAGAGCCCAGCAAAGTGACTGACAGACGGATCAAGTTGTCTCCTCTCGGCGGAGAGCCCGGGAGACCCAGCGTGAAACGAGAGGGCTCTGCGGGGACGCGGGAAGAGGAGACGGAGGGTTTCGCGAGCCATGCTCTGCGTGGATGCTCTCAGAAGCGGGGTCTGTGCTAGGATGGCGTGTTTGTGAGCACACATTTGACTGTGGCTTCTCTCTGGCTGAATGCAGAGAAGGACAACAGTCTCCGGAGCAGTGGCAGAGGATGTACGGCTGTTGCTCCGGCAACGAGGTCTACCACATCCGAGTGTGTGACAGCAAGTTCTTTGGAGAGTATAACGGCAAGAGCTTCACATACGCATCCTTTCACGCACACAAGAAGTGAGTGGCATGTCAGCGAAAGCATCTCCTTCAAGTTGAAATAATAACTTCTCAATATCACTTCTCAATAAAGAATTTTTTTCCATAAAATAGTGATTTCAGACAAGTTGTTATTCTATGGTATCAGATCCTCTGAGCAGATGAGTGTTGACACAGTTGTGTGCTGGGCAGGTACGGCGTCTGTCTGATCGGCATAAAGAGCGAGGACAACAAGAGCATCCTGCTCAACCCGGGTCCGCGCCACATCATGGCCGCCACAGACACCTGCTACTACATCAACATCACCAAGGAGGAGAACTCGGCCTTCATCTTCAACCAGGAGGAGAGGAAGGGCCGGGCACCAGTGGGGATCTTCGAGGGACCCTCGCAGCTCCCTGTGCACAGCATCATCGCAAGCATGGGTAGGCCCCCGGCTGTTGCGCTTCTGTGATTTAGTGGAAAACTAGAATAGTTGCATGCTCTTTATCGTCCTTAGTCATGTGCCTTCATCATGTCTTACATGATCCCTCTCTGTTCAGATTTTCCCTTCCTCACTGCACTTCATTATCCATTATTTACATATGAATGAGGATGTGATGTCTTGGAAGTGCCATACATCTTTGGCCCGGGAATAACCTGCTCTTATTGAACAAAGGTTGTTTTTTTTTTCAATCTCAGTTCCTTTTTAAAGCTCAGGTGAATGTGTTTTACAGGCACCGTGGCCATGGATCTTCAGAATACCAGTCCGCCTGACCCCTCGGGGGGGAAACTGGTCCCGCCCACGGTGAACGGGACGGGCGGCCGCCGGCCGAGCATCGCCCCGGTCCAGGAGATCGCAGATTCCTCCTCAATCCTGCCATGCGACCTCCTCGGCGACCAGTCAGAGGACGACTCCGTCTTCATAGACGAGAAAGGCCACTCATTCACAGAGTAAGGTTTCTGTGTCTCTGCCTGTAGTCAAATACACTCATCTGCATACGTTTAAGACCCAGCATCAGTGAGCAGAGCAAAGAGCACAGGGTCGAAAACAAAACCTAGTATAAACAATAAACAAAAATGAAATGACTTCATTATTATTCAGGTTGAAAACCTCTTCGGTGAAGTGAATCAGATCCCATAGGCCCCAACTTTTCTGCATCACTCTCGAGTGGTTAGAATTAGGTCTATTTCATCAGACTGTAACAATGAATACTGATGAATGTATGTATAATCACAAAACATTCACAGGGGTCCATTTCAGTTCAGTTCTTCACAACTAAATATTTTCTTACCTGTTAGTGTTGTGTGCGAGCTATTTACCCAGTGCGTAGCTGAACCTGAGCGCTGATTTCCAAGGTAACATGAATAAATTACAGAATTCTGCATCTCCTGAAATTATTCACTTTTTAAAAAAGGAAAGCAGAAAAAAAAAACGCCTGACAACCGTTTTAAATGCACCGTGCTACCATGAAATGTGTCATTGATGCTTTTTGGATTTGTTGGCAGGTACGTGAAAGGTTATCCCCCCAACTCTCCGTATATTGGGAGCTCGCCCACCTTGTGCCATCTGTTGGCTGAAAAAGCCCCGTTCTGCTGCCTACGACTCGACCAGGTGGGCAGTAGCCGCTCCTCCAACTTAGTCACTCACTTACTTACTGCCTCCATCATCAGTCCCTCCCTCCCTCCCTCCCTACCTACCTACCCTCCTCTCTGTCCTTCACAGCAGACCTAAAATATGTGTCTGCTTTTGCCCCCCCCCCCCCCCCCCCCCTTCCCATCCCCCCCTCCGATGCAGGGCTGCAGGCACAACAGCTTTGAAGATGCGAAGGCTTACGGTTTCAAAAACAAGCTCATCATCGTGTCTGCGGAGACGGCGGGGAACGGCCTCTATAACTTCATTGTGCCGCTCAGAGCGTATTACAGACCCAGACGGGAGCTCAACCCCATCGTCTTGCTCCTGGATAACCCGTGAGTTCACCTTAAAGGGGACCAAGGATGGTGGGGTCAGAAATGCTTCAGACGCTATTTTACAAGGCCTCTTAGGAACGTACTTTTAGTTTATGATTCTGCCTAGATCAGGGGCCCATTCTAACCAATTTACACTGATCTCACCTGCCGCCTACATGAAAAATCGCGCTATTTTACATTCTTTGTTTAACAGTGGAGTTTAGCAACTTTTTTCCAGAATTCAGTGATATAGTTATGGAGTGTGGACATATATATGTTATATGTTTAACTGAGAATTAGAGGAGGAGGCAGATATAGGGAAGAAGTCGTGTCCCTTTTTTAACTTGTGTACCTGAATGAAGGCAGGTATAAACAAACTATTTCGGAGGTGTGGGCGTTACGATTCATAAAGTATTTTCTCATTTTCTTTGCTGCGACTGTCTGAAACCTATGTATGAATGAGGAAGTGATTATGCTATCGGACCATTTGGCAGGGAATAGACTCGTTATTCGACAAAGCCAAGGTGAATGTGTCTTTTTTTTTTTTCTAATTCAAGCTCCACACACACACGCAGTCACTCACGTTCACAGAGAAGGGCACACATCGTCCCTCCACTTTGTCTCCCATCGCGCCCGGCAGGGGAACATTATGCACGCTAAAAGCTCTGTGGACGAGGTTGTGGAGGTGGCGCTCCGTTGTCGCTGCCCATGTCAGGTTTAGTGCCGCCGCACGCCCTGACAGTGAGTTTTGAGCAACAAAGAAAATAGAAGAAAAAAAAAAAAAGAAAAAAAAATGCCGCACTCGGTAGCTCCAGACAGTCACCATAGCAACTTGCTTCGCCTTGAACCTGAATGTTATATATCGCTACAAGGGGAGAAAAAGACGAGGGAAAAGAAAAGAAAAAAAAAACATTTCTTCGGAGAACACCGAGTGGGCTTTCATTGACAACCCTGATGTGTCCCTTTGCAGCCCCCCCCCCCCACACACACACACACAAACAAGCTCTCAGGACTCTCATAGAAACAGGCTCGTAACAATACACTCTCTCCTTCGACGCAGCCCACTCCCCTCCTGGCCTTGCCTATCACCATCACACACACACACACACACACCATCACACACACACACACACACACACACACACACCATCACACACACACACACACACACACACACACACACACACACACACACACACACACACACACGCACACAAATACAAACACCCACGCACTCGGATACTTAATTGGAGCCGGTACAACAGCCTCGGGTCTCGAGTCGGCGGCGCCGGGCAGATGCATAAAGCCACGGCGTGTCGGGGGGCGGCGGTGGCGGTGGCGGTGCCGCCGGAGCAGCCAAGGCCCGCTGAGCTGCCGCTGCCCCCACCCCCCGCCCCACGCCCCTCGGTCCGGAGCCCGCGGAGCAGCGACATCAAACGTCACATTGTACTCACAGCTGCCGAACACCGCAAGCAACACGTGTTTCAAAGAAGGCAGCAAGCAGAGGTGACAGAGAGAGAGTTAAATATACTCTCATTCATGCCCGCATCGTTCGTGGTCAAGGCTTCCTGTTAATGAGCGCTTCGTTTTAATGAGCTCAGCTGAAGTTGATATCCAGGTTTTGAGCGAAAAAAAAATGTCTTCTGTTTTAAACCCCGCTGAGCAAAAGAAAAGTGAACCATCGTGTGCTTCCTCCAGACCAGATAATCACTTTCTAGAGGCAATCTGCTGCTTCCCCATGGTCTACTACATGGCTGGGACTATAGACAAGTAAGACAAGCACGTGTCCTGCCTTATTTTCACATGTTGCGGACAGTGGTGACTCAGGTGTGCGTGTGTTTCAGTTTGGACAGCCTGCTGCAATGTGGCATTATCTACGCCGATAATTTGGTGGTCGTGGATAAAGAAAGCACAATGAGTGCCGAGGAGGATTACATGGCTGATGCCAAAACTATTGTCAACGTTCAGACAATGTTCAGGTAATCAATCAGATTTTACTCCTATTTAGACAAAATAATTGCACATTATGTTGATATACCGCAATACTTCTTTTTGTTTTTGTTTGCTTTTTTAAATGCTTTTGTTCACTGAAGCACCCGTCTGTCTTGTTTCCAGGTTGTTTCCCAGCCTGAGTATCATCACAGAGCTGACTCATCCATCCAACATGAGATTCATGCAGTTCAGAGCAAAGGACTGCTACTCCCTGGCCCTCTCCAAGCTGGAGAAGGTGAACAGCGATAGAACACGAACAATGAAGTCTGCCCCATGATCATCATGATTTATTACAAGTTCTGTAGATCTCTGTCCCAAGCTGCCGATCTTCACACGTCTCGTTTTGTGTTTGACATGTCGATCTGACATCCTTCAGAGAACTATCAGAGCTTTAAATGCTGTTGACCCTGGCTCTGTCCCACAGAAAGAGCGGGATAAAGGCTCCAACCTGGCCTTCATGTTTCGCCTGCCCTTCGCCGCGGGCAGAGTGTTCAGCATCAGCATGCTGGACACCCTGCTGTACCAGGTAGGGACACGCTTGCTGCTCAGCACCTCAGATGACTCATTTCATACCAGCTGAAAGAAGTAAAAGGCTCTCACGTGTCAGCGGAGAAACTCCGTCACCTGAAGAGACCAGACAGCGTCATAATCGTAAAGCAAAAGCGCCCCCTTGTGTTCAATCACAGCTACCCCACCGCTTTGTGTCCAGTGTTGGTGAGCTATTATATTTGGAAAGTTAATATCTGTCCCCCTGTGATTCTGTGACAGTCTTTTGTGAAGGACTACATGATCCTCATTGCAAGGCTGCTGTTGGGGCTGGACACTACTCCAGGCTCAGGATTCCTCTGTGCTGTGAGTCCCAGAGCAAGATAATAATGCAAAAGTAGGACCTGTTCTGTCCCAGTTTACCTGAATATACTGTTAATGGTTTGTTCCAGATGAAGGTGACTGAGGAGGATCTGTGGATTGGCACATATGGCAGATTGTTCCAGAAGCTCTGCTCCTCCAGCGCAGAAATTCCCATTGGGATCTATCGAACAGAATCCCACATTTTCACTACATCTGAGGTGAGATATGTATACAGATATGATACTGCAAATTCTATCAAGATAGACTGTGGAGCCATGTGAACGGCTCTGGGATTTTTATTTTTTCTCATAACATTTTGCTGAATTTGATTGTAGACCATACAGATGTTGAGACAAATAAGAGGAAAACTCAGTCTAAAATGTATTGTTAAATTGTTGTTGAAATAATCCAGGGAACCAAAACACACTTTGACCTGCCATCATTACATAGTTGACGTTGCCTTCTTGAATGAAACTGGAAGAAAACCTTAAAACTGCTTTTCACCTTAAACAGATCGGAGACTGGAAAAACACTTTTACCTCATTTTTGTTGAATAACAGCAATCTATTCCCGGCCAAAGATGCACGGCAGGCACAAAAATATAATCATCTCTTCATTCATATTCAAAATTTGCATATTGAAATCGCAGCAAAATAAAACATCTGAATCTGAATACGGATCTGAACAGAGATAAAAGGAGGCATAGAATATGATTGTGAAATAATTCATACAGACCCCCTCCTCCTCCTCCTAAACAGCTTGCATGAAACCGCCTACGTTCAGGTACTCAAGTGAATGGAAGCACTGATAAAGTTTCTGGTGAAATGTCACACTCCTGCTTCTTCCTCAGGATCTTTCCTCCTCCGATTCTGTCTGAAATGTACATACAGGCTCCATAGCTCTATCACTCATGTTACCACTTACCACAGGGGAAAGTTGCTAAGCAGTAGTGTAGCAAGGAATGTAAAGCCTATATTCATTCATAGAGAAGGCAGGCAGTCAAAAGGCACTCAAAAGTTGATCAAATCAATAAATCTACATTATTTATGCATTTCTTGACCCAAAACGTCTCAGAAACCATGTTTTATGCAGCACTGTAGGCAAAACCATAAAAAAGTTCATTTCCAGCTAGGCTGACGGCAGCTATTTTGGATATAGGGCCCTCACAAAATTTCCCCACACTTTTGAGAGGGGCACCCCGGCTAATTTTTTAATTTAACCTTCAAAGATGCCAAATCCAGTGAGAAACGAACCTTTGCTCTCCATGGTCACGGAACTGCTATAGATGACCCGACCACCTATCCATCCGTCCATTATCTTACCTGCCTTGTAACCAATGGCGTCTACTTGTGACAATCTCCAGTCCCTCAAAAGGAACCATTGTGCAGAAATAAACCATAATATTCCCTCTTTTTAAATAGGATTATTAAAGTTTTAGCAAAAAGCACCTGATACATTTCTGTATAAAGGAACGTTGCCTGGCTTCTATGTCAGCGCCAGAGAACAAGGACAAATACTCAATTGAACCATTCAAGGTCCCCTTTAAATGACAACCACTTACTCACTTGTATCACGATGAGCTCCCCGGCCATGACGGTGACCTCCCGTCCCTGCTGCTCAGTCGCAGGTGTCAGTCAGCTTGGACGACTGCGAGGACACCAAGGAGCGGGGGGACGACTCTCGCAGCAACGACCAGTCGGACCACCCGCTGCTGAGGAAGAAGAGCATGCAGTGGGCGCGCCGTCTGAGCAAGAGGAGCACGCGGTGGCAGGGCTTGAACCGGGACTCCAGCAAGGACCACGCCCAGCGCATCGCCCAGCAGCGCCTCAACCTGTACCGTCGCTCCGAGAGGGAGGAGCTGTCCGAGCTGGTCCGCAACCGCATGAGGCACCTGGGCCTCCCCACCTCCGGCTACGGTGAGACGCGCGCAGCCACCCAGGGCTTTAGCCGCCACGTCTGACTGCCTAAACGTGCCTCCTCCTTGTCTCCCTGCTGCGTGTAGAAGACCTCACGAACCTGACTGCCAGTGACGTCATGAACAGAGTCAATCTGGGATACCTGCAAGGTGAATCGAGCTTCTCTCCTGTCGCCCGTTGCCATAAGAAATAACCTTGTGCAGAACTGTGTTGTACTCTTGTGTTTATGTGTGAGTTGGATAACTGGTAAAAGTTTCACTCCCGTGAAAGGCAGCAATTACTTCCCAGTGCTGTGGTTGTCACAGCTGATGGATTGGTGTCCGTTTCAGATGAGCAGAATGATCATCAAAACACGCTGTCCTACGTGCTGATTAACCCGTCTCCAGACACCCGGCTCGAGCTCAACGATGTTGTGTGAGTGTTCTCATCCACTTCTTTTCATTTCAGTTGCACGAGTAGAATTTGACTAGGACAGTCAAATGATCAATAATAACCCAAGTGCTTATCTTCTGGCGTACCATTGCACAAATATTGTCTGCCTTTGACAGTGGAGTGTATGAGACGCCATTCCAGCAGCGTTATTGGTGTCGGTCCATGGAGAAGGATTCAGTCCCAATAATCCTCTCAGCTGCAATTACGACACTTTGAACAGCTTTCCTCTCTGGCTGTGTGGCGTCTTATTAATATTTTTCACAGGAGGGCCACGTGAATGAGAGATGAGGTGACAAATTTAGTCACTATAGACATATAAATGTATGCCTATGTGTTCGTGGCCACTTTGTGCTTTTTAGACAACGAGAGCCCGGCCTTTGGTCACCCAGGATATGAACCAGGGACCTTCTTGCTGAGAGACTACAGTGATATTGACAGAACCACTGTGTTGCCCTCTTGTTTGTCATTTAGTAGAAATAGCTTTGTCTTTCTGACTCATTTTATAATACACATAGGATTAAAAAAAAGTACCAGTGTTTAATTTTTCTGCTTGCAGTTGGATGGCAACCTCTGGTGCAGTTTGTTTTCTGTTTTCTTCTTCTTGTCTCAGTGGTGGCTGTTAAACTGTGAACATTTTGCCTAAAAGCAGTCCAAGATTATTCCAAGATGATTTTAAAAGCAAAACAGTTTGGTACAATAACACTGCAAAATGCTGTGAATAAAATCAATGTTATCACTTTTCCTTTTTCCAGCGGTATCATTTTGGAAATCAGATACGTCCATGTGTCTCTCTCTCCCTCAGGTACTTGATTCGTTCAGATCCTCTGGCTCACGTCCCAGAGGAGCTCCCTGTCCACAGCAGCAGCCTGAAAGAGAGACGCGAGTCCAGCATCGACGCCAGAGAGGACACGCAGCTCTGATCCCACGCTGACCTTCAGCGTGTTGTTATAATCGCCTCCTCCGGCTGACACGGGGGAGTCTGGTTGCGTCCACGCGGGTCTTATCTGAAAGAGGACAAGTTGTGCCGCGCTGTTCCAGCGCTGCGTTCCACAACTGTGTTCCTGTGTGTGAGTGCCTCCCGTCTGGAGATGACATTTGATGATGTGTCATCTGTGATATTTTCATCCTCTGTCCACAGACTCTTTATGTAAGATTACACTGTGTATATGGAGGATCTCTCAGACGAGCAGACATGGACCAGCTTGTTACGAGCTCAATAAACTGATTGAAGGGATTTCAGTGGGGTCCATCGCACCCGCAGCGTGGACTCTTGTTAGATCTGGATCACAGGACCATACGTGTGATTTTTCTCTCGCAACAAAATCTTCATCAAAATGTTCGTTTCCGCTCTTTTTGCCTGTGGCTCCCTCAGGACAGTTGCACAAGATCAGATAGTTGTGGATGCAGAAGATGTGGCCCAGGGTTTTTCCATCCTTTCTTTGCTTTTACAGATTGTGTAAATTAAATCCACAGATGTGAAACATTGCCTGGGCCTTACACTTCACCATCAGACAAAATGCTCAACACTATGTGACCTATATGAAATATGTGCATTAATGCTTTCTTTAAAAGCTTTTTAAGGCAAATTTTTGTAGCTGAACCATAGAAATAGTTATTCGGTGCTGTAGATAATGATTAGTAGGTTACGTACCAACAGTGATGGTTACTTACATGTTCGCTGCAGTACATTTCTTAGTTTGAAAGAGGTCTTTGCACTATAACAGCTTAGCTCAAGCGTTTGAGAGGGACGTACCATATATTCATTAATGTGCCATGAAGGATTGATTTGATTTGTACTATATTACTAATAAGAAAACATCACTGTACTTTCAGCATTGCTCAGTTACGGAATTTGCTTATTTATTTACATTTGTGTGGCTGTTTGGTCAAGCTATGTATTTCTAAAATATGCTACACTGTCGACAAGATTTTTGGACTTGACTCTTTGAATATATTTGAATGTTGAAAATATTTGTACCGAGTTTCACTTTGTTTCAATATGAGCATTAAAGAGCTATATTGTGAAAAAGGTGTGCTCCAGGTTGTTTAATAACTTGACAGTTTGACATTTGATGGGTTTTTATAGGCTGTTCCCTGAGTATTGATTAGCTGAACTTTGGATGAAGAAAGGGAAAATGGACGCTATCTAGAAATCACATATGTGCCTGCAGGCAGCTCTAAAATTTAATAAAGTTAATCATTTATAATAATTTATGATTAATGATAATAATTAAAAGGTTTCATCTAATCCAAACCTAAAATTTGTTTGCTTTCAGTTCAAAGCACACTTTTTCTGTGCAGTGCTGTGACAATGGCTATGGCTATGCTAAGTTAAGCTAACACACAACTTCCTTTGGAACGGGGCATAGCAAATGGCCACACAATTGGTTTCATTTCTCCCCGTTAAAAGCACGTATTCGACACAGTTCTGTGCTGGGATTTAGTGTGTGAAAAGAAGTCGAAATTCTGCTGGAAGAGAAGTTGTTGAGGTGGGAGGAAAAAGACAAGCGAGGAGCGATAATGTGATGCATGGAGCGGTGTGACTAAAGTCGAGTCTAATCAGATTCGGCTGAAAACACCTGTGTGCTCTAACTGCAGGGCCCGATTTGTTGGGTAAGATTAAAACAGCGGGGACCCGAGCTTATCAAGTAGCTGGAGAACATCGCTGCGAGATATTTTCAACAGAGATTAAAGAAAGTGAATATTGGACTTCAAAAGTAAGGGCGCTGCAAATAATGTTGCTCCACGGGGAAATTATCACTTATCGTCCCCCTTTTCACCACGTTGACTTCAAATGCTGCGTTAAAGATTTAACAGACCACTTAGGGTGAGGTTCTTTGTTACTGTAACCAGAGACACTTTGGGGTCCACCGAAATGTCCCCCGATATGAAATGGGAGAGAGAAATGTTGCGTGGAGCTGAGAGAGAAAGAGAGAGAGATGGAGAGAGCATGTGAGCAGAGCAGAAACATCCCCGGTAAAGGACGGGTCTGATGCAGTAACAAATGCAAAGATCCAAAGACTAAAATGCATTTATAGCTATGGTTACAGGAAATGTATAATTGGAGCTTAAAAAAAGGAAAACTTTCTCCTTGGTTTAAGATAGATTTGCAGGTTTTACATGCATCTAGAAACATTTGATCAATCTTAGTATTCTGTGCTTGTAACCTGAACCGTGTGAGCTGCAGTCATCAGAGAGTCGGTAACTTAACTGTAAGATATTTCCTTGCTCCTTAACACCTCCTTTGTTATGCCCATGAAACCGTCCATGAGTCTTCCTCATCTCCTGACTGTCTGCTTTATTGTGCCCAAACGGTTTTTCCCAATTGGGGGTGGGCTGCTGTAGGTCAGGATGAAATGCACTGTGACCTCCTCCTCAGGGAGGCGATTCTACGATGCACTTGCTGCAGTCAGTGCGTCTTCTTCCTTCTCTGCAGGGAATAAACACTCGGTACCTGTTCCAGTCTTGCTTTATGACTTTCCCAGACAGACCGAGCAGTTTTCCACGACAGATAAACAGATGGACTGATAGATCTGTGGCCTTTGTGGCTGGCCCAGGAATCATCTGCACCACAGTTATTGGGAGTCTGGTCCAGTAAGCATCTTGATGAGACGCACCTGTCATGCGGATGGTGGGAAGTTATGTTTGTGTTTGCTTTAAGAGTCTCAGAACTTTATCTCGAGGGCAGAGTGAAAACAAGCGTCGACACTGTTTCTGACACCATGGGCCAACAATGACACGACCATGAGTAAGAGAGAGCACAAGGACACGCTTGTTCAGAAACCATACCTAATTGCATTTTATTATATCTCTTGAAAATAAATAAACATACAATATAACACAATGAAATAAGACTCGTAGCATCTCTGTAAGCCTGTAACAGAATAAACCTCAAAATATCGCCCGTTTCTTTTTCTTTTTTAGTAAACAGAACTTGTACGTAATGTACAAAAAATACTACTTAAAAATGTACAAAATGCAGCAAACAAATATCAAGTATTGTGCAGTTTCTTTTACCCCCCCCCCCCCCCCCCCTTCCCCACGTCGCAGCAGCTGCTGACAGTCAGCCCGCTGCGGGGGAAATGACGAGTGTGGCGCGCCAGAAGCTACATTAGAGCAGCACCTCACACCAGGAGCAGCCCGGGTTTCGCTCTATCTCGGCTCCTTCAGGGTTCTCCGGTGGCTCATACTGGTGGCGGAGCATAAGTGTGGCTCTAATACGGTATAATGAGTCTGAGTAGCGCTTCTTGTCTGGAATAAATACTAGTATGACCCGCCCCTCCCCTCCCCTCCCCTCCCCTCCCCGCCCCCCCCACCGTAAAAACATCACTTTGCTTCCTCTGTAACAGCAGCAGGCAGACGGTTGTGTTGCTTCGCCCCACCGGGTTCCTGTGGCATGACGGAAGGTTTTAAAGCGTAATCGAGAGGACGAGAGAAACACATTCAGAGCGGAGCCCCCCCCCCCCCCCCCCCCGCACCCCCGTCGCGGACACAGAGACTGGCACACCTCCTCCGAGCACACGAAATAGAAAACGAGACGCCGCCACTCACCAACATCCATCCCACGCTCACGTATAAAAAAGGTTGGTCGACTTAACCCCCCCCCCCCCCCCCCCCCCACCCGCCCCCCCCCCACCACCACCTCCTCCATAAAAGCACTGTCCAGTAGTTACAGTTGTGTAATAAGGGCTCGGCAAGCGGAGCCTGGGTTTATCACAGCGGTAGGGTTTGACTTTTTTTATCTCTTTTTCTTCTACTTTTTTTAGCTTTTTTTTGCTGAAGCTGGAGTAGCCGTACTTGTACGAGACATCATGGCATCGATAGCTACTACCACATCAACGGGCTGAGTGATGATCGACTGCTACATGAGAATCGGACCGCCGTCAACGGTGTCATTCGCGTAAGATGATGTGCCCGTAACTCAAAACACCAAAGTGTGACATGCAGAATCAAAAGCTAACGAGACAAGAGGACGACGTCTAAACCCTCCACGCGTTTGCCGCGCGATCGATCCGTCTCTGTGATCGCTGGGTCCTGCCCAACAGTAGAACAGAAAACACAAGTGTTGACTCCTCCTCCTCCTCCTCCTCCTCCTCCTCCTCCTCCTCCTCCTCACTTCCTCCGTGCGCTGCCGGGCCTCCTGACCTGCCAGAGGTGATTGTGGATGGTCAAGGCGTCCACGCTGACCGACACGGACTTGGCGGGGATGACGGTGAACTGCTTGCGGTCCGAGTTGTACTTGTAGAGCTTGTCGATCATCTTGCGGCCGATGGTCCGCGGACCGGTGCCGGTGAACTTGACGATCTCCTCCGTGTCCGGGGAGTACGAGTAGATGGCGCGGAACTGGCAACCGCCGTCCCGGAACAGCACGATCAGGTGATTGGACTCGCACTTCTCTAGCTCCTGCGCCCGGGGGAACAGACGCAGAGTGTATCAAAGAAACAAAAAACAACTTTTATTATGCCGCTCAGGCGGCTTGCGCGACACAAAACTATTCAGAATCAATTCATTCCGAGCGCCCGCACTGACCTCCAGAACAGCGTTTTTCTGGGCCTCGTTCACCCTTCCGGCCAGACAGCAGTGAGCGATGGCGTTGACGATGATCGGCTTGTTGGATTTGGAGCTCGGCTCCTTGAAGAGTTTCGGGCCTTTGGCGAACAAGAGCGGGATCAGAGCAGAGGGATTAGCGGGAGCGACGAAGGCGCGAACGCCCGCGGGCGTTAACAGCAATAGTCTCGGGACGCAAATCACATGGCCAACACGGCAATTACCTTGGCACAAAGAGGAGGCACACAACCACCACGTTTTCGCGGTCCCTTTTCTCCGCGGGCTCTCTAAGTCGGCCGAACGCCGAATTAATCTGCTCCTGCCCCGGGCCGCGTATCAAACAGGCCGGTGCGGGAGTGCAAACTGACTCACGGTGTGGAAAAGTCGTTTAAAGTGCCTCGGCAGGCAAATCTGAATGGCGCTCGACTTTATACGGCTGGGCCAGGGTCTCCCGACAGTATTACCACGCACCGTTGTACTCCGTCGACGTGATGGACGAGGCTATGGAGCCGTTCTCCCAGTCCCTCTCCATGTTCCTGCTGGACGCCCGGCTCAGCATGGGGAAGGACTCCATCGAACACACAGAGCCGGCCCTGCAGGACGCACGCGGGCCGGTCAGACGCAGGCAAGGCAGATTTGAAGACGCGCGCCACTCCGCACGCTGCTTGAAAGTCTCCTCACCTCTGCGACTCCGCTCCCCCGGAGATGACGCTGTCCGTCTCCGTCGCCAGGGACAGCGTGGATCCCTCGTGACTGAAGCTCAGATCGGCTGCGGGCGGCACAAACATTGGGTTACCGCGTTGACCTATTCCAGAACTGCTCTGCTGCGTTCTCGATAAACAGTGCGACGGTGCTGTAAACAGACGACTACAACGGCCACTGGTCTGTGAGAGGGTCACATCAGCCCTAATAGCTGCCTCCCGGAGGGGGGGTCTCTGTTGCGGTTATGCCATTCATGTACGAGCTGAGCACGCGGCTGATGTGACAACATGCAGAGCAGGTTAGAAGGTTCACCTCCCCCGCAGGCCGCGGCCGAGCCCTTGGCTTTGATCAACATGGACACCTTCAGAGAATTACCTGCACGACACACACGTACACACTCAGAGGGACACGGGCGAGCCAGGCTGACCGCACAACGCACGACACGCCGCACGTAGACAAGCACGAGAAAACACGGAGCTCCTGACTACTGCATCCGCAGCTCAGGCGTTCTTACGCGTGGCGGATCCTTTGGAGAGGAGGTTGGACTCCTCCCGGTGCAGGGATTTCGGCCTGTTCCTGCGGGACTTGGTCCTGGGCCGAGGCTTGACCAGGCCCTGCTCCTCCATCAAGGCCTGCTGCTTCCGCCGCAGGTACTCCTGCTTGATGAGCTCCCGCCGCGCCTTCTCCTCCTCCTTGCGAACCCGGTCCTCCTCCGCCTTGCGCCTTGAGGAGAGGTTAAGAGCGTCAGAATCCGGATAAGATGGACAGAAGCGCCATCGCTAACATCGTGGTACCTGGCCTCGTCCCGCTTGGCTTCGCTCTCCGCCTCCTGCTGCTGCCTGCGGAGCCTCGTCTCCTCCGCTTTGCGCTGCTGCTTGAGGAGGAAGGCGGCGCGGCGTTTCGCCATTTCGTCCTCAGCCTTTTCGTCATCCTGGAGGACGGGAGAAAAACGATCAGCTGTTGGCTGTTTCAGCGAATGCATCTGAGTGACGGAGCGGGCCCCGACTCGTGCCTTGAAGAAGAAGCCCAGCACGTTCTTCTGCTCGCCCTCCGCCGCGCAGTCCCCGCCGCCGTCCTCCGCCGGCTCCCTCAGCTCCGACAGGTCGACCTCGATCAGCTGGCCTCTCGCCCTGGTGCTCTCGTCCCCGCCCACAGCCTCCTCCTTCCCTGAGTCGGCCCCGCTGCTCCCCTCCTGCGGCGTCCGCTCAGGGGACACCGGCGCCTCCTGCCCGGCCCCTTCGCCGCTCCGCTGGCCGCCGTCGTCGCGGACCCTGAACGTGGAGTTCCTCTGAACGCTCCGCTCCGACCTGGAGGCGTCGGGGGCGCCCACCGCCTTCTGCTCCCCCACGGGGCTCTCCCGAGGGGACAGGCCGCCGGGCTTGGCGGACGGCGCCCTGCTGTTGTCTCGGCCCTGCTTCTGCTCGGAGGCTTTGCGCCGCTGGCTGGAGCTGAGCTTGGGCGGGCGGCGAGCGGGGGCCGGGTTGCCGCCGCCGATGTCCACGAAGTGGACGGCGAAGGACCTGGAGTCCGAGGTAGAGGGCGTCGACTGGGTGGTGCTGGAGCCGGTGGCGGGCTCCGACTCGCACGCGCGCTCCGGGGGGGACGTGACGCGCTTCATCAGCAGGTCCTGCTGCAGAGAGAGCTGCAGCATCTGGTGCTGGATGGAGCTGATGGCCTCGTTGAGGAGGTCGATGGAGTGGGAGCAGTCGCTCAAGTCGGGCTCCGATCCGTTCTCCTGGGCCACGGTGCTCAGCCTGTTGTCCCTCCTCCTCGGCGCTTCCTCCGGCTTCGCCTGGACCTTCAGGACATCGAGACAGGAGTCGTCCTTGCAGGACTGGGCCTTGGCTTTGCTCCTCTCGGCCAGCTCTGCACTCTCCGAGTGTTTGAGGGGCAGCGGCAGCGTGTCGCTCCTGCCTACGCCTTTCTTAACGATGTTCAAGAAGGCGGCCTTCCCCAGCTTCAGCCTCTGCCGCGCCGACAGGGTCTCCATCTTCTTCTTCTGATACTCTATCGCACGCCTTTGCTCCTCCAGCTGCATGTGGAGCTGCAGCAGCTCGGAAGGCACGACCGTGGGACTCGCCACCATGCTCTTGGCCAGCGCAGGCAGAGACTCCTTCCCCGTCCAGCCCGGGCTGGCGCCGTCGCTCCGCAGCTGCCAGGGCGGGCAGGGGGTGACCTCTGAGCCGTCCGGCGTGGTCTTCTGAGAG
Source organism: Karalla daura (assembly GCA_029224185.1). Classification (NCBI taxonomy): domain Eukaryota; kingdom Metazoa; phylum Chordata; class Actinopteri; order Chaetodontiformes; family Leiognathidae; genus Karalla; species Karalla daura. Next base: position 7,170,054 of record CM055201.1, read on the forward strand.
CTGCTGGTGCTGGAGAAGCCGTCGCGGAGGCCCAGCTTGAGGAGCTTCCTCTCGGCGAAGCTGGTCATCTTGACGCTGGCGCTGCCCGAGGCGCTGCAGCTGCTGGCCCAGGATACGGTGCTGAGGCAGGGGCTGGAGCGGCCGCTGTGGTCCTCCTTGTCGTCCCGCTCGCTGATCTTCAGGTCCTCTCTCAGTTTGGCCGACTCGCCCTCTCCCTCCGCGTACTCACACACCTCTCCCTCCTCCGCGTGCGGCCCCTTTCCCCTCCTCAGCGCCGCCTTGCTCAGCTCCATCTGGTCGTCCTCCTCCTCGTCCTCCTCCAGCTCCGCGATGTCCGAGTCGGAGTCCAGCCCCGCGTCTGCCGCGGTGGAGAACGGACTGTGGCGCTCCGGCTCCTCGGACACGTGAAGGAAGAAGCCCGTCGGTTGGTTCTTCCCCGTCGACGCCCCCGAGCCGGGCCGGAGAGAGCTGGTGGCCGGTTCTACGCCATGAATGGGGACGAAGGTGCTCCGGGCGGGCTCCGGGGTCTTCCTCAGCGATGCGCTCGCGCCCGCCTTCCTGGCTGCCGTCCTGCAGCGGCCCTCGCCGCTCTCCTCCTCCTTGTTCAGGTTGATGCTCTTCTCCTTGGCCGGCTTGGGGACGGCGGGCATCAGGGGCTCCAGATAGTAACCGTCCGCCTGGCGTTCGGAGGCGAAGGGGCCGGCGTCGGGGCGCGGCGAGCGGCGAGCGTTCGCCGCCCGGGACGTCGCCTCGACCTCCAGCTCGTCCTGCTCCATGTCGCTCCCGATTCGACGGCGGGCAAACGCGGACGGGTGGATGATGGCGACCAGCTCCTCCTCCTCCGTCTCCTCCTCCTCGTCCTCTATGCGCATGTGACTGAGCAGGCTCTGGCCGCTCAGTCTGTGCTGGGACAGCGGGGGGCCCGGCCCCAGCATGTGTTTGGGCGTGATGGACATGATGTTGGAGGCCAAGCTGTCCTTGCTGATGGAGCGAGCCAGGCTTATGCTGTCTGCGTCGTCCTCCAGGGGATAATGCAGAGCGTAGGGCACCGACAGAGGCCTGGGCAGAGGGAGGGAGAATAGCCACATTAATTAGGACAATGGATATAGGAGTAAGGGCTTATACGTACATCTTGCCTTGCAGTACCTGGTGGAATTGTAAAGGTAGTAATGGCTAGGCTCACCTCTGCCTCCGCTCTGGCCAGGCCAGAATCGAGCCCTGGTGCTGTCCATCTGTACGGGCCACAGAGTTGGACCGGTTTCTCAGATCTGAACAAAAAAAATACACTCATTTCTTTTCCTACAGTATGTGATGTGGATGGCTTCAATATCCCGCACCCTCTTACGCAATAAGTCCTCAAGGTAGATTATAAAACGGCATGATTTTTGAAAGTCACAGCTCTCAACTTTGTGATGAAACACTAACTCTCCTGAGTTTTGTTTGTTAGAAGTGGATATTCATATTTAGCAAGATACAACTCTGCACAACCACATTTTGTCTCCAGAGATCAATCCAAAAAGTTCTTCCCGCTCTACATATTCCCGCTCTTCCCGCTCTCTGTTTGGAGAAGTTTGTGACGAGACGGGCGTCAGTGTGCTTCCTGTGGTACCTGAGGAGCTCTCCTCGGCCCCTTTCTGCTGTCTCTGCCTCAGGGGCAGCAAAGAGTGGGACGGGCTCAGTGGAGATGGTTTGGCGCTGTAACGAGAGGACAGGGAGAGGTCTGGGTTCTCAACTGAAATCTGGTCCGGTTTCAGGGGACGAGAGGTTTCAAAATGTGGCATAAAGTCAGCAAAAACACATCCATACATACATACATACACATATATTTGCATGAACTGTGATGGAAACACAACTGGTGGGATGTTGTACCTGCGATCGAGGTTCGGGGCCGCGGTCAAGGAGTCGGCGGAGTTCGACGATGTCAGGAAGCTGCGTTTGGTGATGCCGGAGATGGGAACATGGGTCCGTGAACTCTTGGGCTGCAGCAGCAGTCTCACTATGAATACGTCGGAAAAGAGCATTAGAGACGGGGAGAGATCGAATGAAATGGCACACGGCCTTTAAAAGTGCCACTGACAGTTACGCGCGTGACAAAGACTGCATTGTACCGTCTCTGATTTCCTGAAGGTCCCTGGGCTGCACAAACTCCGGCTTCACGCTCTCAAACCACCAGAAGAGCTCAGCGACGAAGACCATCACGTTATTCTGAGGGACACAGGGGTCAAGTTGAATGTCAGCGCAGCCCGTTCCCTGAAAAGCATGGCCCGATGGCTGAAGCGCGCTTGAGCTTTACTTTTAGCACTGGAGGGGAGTACAACAGGTCCTCGGGCCTCAGATAGAAGCACTTGTTCAGGTACTCGTCGGAGAACTCCCTCAGCAGCTGGATGTTGTACACGCTGTCCGCTATGGAGGGAACCTCCTTCAGGCAGATATCTGAGGGGCACAGCACGATCAGACCCATGTCCCGCCACATTAAGCATCCAGGGGCCGCCAGTCGCGTCTCAGCACCTTCCAGCCTGATCAGCTCCGGACAGTAGAAGTGGATCACAGCCAGCAGGGCTGTGCCGTCACACACGTCCTTCAGCAGGTCGTCCAGCAGGGGGAAGTGCTGCAGCGTCCGCCCGGACAGGTGATCTCTGCGGTAACGGACCTGCGCAGCCAGAGAGAGAGAGAGGACGCCGGTTTGAACAAAACACACACACACACACACACATTCGCTTCCGCGTCAACGCACTCGCACACAAACACGTCTCACTCTGCTGATTCTGTCTGTCTGTCTGTCTGCCTGTCTTGGATATTATGGGCTGCAGAGTTGCGGACACCCAGAGCCCTGGTGGCTTCTAAACTATCAGATTAGGTCAGTCGCAGCTTTTGCAAAGTCTATCAAAAAAAAAGAAAAAAAAGAAAAAAGAGGTTAATGGTGAGTACATTACCACGCGAGAGAACTCCACAGGCTCCAATAAGCAGTGGGCCAGAGCATGCATTAAATCAGGCTGATGGGGGAAGAAGAACATGATTGGTAGGGAGCAAATGAAATGAGGGAGGCTGTGACGGAGGGGGGGGGGGTGAGGAGCTTGACTTCAGCTTTGCTGGGTAAAAATAAACCAGAAAGCCGCGCAGTGCTGCGCTGGTGTTTCGGGGTGGGGATGTCGAAGCCCAGCGGAAAAGTCGTGGAGCGGCTGCAGGGATATTTCATGCAAAGCAGAGAGAAAGAAAAAGGAGAGGAGGAGATGCTCGCTGTTTCTCCCTCGGCCACCGAGGGGCGCTGTGTCACCTGAGGGTCATCACTGAGGGAGTACAGTGATTCGTGTGTCTCGTTAGCTGTTAGCTGTTTTTGGTGCTGCCTGGCCTAACAGTGACACTGACACACGCACACACGTGTAACACACACACACACACACACACACTGGAGATGGCTAGCAGTGGCACTTACAGGTACAAGCTTCCAATACCACTTGGAGGGAGACTAGTATCCAAGAGGCAGGTGGGGGGGGGGGGGGGGGGGGGGGGGGGGGGGTTCGGGGGGGAGGAGGAGAGGGGGGAGGAAAGTCGGGGGAAGATACAAAGAAGGAAGAGCAGCACACAGGTCATGGGTCATAAACAGTAGATCAGACTTCCCTGTTACCACGGAGACAGATCTGATCTTAAAGACAAGAGGAGAGGATGAGACGGAGAGGCCTCGAAGGCTCTACATCTTAAAGAGGAGGAGGCTGGAGGGGCCTTCTTGAAGTATACTGACAAATTCATGGAAATTTCGATCGTCATTCTCAGGTCTCATCCTAAACATTCGAGTCTGCCCTGCACACACTTCTCGCACCTACTTTAGCATCTTTTGACGGTGATTCCGACGCAAGAGTGTGCATTCCCGGGCCCTCATTTATCAGGCAGGCGTGGGAGTAGGTGTAAACCCAGGTGCAAACATCACACGCTGAAGCCACGAGCCACACACTGCACTGCAAGCTCGCGCAGATTGGATATTGGCACACACACAGAATTCGGTTGTACGTGCCGTATGTTCACGACCACACTGATGAATGTGACATAACACGTGCGTACGGCCAGGATTCTGGTGTATGCGCTTTTGATAAGCGAGGGCCCCGGTCACTGTGTGGCGTGAGTCGACAATGTCAGAGTGTTGAGGCTCAGAGGGTGTTCACAACACGTCCACATCGACGAGACGCTAACGGTGAGGAGGTGAGGCATGCATGCAACGTCCCATCCGCGCAGGGACAACAAACTAAACGAAAGACGCTATTCAACAGAGGGGAAGCTTCACTTAACGTGACACAAAGAGACACGGGGAGGGGAGGGGGGGCCAAAACAAAGAGACACACAGGGCTATAGCGTTACCTTCTGGTGACTGGGCGACTCCAGGAGATGCTGCTTCATCTTCACCTCTTTTTCCAGGATCTCTCTCATCTTTATGTTCACCTGCAGCGACAAGGACTCTCAAAGACCTGCTGGGATCTGCTCCGGCGCGGACAGTGGCGCACGCGTCGGGCTCTCACCTTGTTGATCCAAAACACCATGGCCTCTTCCAGGTCGAAAGGCAGCTCCTTGGAGGCACTGAGGTTCGAGAACCGCTTGACGCTGGACACCACCTTGTCTACGCTGATCATCTCCACGACGTAGGCCATCATCAGGGCGTCGATGAGGTGGATGTGGGAGCTCTGGAGACAGCAGTCATTAGTATCAGCATTAAAAACACGGCCGGGAGTCTATGCCAGGAGCTGCGGGGCTGTTTTTCAAAACACCGTGAATCCTTTCCCGGGAGACAAAACCGACTCTGCAATCACAAGACCGGAGAGAGGCTCTCCTGCTAAGTTGCCAGGGAAACAGTGCAGAGCCTCCTGACTGAAACGGCAAAGCGGCCTACACGTGAGTCGACTGCGCTCCGCCGTTACCGGTGACTCACACTCATACATGAGCTCCTGGAACGGCAGGTGAGGAGAAGCTCCGCCGAGTAAAAGCGTTCCACTGCTTCCCGACACACCCGAACAAAGCATGAGCGGCAGCTTCCAGGCCGGCTCGTTGCTTTGCACTCTCACACCTGTGAGATGTCGCACTTCCAAAGAAAGAAGTGTGAAGCCCCCCCCCACCTCCCCACCTCCCCTCCATTCATACTAAATGACAAGCGCTCCCTTTGGTTCATTCTGCCCTCGTGAATATTTCATATCTCCACGCACCAAAACCTGCAACACTCTCGCATCCACTGGTGCATTATTTATTCCGGTTTTCTCATATTTGACCCTGGAAAGCACAGTCGTATCAGCCTGTTACCAGATGGCACCGTGTGGGTTGCCTCGCGAGCTGAGGCCACTGCAGCACATCAATTTACATGAGCTACCGGTCATTAAAGTCCGAGCGCTGCTCCACTCCATGTTTTTGCCACTTGTTAAAGTTGTCCTAATATTGATTTTACCATCGTATTAAGTAGTTGGAGCCGCGCCTGTTACACAGTTCCGATTACGAGGGGCAGCTCTGGGAGTAAAGTGAAATCTCCAAACTTTGCAAATGAGCCAATTTAGGGGAGGAAGTTGCTTGAGCATGTTGTTACTTTTATTCTGCTTCGTTCGAATGCATAGCGTGATGCGTCACGTGCAGGACTGTCTGCGTGGCTCTGCCTGACACCTACTGCTACTGTTGTCCTCATTACATCAAACACCACTGGATAGATTTCTCTCTCTCTCTCTGTCTCTCTCTCGGCAGATGGCTGCTCTCCCCGAGCTCGGTTCTGCTTGATGTTTCTGACTGTTATTGGAAGTTCTTTTCCTCACCACCGTTGCTCACAGCCTGCTCACATGTGGCGTGTTGTTAAAAACAACGTCGAGAGCGCAAATCAATCTGCTGGCGGAGATCTGAAAGCTTTCCGCAGCATTCGGGTGTCTTTTTGGCCAGTTATTATTGTGATATTTACATATATATTTATGCATTTCTAGAGAATATGGAAATGCCCCCATTGATACACGGGTAACATCAGGCTGGGAGCGGGGCACATGCTGGGGAAAGGGGCAACCACCCACCATCTTGATGGGAGTGGAGCTGAGGTCCCGGTCGGACACCGGGGAGTTGTCCCCCTGCAGGACGTAGATGCCTTTCCTGGACAGGGCCTGGATGACAGACTGGTGGCTCTGGAGGGAGGCGGCCTGCTCAGCGTGCAGGACGAGGCCACACACCCGGCAGTAGAGCTCCGCGGACTGCAGCAGGCGGATGATGGGCGGCTTGATGTGCTCCTGCTCATACTGGTCTGTGTAGAAGGGGTCCCGCAGGTCGGCAGGGATGTGCTCTGGAAACAATGACACACACACACACACACACACACACACACACACACACACACACACGGACCACTAGGTGAAAGAGGTGCTTGACGACACACCCAAGGTTAGCCATTCTTAACTTAAGTCGCAAGTCACACCGCACCTTCACGCGCATTTTGCGCAGACACGTGTCGGTCAGTGCCGCAGCATGTTACGTAACGGCGAAGCTCCCGGGCTTCAGACGTTCAGGGTATTAGACTGTCTAAGAAGAATCGAGCGCCAGAGCCGCACCCAGAAACAAAGTCAATGGTTAAAGAGCGTGCCAGGTGGCAGCCCCCAGCGCCAATTGGTGGACCGGAGGCTTTACGCAAACGAGCTAACGGGACTTAGCGGGGATTGGTAAGCCTGACAGCGTTGTCCCAGCCGGCCTGGCGCAGAGACGCGGGGCAGCTATTTTTATATGCCTTGGACATGTTAATCCAGAGTTAAAAGTCTGAGGTCCTCATGAAATTTAGCTTCCAGCACTTTCTGGGTAGTTTTAGGCAGGAACCGACAGAGCGACAGCTTATGTCCTATTAGACAGTGTAAGTCATATGATGAGAGGAAAGAGTGAGAAATCTGAACTGAAACTGATGAAATCATTCATTTTGCAAAGCTGAAACATAAAACTTAAGAAAGAGTAAAGAGTAAACTTCAAAAGAGTAAGATGAGCAACTGAGGCTAAATCCAGCAGCTAGCTAGTTAGCAACAAATCCAGTAAGTTGTACAGTTTACGCTCTGCTTGTTTTAAAAGTAAACAAGATATATAACATGTTAAATGATAGCTGGGCTAGTTGTTTCTTTATCCATCCAATCATTCTTATCTGACCTGCTTTGCACATCACAGTGTGTCAGGGGTCTGCTAGTGCCTTTCTCCAGCTAACCTGGACAGCTAACAGGACAACCACACCATTCACTCTCATACTTACACCTAACATCAACTTCAGAGTCTCCCATCAGCCTAAACATGCATGTTTTAGGACTGTGGGAGGAAACTGGAGATAATACAAACACAGAATGACCTTTGGGATACGAACCAGTGCCCCTCTGGCTGTGAGGCAACCGCCCCCGCCTTCTTTATTTCATAGCTAACAGACAGATATGTTTTTCTTGCCTTTGCACAGTCGGGTATATTGCAATCCACTTCGCTGCCAGTGTACATGTACAAGGGCATGACATAAATATTCTGTCCGATCGATTGGGAGCCGTGCCGCATCAGCTCTAACCGATGGGAACGAGAACCAAAACTAAGTAAACGCATGAGAAGGCTTGTCAGTGCCCAAGTTTAAAAAGAGGATTGGCGTGTGCATCGATAGTCCACCACTTAACGGACGCATCTTCTCTCATTTTGCTCCACATTAGGAGTCAGCTGACTCAGATAAAGTGGTAAAATAAGACATCCATTAGGGGAACACACACACACACACACACACCCACACACACACACACACAGCAGAGATCAGAGCCTCAGCCCTTTCAAAGAAGCCTGGCACCCACACTCTACAGTATCTATCTTGCTTTGTGCAGCACGGCCGTATGTGCTCATGTGAGAAACTGCTTGTAATACATCCCTCTGCTCAGCTTCCTTACAGCTAAAGCAAACCTTGCATGCGTTCCACCAGCAGCCCATTTACAAACACGTCTCTCTCTCTCTCTCTCTCTGGCCTCAGCTGCCCCCCCACGCCCCCACACCACCCACCCCTCCATCCTCCCCCGGTTGCCATGGAGTTAGTGATGGGGGGATGCCAACATAGCCGGAGGTGGGGGCTGGGCTGCCGTCCCATCTCCTCACCATGGCCTGCTCATTGGATCGTGCTATGGCCCCTGACATCAGGAGGTGTGTGTGTGTCTGTGTGTGCGTGTGCGTGTGTGTGTGAGGGAGAAAGTGGAGTGTGCAGAATTAAAGGGGGAGGCAGTAGCTGCTCTCTAATCCTAGTTACTAATACTACTTAGATATTTATTATCCACCTGATCCAAGGGTTAAAGCCCACCCTTGCGTATCTGAATATACGTGTGTGTGTGCGTGCGTGCGTGCGTGCGTGCGTGTGTGTGTGTGTGTGTGTGTGTGAAAGCAGGAGGAGGAGGGTGCGGGCTCAGCCTTTGTTTCTCTTCTTAAGGACACAAGGTCAGATTGATCAGCAGAGATCTCTGTGACAGTCAGGGGCAGGGCTGTCAGACTCTGCAGCGTCTGCAGACACAATCGTTCCCCACAATAAGACGAGTTAATGGAGAACCCTCCTCAGGACCGCGTGTCAGGAAAACATAGCCGCTAAGCTGAGGCACCCTGTAGACAGACACACACACAGACACACACACACACACAGTCTGACCCTGCGGAGAGGAGGAAAAGGCCATGATACACAGCTTATCTGTCAGGTGCATGAATGGGTGGCTCTTAGACGAGCGCTCGGTCGCATCACATATGGTTTAGATCCCCCGGCACCTGCTGTAAAGAAGTATTTTCATGCATTTTGTATGTTTTCACTCACTGTGCCGACACTGACGCTTACCACATGCATTCTCAGTTAGTAGGATGTTGGCACCTAGGTATCATTACATTTCTTTATTATGTCACTCATTTTATATAGTTCTTATTTTCACCCTTTCATTACATAGGGTTACAGTAACCCTGTCCCTATTCCTAACCCTTTGGTAGAAATATGGAATCTAAAAAAAACTTGCCGTGTCTTGTTTCATTATGACGTATGAAGAAATTTAAAGAAAAAAAACATGAACAGTAGCCTTTTATTTATCCCTTCATGAGGAAATCTACATGTTTCTCAGCAGCAATAAAATCATGATAAAAGGCGATATTAAAGACAGTGTCAACTAAACTGAAAATAGAAACACACAAATCTTAAATGAATAGTAAATACTGCTGCAGATAATACATGCAATAATATTAGAGCTGATAGCTAAGGATGAAATTTATGATATATTAGTAAAATGTTCACTACAGTATGTTTCTGTTGAAAGTTGTGTTTTGAAACAAAATTAGGAGATTTGTGCGTGGCAGAAATGATATGTCTCATTTCATTAAGATGAAATGTTTCAAGATTCAGGTCCTCGGTGGCCTGTGTTCATGTCCCATGATAAAACAGTAGTGGAAGTGTTTCACTTAAAGACAGCATGTAAATATGGATATGCGTTATGCACTATGCTTAATATTTTAGATAACTGAGCGGGTACTATTCAGACATCACAGAACTGCTCTCAAACATGATTTCATGTTTAATTCATGGTGATAAAGTCCGCTTCGGACTCCTGGATGCTCTGTTTTCATGTCGAAACGACAACCCCGTGTCAGTCCGGTGTAGGTGTAGAAATTCATTCCATCTTAAATCAGAAAAAAACAGATGAAAATAACATTTGGAGGTTTTTCCAGAGGCCATCAATGAAACCGTCACGAGTCCAAACAAGCGGCCTGTGTTGAACAAAGACACAAGCCTTCAGGTCCAATCCCATTAAACACTTAAACATGTGACTGGCTGTGCTGTACTTTCACACCAGCACACACAGACAACACAGTGCTCCCAGTACTACTGCGCTGCTTGATTCCACCTCTAATCTAATCACACTGTTTTGGTCCTTGTGACCTCCACCCTGACCGTCAGTGACCAAGGGTTGCAAGCAAGGCAAGGGAACATTAAACTTACACGTTTGGTTTGAAACAGGGGACAGGCCGTGGATGTGTCCTCGATCCGTCTAAATGAATGATTTATAACAATAGCGGCAATAATAATATAGATTTCAGTTTGTTAGAGGGAGAATTTACAAGTTTTTGTATTGCTACAGCTACTTAATACAGTCCCAGGATTACCACAGATTTCAATACGATTCGTAAAGACACTTCACGAAACAGTGAATTCCTGGCTGAACCCTCTCCATCAAAACTGCACTGCAGCACTGTGTCAGTAATACTGATGAGCGGAGGCAAGTTTATGAGACGTGAGAGAGAAGTAGACGCACATTTAAAGAGATGTGCAGCATCTCACAAGGGTTGGTACGTGAATCAGCAAATATCCTGAGCTCAGGTCCATTCATCCATATTGGCACGGACAGGTCATAGGACTGGTCACCGGTCCATCACAGGACACACACACACACATACCATTCACTCTTACACTCACACCTAGGAGCAGTTTAAAGTCTCCGAATGACCTAAACGTGTGTTTTGGGACCGTGGGAAGAAACCAGAAAGCACAGGGAGAGCACATTGATGGCGATCCAAACCTTCTGGCTATGAGGTGCGTACCCTTCTCACTATGTCACAATTTCAGTTCAATTCAGAGACTTTTATTTGTCCCTGGGGGGCAATTCAAGGTTGCTTAGCATAAAATGAAAACGTAATATCAGCTGCTTTCCATCATTTCCTCACAGGTTTCTGGACCCACCGCATTTTTAGTGGCGCGACTGAGACGGTAATCATGACGAGGTTAAGCTGAGTAGGCAAAAACGTCTGGTTCAGCCTTGGCACCACCAAAGAACATCGGGCTCCAAATAAATGGGATGAGCGTGTGGTTGGAAGCAGATCGTGACAGGTATATTACTTTCAGAGGAGGGTCATGATGGGAGCACAGGATTCTATTGAGGTCAGGAAAAGAAAAAAAAAAACAGGCTGTGACGCCTCTTTGTGTGCTCCATTCATAGAAGTCGCACAGCGCATTCTACGTGGGAATCGAATGGAGATCGTGCGCGGGCCTAAGCCCCTTGTCGTGGAGGGCTCGCTGGCACCCCTGGCACGGTGACGTCAGGACGAGCCAATCAGATTAAGGCCAGCAGGAAGCCTGACGTGGCGGTGTGGGGCGACGGTTTGGCGTTTATAATGGGCACTTGATCTGTGCCCTGGATCAGCGCGGGGTTGGATAACAGAGAGATAAAGCCAGTGTGGACAGCCGCGCAGAGCCCGCAGCCTCGGCGTCGGGCGCGAAAACCACGTTCCACGCGAGCACCAAAGTGGGCGCCAGCGCCCGGGAACGCTCGCATCTGCGGTAGCTAGTGTGAGGCCGCCGTAAGATGACGGAAAACTCTTGCGCCACTGACGTCTGCGACCGCGCTGGCCCGTTGTCAACTCGATGGTGGGATCACTGAGAGTGGTGGCACAAAAACCCACATTCGGCGGAGTCGTTCCCAGACATGTACGTACAGCCTGGCGATGTGGAGCAATCATTGTTAATGTTTTCGCAGACCCTGTCAGTGCTGGCGAGGCCACTGACCTGTGTATAAAAGACTTTGTCTCTCTCATCGCGAGATGGCGGCTGAAGTCGACACACTCGCGTTGTAATGTGTTCGCAATGGAGTTTCCTTCTATTTCTGATAGTGGGAAGAAGCAGGAAGCAAAAAAAACCCCCAGCAGATATTGCTATGATATATTGAGATATTGACATTGCGTGACCAGTACATGTAATAGACACCCAAAGGTGGTGCGGTCATGCAAAATGAGCCAGTAGATGTAACATTCTCGAAGAATACTTAAAAGAGCCAACCAGGGGGCTTTCTGTGTGGAGGTCGCGCGTTCCAGTTTACTTCCACAGTCCAAAAACATGCAGGTTTGGGCCGACTGGAGACTCTGAACTGTCCCCTAGGTGTTGCTGCAAAAGTAAATGGTGTGTGTGTCTGGTGACCCGTCCGGAGTGTATTCTCTGTCTTCACCCTATGTGTTCTGGAGATAGACTCCAACAGAGCACGCGGCTGAGACAATGGATGGATGGATGGAAGTCGCCCCAATGACAGACTGTGTATCAAAACAGCTGACAGCTTTCTGTCGACCATCGAATCGATTGTTTCAGCCGTGGGTGCAACCTTGACAACCCCCGGTTCAGTCCCATCCAGTGACCTTTTCCGTCGACGGGCACTCCACAGAAAACATTTCATGATGTCTGTGAATTCTCCGATGCACAGTCTGAGTGGGCCTCGGTCTGTCATCTTTTCTGATCTCCTTCTTTTCCTTTCGGCTGTTCCCTTGCATGGTCGCCACAGTGAATCATCTGCCTTCACCCTGCTCTCTCCATCCTTGTCTCCCGCAATGACTAACTTCAGCTGCCTGGCGGCTCCTGGGCATCCTTGTCACTCCAAAAAAGAGACTTTCCTTTCCTTCTTGCTGATACTCTCACGGATAAAACTGCAAAGTTCAGTCAGAGCTTTTCAGTATTTTTGCCCCGTGGCATAATGTGGGTTATTTTTCTCTAAGTCAGCCAGCGGGCAATTATTCAGCCTCCATTAACAAGAGAACAGCCTAAATTGACACCACACAGACAGCAAAATGCAGCTGCTGCCCGTGATGGACAGAGCAGTCCATGCCCACTGCGTGTATGCTGCGGCTAACACGTAAATAAACACACGCCATTCGTGCCGGTGTGCACACAAAGAGACCGGTCTTACCTGTGCCATAAGCTTTGGCGAACAACCAGCGGAGATTTGCGTCTATTTTGGCCCTGGCGGAGTCGTAGAGCTCCAGCGGGACGACCTGAGCCTCCATGCTGCCTCCCCCGACATCATCGATACCTCCTCCTGATGATGCCGAGGCCGATGCTGGCGGTGTCCTCCTCCAGGTGCTGTCCCTGCCAGCACTCACCTCCACGTCCATCCTGACACCCAGACACACACACACACGCACAAACACCCCACATATTATTGCTGGGTCCCTGCCCACAGCATTACATCATCGATGTGGAGAAGAGAAACACAACAAGCAAAGCAAAACCAAAGCACGGCTGAGTCCAGGAGGCCTGGCAGGTGATGCACAGTCCCCCCCCACCAAGTGTGAACACCTCAGATCACGCCATTACGATACTGTCATGCCTATTGTTTCACCTGGCGGAGGGTGACGTTGAGAAGCTCTGGAGGACATGAATGGAGGCGTCACCGACGTTACCGTTAGCAGCGGTGGAGCTAGCTGTTACCGTCTAACGGGACAAAGCCTCACCTTCTAATCGCTCATCGGTGTCCTGTCCGCAGCGTTTTTGATGCGCGAGAGGTGATGTTAGTTACAGCCCGACGACGACATGCCGGGGCCCGGACTCAGCTCGCTTCCAACCGATGAGGAGAAGGAGGAGGAAGAGGAGGAGGAGGAGGACTCCTCCCTTGCTGCCTGCCTGCCTGCTCTGTCCGCCCCGGCGACACAAATCTCCGGCCTCCCCGGGATAAAGCTGCTCGCTGATGCTCGCTAATCCAATAATGGCAAAAATCTGTCTGGCAACCATCCGGGAGTGCGTTTTCGAGGAAAATCGTCAATGTCCGGGTGCTGTCATAGCGTGGCAGTCACGGGCTCTCCGGGAGGAGAGCAGGGTGTAGCGGTGCAGCCTGTTGTCGGAGCCTGTCTCTATGGGGACCGTTGTTGTAAGCTGTCAGGACGGTGCAGTGCCGGGCTGCACGCCAAGGGGGCGCTGCAGGCAAACAAATACGCAGACCCCTGCTCTGCTCCGCTGACAGCGTGCAGCCGTAGACGGCACCGTTGTTGTTATCTTTTGAAATGAGCTGTGAAACGATCTAACACCGCCACATGGACACATAAAGTGCAAAGCCAAAATTTAACACTTTTTTAAAAAACACTCGACTGACACACACACACACACACACACACACACACACACACACACACACCGTTCCACCCTTGGCATTTATAATATTAAAATCTTAAAAGATAATTCAAGATAAAGTAGTTTTGAGCAGTATCAGTAGGAAGATTTTAGCCAAAATAAAGTTGAAAAAATGTTTTTTTTTGGGTTTGTTTTTTTTACGATTTTGCAGTTGTTGTTTTAACTGGACATTTTTGTCCCTAACAGTGAATTAGGATGTTATTTCTATAGAGTGCTAATGACATTTTACGTTTTTCAAAAACAGATTTTAAAAACCTACATAAAAACAAGATTCTTGACCAAAAGTCAGTCACTTTCGTGTACAGTAAAAGTAATCTCAAAATTAAACTGAGACAACTGTTCTTAGCCTTAAATCTACATTTACATATAATATTACATGCAAATGCAGGAGTCTGACAAGCAGAAGACGGTGTTTGTCTGCCCAGTAGGATTTGGAATTTAGGATTTGGAATTTCCTTCTCCATGAACAGACACTTACCTGTTAAAGCCAGCCACATTTTTAATCTTAGTATAGACAGAGCCACTCAAGGTAATCCAAATATTGCTAATTATCTAAATAGTGCAAATTAGTGCAATGGGATATGAATTAGACTTTAGACTTTCTATTATTTATCCCTTTGGGATGACTCCCCCAGGGAAATTTACATTTCCAGTAGTGTTGAATAACACAGTAGAACAATATGAAACAATAGGGTCATTGAGATAGTAACTATATAATGCATGATAGAGAATCTTTGTGATAAGCGTATAAACAGTGAGGTAATACAGTAAATAGTAAGGTAACAGTAAAGTAGTAATGAGAACATATGACTCATTATTTCTCATATGAGTCCTTGTTTTTCTGTGGAAACAACAGCCACTTAGAGCTTCTGCAGAAGCTCTGCTTCAGTAGGTCCATCCACATCAACTCTAAGATCTTTACAAATCAAGCTATCAAGCTATGGCCACCAGAGAGCAGCAGACAACCACATGCAATATGAGTCACATTGTATTCAAGTTGAGTAAGCAAAGGCCAGGCTAGATCATTGCCAGACTAAGACATTGCAGAGTGAAAATAAACAGGGTAGGAAGCCAAATCTTAATGCTTTTATTGAATCAAGACAATTTTTACAAAACATTTTTAAATCAGGAAATACTTCTTTGCAAACTACAACTTTGCATGAACATTGATTTTGAATTACATCTTTTCTTAAAAACCTCTCTGAATTAGTTTATAAAACATGACATTTAGACACCCTAATCCACACCCCTTTAAAAAGTGCAGGTGATGTCATCAAAACACACAAAGGTCCCCATTTCTTACATAGACAATGTTCTCCACCTCGAAAACATTTCATACAAGAAATCTCACAAATACGCTGCTTTTCTCAGGAAAAACAAAAATCACACTGGCACTATTTTAAACTGTGTAACATTTCCACTTTCTACGACAGGTCTGCAAGTTAACACTTAACAGGTTAAACATGGTAACCATATTCACTGATTTGCGATACATTATGAAATAAAGAAAGAGTCTTTGAATCATAAATGACCGCAAATCAATTGCCCAACTCAAACCCTGACCATTACTCAATAAAAATAGGCCCTGGTTGATTTAGATGCATTTCCGCCGGTTTAGCAAAGCATCTTTCAACTGATGAGGGATATTTGTTCTGTGCTTAAAGGTCCCAAATCTCCACAGTAAATTTCAAGATCCATGTTCACTCAGCTCCTTTACTCTCTTCATAATTTTGACAAAAGAGGACAGTTTAGCAAGCAAGATTATGAAAGGTGACACTTGTAAATATATATTCGATCATCGTCATCTAACACAGACTCAGTGATAAGACTTAGTGAAGTGTAGTTCAGTAACAAAACCTGTGTCACTTAAAAAGACAAAGTAGGTTAAAATATAATTAATACTGAAATTTTTAAAATAATCTATAAAAATTGGGGGGGGGAGAAAATCTGTACAAACATAATGCAAATCCCAAAAATAAAATTTATGAAGGCCAACGCGTCACAAGATTAAAAACAAATCCAGTGAATATAGCAACATAAGACACAAATAAATAGCCAGTGTACACATCCAGGAGTGTTATTTTGATATACACTCCATTGAAATGGTTTCTAGTCTTCCCATACATAACAAAACAAAGAAAAATAAAAAAGCATAAATATAAAAGCATCTTCTTTATATTTCAGTTTTTAAAAAAGCACATAAATAAATACAAAATTACTAAAACCGTTTTTATCGTTAGTATAAAAACTGATAATAAAAAAGGAGCTTGTTCAGTCTTAGCTTTGCCACTCTCTCTGTGAACCTTGTTTATATATTCTTTCTGAATCTGGGTTTTTGTCCATTTTACAAGTCTTTACTTGAACTGATCTGGGATGAGATTCATCTGTGAGTGGATACTTGTCGGCGGGCTGGAGATCCCTTCTGACCAATCGGACATATTGGAATGTGGGGAGGAGCTGGACCACTGGTCTGGGGACCCAGGAGAGGGAGTTAGAAATGGGTGGTCGGGCACCTGTAACTGGTGGTTAGGCGTGTTGTCCATGGGGCCAGAATAGCTGTGCTGGGAGGGAGGGGTGAGGAACTGGGTGCCCAGGATCTGCGTCTCCTGGGGCATGACAGTGTGGATGGGCATGGAGCGCCCTGAGCCGCTGTTCTGCTGCATGTCGGAGCCGTTCACCTCGATGCTCGGGAAGCTCTGGCTGAGGGTCTGAGCGGCCGAGGTGGAATTTGAGTTCTGGTGCTGGAGCTGCCGCGTGTGCGCCTGCTGCAGCATGTGGGCCGAAGAGCCCAGGTGGCTGGTCTGCAGGTTCTGGTAGCCCATAATCTGAGACAGGGTGGCGGTGCTGACGCCCTGCAGGGCACCCATCATGTTGTGGGGCATGGGCGGCGCCTGGGTGAAGGCTGCTTGCTGACCGACACCCGGGTGCATCCTGGTGACCCAGTCACACTGGCCTCCCCTGCTGCCCCCTATGGATGCTGTGGCCTGGCTGCCGGGGCTGGACACGGGCAGGTGGGAGAGACGGGGCGGGTTAGGCTCAAACGACATGCAGCCCATGTCCTTGCCCATGCTCAACATGTGGTCTCCGTTGCCTTGTAGGTGATTCATAGACATGGGTGGAGACTGCTGGAAGGGCGACGCCATGGGAGGGGAGGCCACATCAGAAAGGTAGCCGTGGGGCGACTCCAGGGAATCGACCGGGGAGAGGACCGCCGACGTGTCCAGCAAGTTACTCTTCCCGTCCAGCGACTTCTTCTTCTTCACTCTGTCTTTGCCTCCGTCTTTTCCTCCTTTCCCGGAGCTGATTTTGCGGACCTTCTTGACGGGCATGGCCGGCTTGATGCTGCCCAGGTAGTCGTTGGGGGAGGAGAGAGGCGGGGAGAGGCTGGAGGCGCTCAGGGGGGCACTGTGCAGCCCGGGACTCCGGACCACGTTGTACTCGTCTAGGAGGCGCACGATGTCGTGGTGCATGCGCTCCTGGGCGATGTCTCGGGGCAGCTGGTCCAGATGGTCGGTGATCTCGCGATTGGCAAAGTGCTCGAGCAGAACTTTGGCTGTCTCGAAGCTGCCTTCACGGGCCGCGAGGAACAGTGGCGTCTCCTCCTATTAGGCAAGCAAAAAAAACGGTCAGTACACCAAGTACTCGACAGTCTAAACACCAGGGTGATATTTGAGCGGGGAGTGCCGACTGATTTGTCGATTTCACTCACCTTGTTGTCTTGCATGTCTTTGTTGGCCCCATTTTTCAGCAGCACCATGGCCGCCTCCACGTTGTTTACAGCTGCAGCCCAGTGGAGAGCAGATTTACCTACAAAGTGAGTGAAAAAAAGAGAGGGCTCGATTATCGCAGTCCACCACCACAAAGGATCTTTATGGACCGTGGAGATGAGAGGCAGATAAGAACCTACCGGAGTCATCTGTGGCGTTAGCGTTGGCGTGGCAGTTGATAAGCTCCTCCACCATGCCATCCACTGCCAGTCGGGCTGCCAGGATCAGCGGCGTTGTTCCGTCGTGCATGCGGGCGTCTAGATCAGTGGCTCGGTTTCGGATTAAAATCTGCAAAGGGAGACGCTCATTGTTTAGGGATCCGACTTCCTGCATTCAGTCATTCAGCAGACGCCAAAGTAGGAGAAACACATTCAAGCCAGAGAGAGCTTTGGAGCAGCGTGTACCTGGAACACGCCCTGGGCGTCTGCAGCCACGGCAGCATGGAGCGGAGTCCGGCCCATGTTGTCCTGCACGTTGGCGTCGGCGCTGGACTCCAGGAGGCGTTTGGCGGCGTCGGAGCGGGCGTAGCGGGCAGCCAGGTGGAGGGCGGTCTCGCCGGTGCGGTCGGTCTGGTTGTGGAGGTTGGCGCCCTGGTAAATGAAGTCGGAGATGATCTCTGCCGAGGGATCCTCTTCCTCCTCGCTGTTACCAGTCTCCAGTCCTCCTCCACTGCAGGATGCGATCATCAGGGGAGTGAAACCATCTGGAAGAGGGGATTACATTGAGTATCCGGCACTGGGTAAAGCAGTGTGAACGGAAAATAACAACATGTTTAGAAATGTGTTGTTTACACACCCGGTCCTCTGACGTTGACGTCCATGCAGTCATTCTCAATCTCTCCCTGAGGAGGGGTTGGAGCGATGGAGGCGATACGGAGGTCAGCTGCATCCAGATGCTGCTGCGTCCATTTCCTGTGGTCAGTGTGGTCGCTCAAATCCAACATGGCCTGCTCCTCAAACTGAAAGAGGCACCAGTCGACGCAACATGAGCATTGACAGCACATGCGAAAGCAGAATAGAACAACTTGACCGGCAGGGAAATGAGACTCATGTATTGAAGTGTCTTACCCTAAAGCGCCTGCAATCTGGATCTTCATCATCCCATTCGTTTTGATTGTCATCCATGAGATTTATGTCAGAGTTTTTCATAGGCCTGTTGAAAAAAAAGGAGAGCAGGTTAGACTAGTTGCGGGACATTGCATGCAAAGCAAACACAATACAGCAGGGATGAAGCACGGCTGCCTTCATGTCCATTATAAGTGTCCTTACTTGAGTCCTACGGAGTCCTCCCCCAGCGGCTCTCTGCGTTTCTTTTTGCTGGGCTCTGACACTTTGAAGCCCTCGGGGAACCACAGCTGGCCGTGCTCTCTGCGACGCTTACGGGACACCAGGACACCGAGGCAAACGAAACCCAGAGCAGCCAGGCCCAGGAAGACCACATACATCGGGTAGAGCTCCGAAGTGGCAGGAGTAGGTCTCACACCTGGAAAGACGGGCATTGCATTAGGATCTCAACTTAATGCATTACAATAATGCATTACATTACATTACATTGAGTGTATACAAATAAGGGCAGGAGATGAGCCACATACTCGTGACAGCTTCGATGTAGGGGACGTTGAGGTTCCCACTGGAGGCCAAGGCCCCGAGGAACGCAGCTACGTCTGTGGCACTCTGGAAGCATTCAGTCGACTGCTGGTAGCACTGACGGTTGTCGATCTCCAGGTACACCACAGACCTACAGAGATATATAAGTGGAAAAATTTGCGTTTAACAATTTTCCTAAACAATCACGAATCATTTGTTGCGCTTGCTGCTGATGAAAGCCTACCCTTTGACTTGCAAGGGATCCAGCTCCCTGCGTTTGCGCGGGCTGACCATGGCCGACACACTTTCCTTCACTTGACCCAGGACGCTGGCTGGCATCGAGGCCCACTCGGGCCAGCCCTCTGTGGACCGCTTCAACACGTTGTGTCTGACCAGGTCTTGCTCGTTGCCGTAGTAAGGGAAGATCATGGGCTCCCCTTTGGCGTCCCGGCGGAACACCACGTTAGTGTGTAGGACGCTGCTGAGGTCCCTGAGGAAGGCCGAGGAGTGATTTTTCAGCTGCTCTGGGGGAATGTGCACCACCAGGACTAAGTGGCCGTCTGCCAGCTTCTCTGGCATGTTGTTGGCACAATCCAAGCCGTCCCATTCACACTCTGCGTTGTTGCAGCCCTGGTCACAGTGACCGTCAGCGTAGTGGTCTTTACAGTACAGGTCGTACAGAGGGCTGGAAAGGAGAACACCAGGTTAGGATTTTGCACAAAAATGTTAAATTATAATCAACGATTATGACCAACCAGTTTGTTTTCTAGACTCACTTGCACTGTCCCTCCTGTCCCTGGCAGTCGAAGCCATCGTAGAGACACCCAGGGCTGTTGCACTGCCCATCACACTTCCCATCGTTGAAGTAGCGCCAGCACTGCAGAGCTGAGGAGCAGTTTTGCCAGGGGTCGTCGAAATTGAGCGAGCAGTCTCCGCCGTCCCAGCCGCAGGCGTGGTTGTTGCACAGGGAGTCGCAGATGTGGTTCCCGGCCCATTCGTCACATTGGGGAATCTCACAGCTCACCTCCACTTCCGGAGGAGGAGTGATGTCCCGGCCGAACCCACCCACAAAGGAGTAGTCGAGGATGTGGCACAGCAGGCCGTTGAAGTTGCTGGGGCAACTGCACTGGAAGAAAGGCACCTCTGGGGTGATCTGGCACGTGCCACCGTTGTAGCAGGGGTTGGAGATGCAGAGGCTGTCTGTGGGGGTCTCGCACTCGGGCCCGGTGAAGGTGGGAGGACACAGGCAGCGAGGGCCCAGGTGGCCGGACACACACGTGCCTCCGTTCCTGCAATTCAGGCTGCCGCACATGCGGGAGTCATATTCGCAAGAGGACCCGGTGAAACCCTAAAGAGGAAGAAACGAGAGGTTAGAGGTCGTGGCGCTTGAAGGAAATGTTTGGCAGAGGGGGAGAACGTCTACTAAGCGGATACTCACAGGTGGACACTTGCAGATGAAACCATGGGGTGTGTTACTGGCAACGGCACACGTTCCCCCATTCCTGCAGGGTCTCCCTTTGCAGCCGTCAAACACCTTGTCACAGCGCTGGCCTGGAGAACAGAAGCGAAGCACATGTCAGGCCCGACTATTCAGACTGCACGGCATTCGCAGAGCGTCTTCTCGCGGTCGTTTGATGCTCATTACCTGTGTAGCCGGTGCGGCACTCGCAGCGGTAGCTGTTGGTGAGCTGGATGCAGTTGTAGGAGCCTCGGGGGTCGCAGGGGTCGGACAGGCACTCGTTGACGTCTCCCTCGCAGCGCTCACCCACGTAGCCGGCCGGGCACACGCACTGGTAGCCCCCGACGCGGTCCACGCACTTGCCATTGTTGAAGCACTTGGGCTCGTTGGTGAGCGGGTCGGTGGACGGGGTGCAGTCGTCTAAATTAATCTCACAGTGGACGCCTGCGTGACATGACGAGATCGGATGAGACCGTCAGATCTTCAGCTCCATTTTGTGCGTGTGTGTGTGTGTGTGATTTTGCGTGCTTATTTTTTATACCTTGTGTTCCTCTGGGACAAGAGCACTTGTAAGTGTTGATGAGGTCGATGCACGTGCCTCCGTTTTGACACGGCTGTGACTGACACTCGTTGATCTCTTTGGAGCAGTTGACACCGTGGTAGCCGGGAACGCACTGAGAGAGAAAAAGACAAATCGTTAGGGGCAAAAATCGTGATAAATCCACCGCGGCTCCGGCACATTTACACGTCTGACCCCATTGACTCAATTTACCTCGCAGCTGTATCCTCCCAGGTAGTCCGTGCAGGAGGCTCCGTTCTGGCAGGGGTTGGGCGAGCACTCGTCCACTTGCTCCTGGCAGTAGCTCCCGGTGTAGCCGGCCTGGCAACGGCAGTAATGTGTGTTTCCAGCATCCAGACACTGACCCGAGTTCCTGCACAGATGAGCCACCTCCACACCTAAAAACAATCACACAGGAGGGGGTTACAAGACATTCCAGTCAGTCACACTTTGTAAAATAAAATAAATTGTTCAACACCGATGGGGTAAGACTGGGAAAAAAAAATACCTTGCTGTTTGGCTGCGACTTCACAGGACACACTGGGGATGTCACAGTACAGACCAGTCCAACCAGTCTGGCATTGGCAGGTGTAAGAGGCTCCCTGCTGCCAGCAGGAACCTCCATTTTTACAGGGAGAGGAATCGCACCAGCGCACAAGATTCTGACGGAGCGAGGGATGGGGGAAGAGAAAGCATTTCACAAACTGCACAAAGCTGAGAAACAAAACAAGAAGCGATGGGAGCACAGGGGGTTCACAGTTCACCAACCTGGCAGTTGATTCCCGTGTAGCCGTGGGGACATGTGCACTTATAGGTCCCGTAGCTGTCGAGGCACGTGCCTCCGTTGAGGCAGGGCTTGGAGTCGCACTCGTTGATGTCGTACTGGCAGTAGCTGCCAGTGAACCCTGGCAGGCAGAGGCAGGTGAACGCGTTGATCCCATCCACACAAGTGCCACCATTGAAGCAAGAGCTGGAGAGGCAAAGAGATATAAAAAAGACAAAAAACGGTCACTTCTTATTCAAATTTAACTCTGGGTTAATTCATCATATCCTTGTTTCGATGTGGTAAACTACCTGTCGGTGCAGTCGTTGGTGTTGATCTCGCAGTTGATGCCGCTGAAGCCGGGCGGGCAGGTGCAGGTGTAGCTGTTGACGCAGTCGGTGCAGTTGGCGCCGTTCCTGCAGGGGTTACTCTCGCACTCGTTGATGTCCTGCTCACACCTGCCGCCGCGGAAGCCGGGCAGACAGGTGCACGTGAAGGTGTTGATGCCATCACGGCACAGGCCGCCGTTACTGCAGGGATCTGAGGGAGAGAGAGAGAGGAAAGAGGGAAGAAAATGAAAACGCTGAAACTGTGAACGAGACCAGGGCTGGCAGCGGTGCGGATCGGCTCCTTACTGGGTTTGCAGTCGTCTGTGTCTGTCTCACACTTCTGGCCTGTGTAACCGGGCTGGCACTTGCACTGGTAGCCACCCATGGTGTTGAGGCAGACGGCGCCATTGCGGCACGGGTTCTTCACACATTCGTTGATGTCAATCTCACATGTTTGACCTGGCGGGGGGGAGAGAGTTTATCACACTGCGCAGTGGATGCTAGAGATGCTGTTATGAGTCTCCTTAAATGGATGGATGCTGGTACCTTGCCATCCTTCAGGGCAGATGCAGGAGAAGCTCTGGTAGTCCTCGGACTCCTTACACACGCCACCGTTTTTACACGGTCTGGGGCTGCAGGGCGCAAGCAGCGTCTCACAGTTTTCACCTGGTGACAGAAAAGACCAAACATCAGTGTTTGGATTGTACTGGCAGTTTGGAGCAGCTGCTTCACACGTCTGGGCTGAAGTCACACATTTCCAGTGAGTCCTACAAAACTCTCTCTTCAAGAGTGACATAAATTCCAATTTACGTCCCACTTCCTTATCCATTTCCATGACGACTTAACCAAACAGGAAGGGACTTCCTGTTTCCTGCTATTGTGCGATCACAGACAGGAAACAGGAAGTGGGAATAGGGCTTGGAGCAGGCTCCAGTCACCCCCCCCCCCTCCCCAAATTATACTAGCTACTATGGCATGTTATTCCAAAACACACACATGTGCTGTTATCCCTGCAAAGCAGACAGGCGGATCTTTCCACACAGAGATGCCAGAAAACAAGCAGCCTGGTTAGTAGCCATAGGCTGATGTTTTCTAAAATAACACCACTCAGGAGTGGATAAGCACGGGTGCGGAAAAGAGGGTGATTGCCTTTATGCTTCCCGACGTGCGCAAACAGCCGAGTCAGCAGCTAATTGGGTAGCACAACCCAGGTAGAGGTCTGGAAAAACAAGCGGCTACGTGTCGTACCAGTGTAGGGCAGCAAACAGTTGCACTTGTATCCGGCCACGTCGTCGATGCAGGTGCCCTGGTTGAGGCAGGGGTTGGAGGCGCACTCGTTGATGTTAGTTTGGCAGTTAGGTCCTACAGTGGCGGGATTAGAGAACACACCGCGGGGGTTAGATAAGGATCTGAGGTGGCACACGCTCGCTCTGCACAAGGCGAGGGGAAAGAGGAAGGGCGCGGGTTCTGACCTGTGAAGCCGGCTCTGCACGTGCAGTGGTATCCGCTGGTCATGTCCTTGCAGGTCCCACCGTTCATGCACGGGTTGGACTCGCACTCGTTGTTGTTGATGTCACAGTTGGGGCCACTCCAGCCGGAATCACAGGTACATTTGTAGCTACGACACACAGGCATAACCCAGTCAGTGGAACTGTTTCACTTTGCTTTCAGTCAGTCTTATCCAATCCAGCTATATCACAGACAGTGTATGCACAGATGTTTATTTGCAATGTAAATATGAATGATGATGTTGGGTGACTGTTATTCAATGGAGCCATGATTTTGTGAACTTTTTCATCATTTAAAACCAGATCTGTGCTCACCCATTGATGAGGTCTTGGCAACGGCCGTGAATGCAGGGGTTGCTGCCACACTCGTCCACCTGGGACAAGCAGGTGGCGTCGTTGTAGCCCTCCGGACACACGCAGGTGAAGCTGTTGATGCCGTCCACGCACGTGCCCCCGTTGTGACAGGGGTTTATGGCACACTCGTCGATGTTGATGTTACACATTGCACCTGGGAGGCGATGAGAGAGGATATTTGAAGACGTGCATTTGATGTGAATTGATGAATCCCTACACCGACTGCTCTGAATACCCCACAGCTGGACTCTTAGCTCTCCGGTGTGGCCTTCTTTGAGCTTTTCTGAGCTGCTTGCTGAGGTGTACTGGGTGGCTTTAGGACAATAGAGAGCCAACACTAAAGGATCCCTGAACATTCAACAGGCAGAAGCTGTAGCTGCTCCTGTGTGTGCGGCCCCTGGAGGCCCCTTTGCCTCTCCTTGCATGATTGAAAGGGGCCCTGTTGAATAGGCAGAAGGAGGGTTTCAGCTGGATCTGAGAGGGGGGAGGTGCTGCCAGGAGGTGAGGGGAGGGGTGAAGGGGGGGCTGCACCTACTCTGCCTATTCAGACACACGCACCCCCCCCCCCCCCCCCCCCGTCCCCTCCATCCAGGGAGAGCTAACCTCACCCAGGGCTGTTTACAGGGACAGAAGGCCAGACCCATTTCACACACAGCCGAGTAACAATTAAACCCCCCACCCCCTCCTCTGATCCCCCTGCCAGCTCCCTCCTCCTCCGCTCCTCATCAATCAGGAGGGGAGGGCCCAACTGCCCGATCTTCAGTTACAATAGTCCTCTGTCCCTCTGTGTCTCAGTCCCGCCGTGCCCTCCGCACTCACCCCATCGGCACAAAAAGATGGAGGGGAGGAAGAGGAGGAGGGATGCACAGAAGCTTGCACAGACACACTTGTCCCTCCCTGCCCCCCCCCCTTTTTTTCCTAACACAATCTCCCCGGCCTCTACCGGTCAGAACCGGCTCTGGTGGGCCATGGAAGACGAGAGCGTGAGCGGCCACAGATGAAGACTTTGTAACTCAAGTTGCCTAACAGGTGGATGTGCGATGGGGTGAGGCGAGAGCGCGCCCGTGAGCGTTTTTTGCGGGATTCATCGTGCAGTTCCACACTAATAAACATCAGCTATGCGATTAAAGCCCAGGCTGTTTTCCTTTTAAAGTATCAGCTTACAGACTCGTTCCAGGCTCAACGTCACAGCCTTTTCAAACGGCAAACAAAGTTAGCACATTGTGTGTGTGTGTGTGTGTGTGTGTATTAGGTTGGGGACTGTGTTTCCTTTCTGCAGTCCTCCCCCCCCCCCCTACTCTCTACACCTCCCATCCACCCCCTCCCAGGCCACACAGGCAATCTGACACCATTGTCCTAAGGAGTGGACCCACCAGCCACCTGTCCGACCTGCCCCTCCCCAAAGCTCTGGGGACGCATTCAACACCCACCACCCACCCACCTCCCCTTTCCCTGCACCTGTAAGCTCCACCCTGCGCTCACCTGTGTAGCCGGGCTCACACGCACACTCGTAGCCGTTGATTTTGTCGATGCACCTCCCGTAGTCGCAGGGTTTGCTCTTACAGTCGTCCAGATTCACCTCGCAGTTTAAGCCTATAGATCGGAGAGCACGAAAGCACAGGATGTGAGGGAAAAAGACATAAAACTGGAACCGTCTGGCAGAGCCGGGTGTTGCTGTCATATCCCACCTGCTGTGCCTTTGGGACAGGCGCAGATATAGGTGTTCTCCCTGTCCTGGCAGGTGCCACCGTTCTTGCAGGGCTGGCTCAGACACTCGTTGATATTGGTCTCACACAGGCGGCCGGTGTAACCAGGGCGGCAGTAGCAGGTGAAGGAGGCCAGGCCGTCCTTACACGTACCGTAGTGGCAGGGGTCCGAGTAGCACTCGTTGATGTCGGTCTCGCAGAGCTGCCCGGTGTAACCTGGACACCAGAATGGAATCACTGAAAAATTGTATTCCGACATAAAAATGAAGGATTCATGCGAGACAGGCCGGAACAAATGTATACCTTCGGCACACTCGCAGGTGTACTTGTTGGGCCCGTCGGTACACTTGGCTCCATTCTTGCAGGGGGTGCTGGAACACTCATCAATGTCCACCTGACACAAATTCCCTGAAAAACCTGCACATAAAGGGAACATAAATCAGATTTTATTCTTGTGTTTTCAGATTACTCTTAGCCGTGAAATTGAATAAAAAAAAAACTAATAGTCATGACTACAGTGCACATAATGTAAAAATGGACAAAAGAGAAACTAATTTGCATCTGAAGTAGGTCTGCGGGACACTGTAGGCCTTAACGACCCATTCCACAACAGTCTATCCTCCTTCACCCCCCCTCCCTCTCTTTCTCGGCTCTTACTGTGCAGTGAAATCTCTCTTTCAAATCACAACACAATGGCCTCCAGCTTACCGGCCATAAACCAATCCCTTCCCCCTAAATTTTGGCGCTAAGCTCTTACACAAACTCTTCATGCCCGCCAAATATGCTAATGTACCCGCAACCCGATCTGCTCTGTCCTGCTCAATCGCCCGTAAAACCCCTAAATGGCGCTACGTGAAGAGGTAAATCATTTACATTCAATCTGTCAGCCGCCTATGATGTGCTATACTCATTGAGATAAACTAATCATCCATTCATTTGTACCCTCCTCTCAGCTTCCTTTGTCTGTCCAAATAAGGGTTCAAAACAACAACATGAATTCCTTACACTCCATTAACTCTAACTGTCTTTCACATTCCCCAGTGTTTTCTCACCTTTGGGGCACTCGCAGTGGAACGAGTTGATCTTGTCGACGCACTTGCCGTTGTTGAGGCAAGGCTGGCTGGCACACTCGTCCGTGTTTATGTGGCAGAACACGCCCTCGTAACCTGCAACGAAAAAGACTCATTTAATAATTACTCCATAATAACTTCCACTCCTGCCCTTGTCGCAGGGCTCAGTCGAATGAGACAAACAGTCGCACGGTTTGGATCTTTTCCCCGACTCTCGTACCCGGCATACAGATGCAGTGAAACCCTCCAATCTGGTCCAAACAGGTGGCGTCGTTGTGGCAGGGGTTGGACATGCACTCGTTGACGTCCATCTCGCAGCGGGGTCCCTCGTACCCCTGGAGACACTTGCACTGGAAGGAGCCCTTGGTGTTGAGGCAGCGGCCGCCATGCTCACAAGGATTGGCGCCTACATTTACAACACAAGTCATCAATACATGTATTTTTACATGTTTATAATACAGTGTCTGTATATTTTAACTATGCCTACAGATTATGTACAAACGGTAAACAAACACATGCTGGCAAGAATGAAAGAGAAGACTCACCCAGCGAGCACTCATCGATGTCCAGGTTGCAGGCTGAGCCGGTGTAACCCGGGGGGCAGGTGCAGATCGCCTTGCCGTTGACAGGGTTGGTGTCACAGTTGGAACCTTTCTGACACGGATTGCTGATGCAGGCGTCGTCGAGGTGGCACAGCAGACCTGGGGTTCGCGGCACGGACAGACCTCACGTCAGCGAATCGGCCTTAATCGAGCTTCCCGCTCACCTCAGGGCACGCGGCGGTGCACTCCCGTACCTGTGCGTCCGTGGGGGCACTCGCAGAAGAAGGAGGCCACGCGGTCGTGGCAGGTGGCGCCGTGGTAACAGGCGGCGCTGGCGCAGTCGTCGATGTTCTCGCTGCAGTCGTCGCCCGTCCAGCCGTTGACGCAGACGCAGTGGTAGCTGCCGTGGGTGTCGTGGCACGTTCCCCCGTTCTGACAGGCGTTGGGCATCAGCTCGCACTCGTCCACGTTCTCCGTGCAGTACTGGCCTGCATGGGGGGGGGGGATTGTAAGTTGCACTTGGAGAAAGCTAGGAGATGCGAAGACGCGATTGGGTGCTTTCTGAACAGGAGGTCACCTGTGTAGTGGGGAGGGCACTGGCAGTTGTAGGTGTTCACGCCGTCCACGCACACGCCGCCGTTCTGGCAGCTGTGGCCCGGACAGTCGTCGATGTTGTGCTCGCAGTGCTGACCCGTGAAACCTGGAGGGGGGCCAGAACGAGAGAGACGAGATTGGAAAAGGTGGCAAAGCCGCACAAAGAGATCGACTCGACATTTGCTTTGGGTTAATGATCACACCCTTCCTTCCTCCCGTTATCACCGGGATGAGATAAGCTCTCTTACTCGTGGCGCTCTGGTTTAATACCCTGTCGATGATGGCGCAACACGTCTGCTCCTCCCAAACATCAAAGCAAGCGAGTGGGAGTTTTACAGCCAGCACAGGCCGATTAGCCATCAACCCATAACTCAGCGGGTGCCATCGCTTGCTCCGCTATCCGGCCGCATTCCAGCACGGACGCCCACAGGAGGAGCGCAGCGTGCGTTAAACTTTAACACACAAGCCCACAATACCCCTCATTCATCTGCATATCCAAACAACTGGCTCTGCGCTGGCCGTAAGCACACCATCAGACAATAACACAGCCGGCTGTGAGCTTATATAATGAGCAAATATTGAGGCTTTCAGAAAAGCGGTCGGTGCGATGTGGTTTTTTTGGGGAGGAAAATTTGCTATGCAGCTGCTGTTGAGCCCAACTTGTGATAGCAATAATCACAAGTGTCCAGAAGTTTTATACACAATCTGCAAATGCTTGGGGCGCAAACAAGCAATAAAAGACAGCAGACAGAACGTCTGTATTTAGCAGAAAAACAAGATATTTTGGTGTGTGGGTGACCTCATGAATAGGGTGTGCCTATCTATACGTATATGTGCGTATGCGTATCCCTGGTGTTGTAGGGGGCCCACGGGAGACTATCAGAAGGAAACGTCTGTGTGACTGCATCCTGCCAGTGGAGGCTGGCAGAGAGAGATGGGGGGACCGGGGGGGTGCGACCACAGATTGCACATTGCACTCGGTCAGATTTTACTACAATAACAAGCTGGTTTTTAGGTCAACTGATGTCATAACAAAAAAAGCGTGTTTTGCTCCTCCCACATGAAACTCCTTATGTCAACAGAAAAACCACTCTAATTTTGGTAATTTATGCAAGGATAGATGCAGGGCAATGGAGCTCCGGATTTAGAAAGCAAAACAGAGCAGTGGGGAAGTAGCAGAGTGGCGCAGCGGAAGCGTGCTGGGCCCATAACCCAGAGGTCGATGGATCGAAACCATCCTCTGCTAAAGGCATCTACTTGAATTGCTCCCCTGGGACAAATCAAGTTCTTTGAATTACTTGACCAACCCATAACATTTTTAAGGGCATACATTGTAATCTGCAGTGGAATGCATTCTGAAAGTGACTGGACACCAGGTGTGTTTGAATTACCTGGCAGGCAGCTGCAGTCGAAGGTGGTGTCTCCCTTCTGGACACAGGTGCCCCCGTTCTGGCAGGGCGAGGGGCTGCATGGCGTGTACGGGGTCTCGCAGTGCTCGCCGATGTATTCCACGGGACAGCGGCAGTGGTACGAGCCCACCTCGTTCACACACACGCCACCGTTGAGGCAGGGAGAGGGAGACTGGGCGCACTCGTTGACGTCCTGCTTGCAGGTCTGGCCGTGGAAGGCGGGAGGGCAGTTGCATATGTAGGTGGAGTCGAAGGCGGAGCACTGGCCGCCATTGGCGCACGGATTGGAGGCACAGGGGTTGGCGAGCTGGCAGATTTTACCTTGAGACGGGAGCAGCGGGAGAGTTACTCATCGTGACCTGTTGCGGTCATCGCTGGCACATCAACTAAAGCCGGACTGAACCAACTGAAATGTCCCACTACGTACCTGACCATCCTGGTGGGCAGCGGCAGCGGTAGGTCGTGAGGGTGAGGAGATCGCAGGTGCCTCCATTGCGACAGGGGGAACTCATGCAGGCGTGGTTGGTCGGGGTCAGACACAGCCGGTCCGTGAAGCCAAGGCGGCACACGCAGCGGAAGTCAAACGTGTTGCCATGGGAAACAGCTCGACACTCCCCGCCGTTGCGGCAGGGCGACGGGCTGCAGGGGCTCGGGTACTGGCACCGATTGCCCACGTAGTCACTGGGGCACCTGCGAGGAGGGAGCGCAAGGGGAGAGGATGAGAAAAGGAAGATATTCACAAAGGGGGAATCTGGGTCTGCCGGGAGGAGGAAGTGGTGGTGTGGGGGGAAACGTTTGCCGCCCAGGAAAGTCCCAGTGCAGTGGGACAGGGACGGCATGTTGTTCTAGTGTCTCTGTCTGGATTAGACTCCCTCAGAACCTTGAAAACACACTCTGCTGGGACAACACACACAAAATAGCTCCAGCCGTTCCCATCTACCTTTCACCCCCGCCCTGTCCACCCTCATACTGAGTGACTGTTGAGATCAAGGGGACCGTGCCGGCTCTGGATGTCCTATATGAAGCACTGCATTCAGGCCCTAAGCCCCTGGGTGCTTCTCTCCCATCCAGACTAAAGATGGATGTGGCTACAGTCACATAGCTAAAGCTGGCTTAATGTGAAGCATGAGGAAATAGAAACCCAGAACAGATGCCTCACAAAGATGGGGACTTCTTCCCCTTTTGCATTATTTGAGTGGTTTGTCACACATACACACACATTAATTATAGGAAATTCCACAGGTTTTGCAACTTCAAAATATCATTTTGTGTGAGCCTTGTCTATAACGGTTGAGCCCAGCCATTCACACGCAGGTCAGCAAATAAAGTGTTTATATTTGAATTGGGGCTTGTGTGTGTGTGTGTGTATGTGTGTGTGTAGTTGTGCTCAGAGCATGAGTGTGTGTGTGTGTAAGGGACGGCATCTGTTGGCCTCTGACTATCTCCACAGGGAGCAGGTGCGCATGTTAATGAAGGCAGCTGTTGGACAGGGCTCCTCCTCCTTCTGCCCCCTCCTCCCTCCCTCCCTCCCTCCCCTCTGTCCCCTTGTCAGATGGGGGTGCTGACAAGCCAACCTCTCCTCCAGGGACATAAAGAACCCATGTGAAGTCAGCTGTTGCAACTTCTGTCTCTTCACCTCCAAGTCAACCTCCACACTCATTCGTAATTCCTCTCTTCCCCTACCTGTACCTCCCTCAACCCCATCGAGCCCTCTTGTCCCTGTCTTTGTCCCTGCTTCGGCTCAGCTTCTCAGGCCGTTTTCTAGTTTCCCACCGGTGTGGACTTTTCACAGCTCTCAGCAGTTTGCATTTTACAGCGCTCTCCTTATGTCACACGGGACTGCTGAAAGCTCCCTTGTTGACTTAGGTAGGTGAGAACCAATCAGGGGTTTTTTAACAGTGCCGTGTGCCCCACAGGGAGCCCAGACAGTTGCAGTTGGCAGAAGATTGTAAAAGCATTTGTGATGGCTTTGAAGTTTTCCTGCTCTCCCCTTCACTTTACGCTAAAAACACACAGACTGATCCCTGATCACAGCTTGGGTAAGAAATCTACGTGAAACACTTTGATGAAACAGATGTTATGACTGGTGTGAGTGTGACTGTGTGTGTGTGTGTGTGTGTGTGTGTGTGTGTGTGTGTGTGAGTCTCTTTGTGTGTCAGCCCACGCAAACTAACTGTAATAGATCCTCTTTGTCCTGAAGTCAGCCCAGTTCGAGATAAAGATCCGCCCACTTGCTGAAAAGCTAAGCAGCATACACCACGGCAACAGGTCTCTCCCAGCGATGCAATGTCCCCTCAGGCCGGAGCAGATGCTTCCCCGACCTCTGACCCTGAGCACTTTTGTGACTGTGGGACGGCCTCTTCTGCCTTCACTCCCCTCTCTCCTCTGTCCCCGCTGGGCCTGCTCTGCCATCTGCCACTATGGGGGTTGACTTTATCTTCAGACACAAAACTAGCCCCACCACGCAGTGGAAATGCCACTGCTGGGGAATATGGTATGTAAATGGTGGCATACAGTAATCGTGTGTGCAAGTATGACTCTGGTTTTTCTTTGTTCTGTGTCACTTACGAAACTGTCACACAGCCATCTGTCTTTGAAATCTCCTCAACACTCACACTCTCTCCCCCTCTTTTCTCCTTAAGTGGCTATTTGTTGATGCCCTTTCCTCCTCAGTCATTTTGTCTGCTTAGCTGATGTTCCCTTGGATATGTTTAATCATTAGCCAAGGTCTGACCCCTGGGGTTCACATCTGTTAGCAAGGCCAGAGCAGAACAGTCCTCTTGGAGAAAAAGAGAGATGTGACGGGCCTGGAGGGCTCTGTACTCCCAACACAAGTGATTGATCAGTTCTTTGGAAAAATCAGTGGGCGTATCTGCAATAAAAATGCACTCACACATATAGAGTGATTTACAGATACAGCCAAGGGAATTATTGCAGCACAACACAGTCTCCATAAGTAACAAGTGTCCTAGAAAAAAAGGCCCATAAAGAGATTTTTCAGATAGTGATTGAGCCGTTTCCTGCGTTTCCTGTCAAGAAGCGAGGTGGGAAGATTTATGAGGGTCAGTCACAGAGACGAGCACAGAGCACCTGCTGCAAAATCACTTGAACGTGCAAAATACCAGTTTACACACGAGTCTATAAGCCATACACCTTGTTCGCCTGGTGGCAGACTCAATTTAAAAGACGTCTCACCTCACAGTCAGACAAGGGGGAAAGAGCACCTGCTTGCCCCGGCAACTCCTCAGATTGTTATCAGTGGCAGTGCACCTGCTATACTACATGTAGCCTGGAGTCTATTACACAGATTGCCTTTAATCTGGTACATATCATCTCTCTTTTGTAAGTGCAAAACTACCTGGCCTCATTCACACCGTTTCCTCTCATGCGTCATACAGTGAAACATGCATGAGCATATGGTATGATAACCGATTTTGGTAGGGTAGCACTGACCTAAAAGGAGAGTTGGTGCTACTTTATTTGACAGTCAGTGCTGGTGCATGTGAACTTTCAGCACCCACTAGAACCAAATAGCCTGTTATCTGCATTTTCTGACAGTGAAGCCTTGATCGCACCGCTCTGAGGATCTCCAGACTCAAGGGATCCCGATCGGTGGTGACGCTGGCCTGAGGCCCCCCCGTCGACACTAAATGCCGGAAAGTATTATCCTTGAGTCAAGGTTTTCTCCACTTTCTCTAGACTAAAACTCAGCGATAAGTTTGAAGACTATGGCCCACAGAACTCATTCAGTGCTGTACCAGAGGTACCCTGGCATCTAGGGAATGGGCGCAAGCAGGGGAGTGGCAGCCTTAGAGCTTAAAGTAACCCCCCCCATAAAACCCCAACACCACTTGACCCAGTCATGAACTCGTACACTTCTGATTCGCTTAAGCTCACACGGAGCTGAGCTTTAACAGAAACCTTTTCTGTAATCCTATAGGAGGACAAATGAAGAGCGGCATTCCACGAGGGAGAGTGGAAGATCTTTTTAGTGGCGCTGGACTCACTCTAGACAGGCCTTTATGTGTCAGACATTTTATCATCAATACGCAACACCAGACAGCTCTGTGCTAGGTCAGAGAGGTCCGATCGCACCATCCACCGCAGACTTTCTGTCAATTTTCTGTCTCGGGTCTATTCCTGTCGGCCGTCTTGCAGCATTTGAGGCATGTAGCGGGGCAGTTGAGATGTTTTCTGGGTTTATTATTAACAGTCACCTCAGACCAAAACAGTGTCTATTTCAGCAAACAGCATCGACAGTCAGTCATGCAAAGGTCGAGTCGAGGGCAGCAACCTTTCAACCTCTCTATGCCCCCCCATTACTCTCTCAAAAATGGAAACTAAATTTGTCTCAGCGCTGCCGTGCCCTTGCGTGTTTTTAAGCTGCCTACAGAACCATGGGAAACAGGAAGCACCAGACCTTCAGATAACCTCTTTCTTCACAGAAGTACGACGGAGTGCTTCCCCAGCATAGGGGGGGGGGGTCGGTGTTGTTTCCGTGTACCAGCAGACCTACAACCACAAACCACCGTGGCCTACACGAGAAACTTCTGATTCTTTATTTCCACGTAACGGAAGCCTGTATAAAATGAGCTCTGTGAAATAAAATATGACTAAAACAGATTGAGGACAGTGCATGTGACAAACCATCCTGACACATCTGATTTTCAAGTTTCTATTCCCCATTGAACATTAAGAAAAAAGAAATGAAAAAGCTCAGAGAAAAAAGTATTTGAATGTTGAAAAGTCAAACCACACAGTCAGCCCCACATTTAACTATTGGCTGTCTGAAACAACAGGTCATATAGGAAAAACTAACTATGCAGCTATACTTTGCTATTTCTGGGTAAAGCTAAACAAGTGAGTAAAATGGGCAAGTTACTTAGTACTGCATTGTCACGTTCCAGGAAGTTACACTTTTGGTAAACAGTTCTCTGTTTAATTTGGACGGTTATCTGTTTAAGTAAGTGACTGAATCCAGTCTAGTAGGCTAGCTTAGCCAAGCTAAGCAGAGCAGCAGAGGTGATAAATGCCATCTCAGAACATGACATGTCGAATCACCAATTAGTAATTACAAAGAAATACTTAAATGGCTTTAAACCCTTTTTCCTGAATCCACTCTTACTGGACTACTGTTAATGCTGCGTCTTAAGTGCTCGTAGCCTTCAGGTACAGCAGAATCCTCGAACAAAAGCTTGAGCCCAATCAGCCCCAGAGAGATAAATATATACCATGTAAAAAAAAAACAGGACACAAGCCAGTTCCTGTTTCAGGGATGATCCTTATTGAAAAGATTTAACTTAAGGGTGACTAATTTTAGAGTCAGGAAGGACAGAAAACATCCTTTCTGCAGGAAGAGGCAATGGAGAGCCATTTTTTTCTCTTAATCCTACTAAACCCATCCATAAAACATCTGATTAGCACAGTTTACACCAAGCCTAACCTCGTTCTCTATGCCAAAATGTGATTTCACTCTCTGTTCTCCACTCGTGGGAACTTCGGCAAAACAGGATTTAAATCTACCTTACCACCGAAATCACAAAACACTTACACGCTGCTGCACAAACCACAGCGAGGAACATGACTCAACACAGGGTGCGAAAAGTGCATGTGTGGGCTTTAAACGCTCTAACATTTAAACTTTTGACATCTCCTTTAGTGCCGTGTGATGGGAACCACAAGTCTGAGCCTCACACAACTCGTGCCTGTTCTGAATTTGGGACGTTGCCCTCGCTCAGTCACCACAGTGTCTGCCTCCTTTTCCTTTAAACCGGCGTGAAACAAAATATGCCTCCCCGAGTGGACTTTCCACCTGCGTCGCCACACATTTCCGATCTGAATTTGCGTCTTTATGTGGTAGAAAATTCAAGTGGCGCTGACACAAATGTGTGTAATTGAACGCCCCTGACGTGGACGCCACACTGTGACCCCTGAGGTCCGATGCTGAGTCCCTGAATGCAGCGCGTGACTGATGGCTGCTGCGTGGCTTGGCAGGGATGAATGATTAATGGAAGGGAGACCAAGGAGGAAGAGAGAGTGCGGGTGGGTGAAGTGATGCTCTTATCCTGTCTGTTTTTAATTGGACGGAGCAGAGATGGAGGCCACAATAACAGCTTTGTGGAGGAGGAGGGTGGAGGGGATTCTGTATGCAAGTGTGCACACACGTGCGGGGGTCTGTGTGAAGGTCTGTGTGTGTGTGAGTGTGTGTGTGTGTGTGTCGGTGGAGTGTGCAGATTAGATATTGTGAATTTGTGGCCCTGGGCAAGCAGCATGGGCTCTTCTATAGCTCCCCCTTGTCCTTGCTGACCAGAGCAGCGCCTGCCATGACCACATGCCCCTAGGGTAAACCAGGCCACCCCTGAGCCTCAATACAGAGAGAGATAACAAGGACCGTCACAACTGGAAATCACAAAAATCTTACATCTAAACAAACAACGCTCTTATTTTTCCCCACCCCGGGGACCTTTCATGAGTGAAACCCGAAAACTGACTATATCTTTCCACCTCTTTTCTTGTCTCCTTGCATATTACCAATCGAGGTGAATCAGCAGTTTCTCACATTTACATCTAGGTCAGATTGACTGGGAATGTGTTAGCATATCAGGTGTCTCACCCACAAACTATTAACATCAATCCACAGTCTAAACAAACAGCCCACAATCTGCCTCTCTGTCTGCTCCCACTTGTTTGCCTTCAAATTTCTGCACTTTATTCCAATTAATCTCACTCTCTTGACATCCAATCCAATTACATCTCACAGCCATCTGGCTTTCTAATGGAGATCATAAGCGGGTAAGGTGGGGGTGGGAGGGAGGGGTGTATCCATTCAGAAAGCAGGAGACAAGCCTTTTGGAAGGTGGGCGGGTGGGGGTGTGGGGTTGGGGTCGGAAAGGGGGTTGGTGGGGGTTATGGCAGGGGTCTGGTGCGTGTTGCGACGTTTGGGGTGGCTGTGGCATGATGGGAAGCCCCACTCAGATTAGTCACACAGCATTATTCTGACTGCAGGACAATGGGTGACGGGCGGCGGGCGAGCCCCAGCTGTCGCCCATGAAAGGGCAGAAAAACAAGATTTAGGGCTGGACGCGTCCTCTCACTTGGCTGGTGAAGGGTCCTTGCATTCATTAACAGGCCTACTGTTGATGGTGGGGGTGGGCTTTTGTCCAGCCACCCCTCTCTCACCTCTCTGGAACCACACTCTTTTTATTTCTTCACTTCTTAAACTCTTTTTTTTTCGAGGGAATGTGTGCTGCCTCACGGAGCAATGTGGCTCCTGGAGAGGGGTACAGGAGCACACCAGCCCGAAGGGGAAAAAAGGGCTCAAGGGCCTCTGGTTGCCGGGCACGGGGCCCGCTCAAAGGCTGGAATGAAAGGGGGAATATGTGCCCCCTTTTCTTTACAGATGAAAAAAACACTTTCAAGTACCAAAATTACACTACGCTGCGCTTCTAAGGCTGCACAAATTCCAAAACACCCGGGCGAAATGACTCACAATGCTCCCGACACGAACAAAAACATGAATCACAGATGTATTGTAGTGGTCTGCAGAGCAACATCTGGTGTCTCACATATTGCTGCTTCTCTGCTCTCTCAATGTGTTCAGCGTGTGTGTGTATATATATGTGTGTGTGTATATATATATATATATATGAGAGATACGTATATACTTGATACTTACTTGCATTCTCCATTTCCATTTGAGGTGGCTTCGCACCTTCCTCCGTGAAGGCATGATTCAGTGGGTAGGGTGCATTTTAGACCTGTTGAACACATTAAGAACAATTTAAATGTATAGTTCACAAAATTGTAGCCAATCATAAATGTCATCCAAAATCTGAGGATTATCAAGGATTAGGGCCTGGTTTGAGTGTGCGTGTGTGTGTGTGTGTGTGTGGGGGGGGGGGGGGGGGGGGGGGGGGGGGGGCGCAAATTACTGGTTGGAAATGGGATTTTGGAAACATATTTTAACTCACAGGAATTTCATTTTCCAAGCACACTCTCGATGTTTAAATGGATTTGTTACACAGTTGTCCGTGGGGGATATCAGGGAAGCCTGTTGTGCGGACAGAGGTGAGGCCAGAACGCGTGGTGCGTCTTTTGGGGTAAGGGAGGGGGAGGAGGAGGAGGAGGAGGGGCGCACGCTTTTGCGGGGAAAGCGCAGCAGCAGCTGCGGAGCTCAGATGCGCAACAAAAGAAATCAGAGTCCAGCACGAGCCATAAAACACTCTCCTCGGGCATTGTTTACCGGCAGACGGTAGTAACAGCACCTCCTCCACCCCCACACCCTGCTCACCACACTCTCCCACACATGCAGACAAAAGGTGACCCCCCCCCTCCTCTGCTCCCCCCACCCTGAGCATCACCCCCCGCGTCCCCTGCAACTCACGCACACGCACATCTATTATCTCCCATGATATTTAAAACCAGTTCTCAGAGCAGTTTTTCGAGGCGCTTATCCAAGGATTTTAACAATAAAACTCTGAGAAAAAAGTTTGGTTGAAAACACAAAACTCTGACATTACGAGGTTTTTGTGGCGCATGAAAAATTTATTTTCTTTTTTTCCCCCGCAAAAGATGCCAAGTGCATTTGAAGAATAAGTCCGATTGCGCCACTACTACAGCCTCTGTGTAGACAAAATAAACAGTGCACTTGTGTGAAAGCACTTGCACAAGTAGCATTCAGGCGCACCGCAGCGTCTGGCTGCTGCACTTGCACAGGATTCATTCCCACGAACGAGAGCCGAAAGTCTCTAAAAATAACCCGAAAACCGCTTTCAACGAGACTCCGAAAAAGTCGATGACTTGCTCACAGCAACCTGGCGCGTACGTTCTGAAAGGGACCGGTTCGATACGAGCAGTATTGATAAGATAGATACAGATATTCAACATTCAATAAGTTTCTTCAGAACAGAAACTGAGTTTCCTCGACGACCCTGAGATGAAGCCTCTACTGGGATTCTGCGAGAAGATGTTTTCCTTTTACCTTGTGAGATGACGATTGCAGGGATCAGAAATGTTAGTTTCACAAAGAAACGATACATTCCTCCTCTTCAGCTTCACAAATATCGTGGAATCCCTCGTAGGGTTCGCATAGATCCGCAGTTTGGTTTACTCCAGATGTTGCCTTGAAATAGATCCTTTCAAATGAGAGGGTAAATCCACCACAGAGAGAGAGAGCGAGAGAGACACAGAGAAAGACCAAAAGTCTTCGAGCGGACTCAGTTCATAGATGTTAACCTGGTGCTTTCCGAGTTCTCAATGAAATCTGCGGCAGACTCTACAAGTTCCTCCCACTCTTCTGCCCCCCCCCTCCTCCCCTCTTCCTTTCCTCCTCCTCCTGCTCAGGCCAAATGAAAGCTGCCTCCCCTCCTGTCTCTCACTCCCACCTAACTATCCCACAGTAGATGGATTAACATTAAACAGTGGTGGAAAATAACTGAAAGTCCAGGTAGTGCAGTTGCTACACCTGCATAGACAGTGAATGACAAATGAAAATGAAAAGTTAAGACTGCCCCTCACAAAAGCCTCGAACGTATCGAGTAGACTCACTGACAATACTGTTATACTTCTTCCTTTCAGCACATATTTGCAGTATATGCATATTTGCAGTATTTTCAGCATATTTGATTGAAGAAAGACTTGAAGTTTCTTTACGCTGTATTGTTCCTACGTCTTGTAACTTCAGTTAAAATAATAATAAATGAAATATCTGAACACTACTCTCACCACGCAACAAAGCATTTGTACTTTGGTGCAATCTGGCAGTTTGTGTGCCTCAGGTGAACATTTTGAGTATTTCCTGCTCTTGCACTTCAACATGTAAAATCTAATAAATCCTTTATTACACTTGTAGAATCTGAATTAATTTCTGAGGAGTGAATCTGTCAGTGATAATTTACAATCATTTGAATTGTCAGATTGAGGAAAAAGTTTGTTTACTTTCGATTCTTTGTGCCGGTGTGTCAATGCTTATTTTCCGGCCTCTGCTTGATATTTGGTTGTCTGGGGCATTCAAATACAGCGATAAAGTGGTTTTATATTTCAATAAATATTTATATATTTATATCAAAATGGGTGATACTAAATGCCACCGCTCCTTCTTTCATTCCAGTGTTTCCAAAAATCAATCCAATGCAATTAAACCTTAGTCATATTGACTGACACTGTAGAATCAATGCCTCTTGGAGTCACACTCATTATCCTGCTATCAAGATGACTCTTCCAGCACAACATGGTTCATCAGTGGTTAGCACTGTTGCCTCGCAGCAAAGCAGTCTCTGGTTCGACTCCCAGTCAGATAGACGGATTTTCTGTGGATGCTCAATGTTCTCCCATTGTATGTTGGGTTTCCTCCAGATACTTGCCCCCCCCACAGTTCAAAAGCATGCAGGTTTAGGTTGATTGGAGGCTAAAAGAGGACCCCTGCACCACTGTTATTAGATATATCTAAATACTGTCTCCACCCCAGACATTGAGGAAGCAGAAACTGTTGAACTGTGTGCAACCCAGGAAGCCAGTCAGTCTTGGTTTGTCCTCCGAGCTGTAACACTTCTCTGTCTGGGATGTGAGAATGCTTATTTTCACAAATCTGCTTGAAATTTAGAAGTCTGAGGCCTTCAAAACCACAGAAATTGAATTTCATGAAACGAGTGCAAATGTCAGTTCCTCTTGCAGTTTCGTTCTCACAGCCTGACCAGCCACATGGATCCTTGTTCCACTACCTCCATCAAACGTGTGACTACTGGTAATCCCTCAAGTCAACACAAGATATTTCTGTACAACACTAAGAGAGCATGTCCGTGCCAGATCCCTATTTTCCCTTTTTCTTTTTTTTTTTTCCCCCTCCCTCTTGAGGCAAGTGAAACTGTCAGGGAGTAGCTGCAGAGTTTCAGCACCCCAGGGCAAAGATTATTTTATTATGAGGCCGACGCACATGCTGGTCCTTCTGTTGGTGAGACTGCCAAATGGACAGACGCCAAAAGGGGCTAGGTCTCTGGAGGTGAACGAAGTGTGGGAAACACCGGGAGAACAGAGAAGACGAGAGGGAGTGTGAGCAATCAGCTACAAATTTATTGCATAACAGAAAAGCAAATATCAAGTGTTGAGAGAAGGTGTTGGAAGTATGAAATAAAAGAGATATGCACGGGCATGTAGCGTAGTAGGAAAACACCTGACCCACCGTGAGAAATGTCAAATCTATCGGGCACACGCTCCGATCGAGTCAGGCCCGCTGTTGCCACATGCCCTCTTTCATCCTGGATACACACACCGAGGTGTGGTTTCGCTCTTTAAATCAGAACGTGCAGATTGGAAACGCTGGCAGAGTGTGCCGTCTTTTATCTGTCATGAAATCTGAACTCCTGTTTCTGCTTGCGAGGCTCTCTTCGGCTTGAGACACTCATTTGTTTTTCGAGTGGTGGGGGGGGGGCGGCTGTGGATTTAAGGCCATGAGAAAATGCTCTGTAATGGATTCACAAGGTTGAAGAGGGGAAGACCCAAAGCTCAGAAAACAAACTGTATCAAAGCTTAATATAGAAACAAACCCCAGTGAGGTCGATACTAAGTGCAAGAAAACATGGTCACTTCTTCGAGACTGAACATAAAAGTGACCGCCCTCTGCAGTGCGAGCCCTGCGGAGCCTGACCTGCGGCACGGCGCGTTTCCTTTATCTAGGACTCCCCTTTCCTTCCTCCTCCGGCAGCAGGAACGGAGCGAGGCCAGAGGCTACGATAAAGAGTAGTCGTCTACGACGGCATGATGTCATCCTACTATCAGACCACAAAGTGTGACCACAGATATTTCTTTTGGGTGGCACCCAAAAAGTAGCAGCTATGTCTCAGCGTAACAAAGAAGTCATTGAACACTGTTCTCTCGTTTTCTTTGACGTTTTTCAGTTCTCTCCACAATTATGGACTAATGTCGCATCCAGTTTCATGACTAATTCAATATGATTTTTCTCCATTTAGATTTGAACATCCAAGTTCAATTTTAGCTGAGCAAGTGGCAGAAGTTTTTCCCTCTTTTGTCTGATGTTTGGGTGACACTTTTGGTAATGGAAAGCACTGCTGCCTTTTGGATTTTGTCCTTTATCGACAACACCACTGGGTAGGAAGCGGGTTAAGGACTGATGGATGCTGTACCCAAAAGTCATCTGCTCACATTACACTTTAAGACTTAATTATTGGCTCAGTTGAGGGATAAGAACAATGTTGAATTATTATTTTTTCCTCTTATCATTTTTTTTTCAGACAACTCAACAAGTGTCATACTTTCCAACTCACTCTATTAAGAAAGATTAACTTTCACTCACACTTGACCTGATTCCTGAGGACATTGCAAGAACTTTTCTGTCATCACTTTGTGCATGTGTGTTGATTTATTTGTGTTTACGGAGATGAATGATCAGACTGAGCATGGAAATCGCTGACAAAACATTTACATAAGTTCACTGAGCACATGATCCGCCTCAATTATGGGGATAAGAATATTTAGATATGGCTTATTGAAAGAGCTGTCACCATAACCTCTGGGCTTTAATTGTGCTGATAAAATGGAATGGAATGGGAGCATTAGCAGCTTTACTTTCCACACCGTGGCTGAATGGGATGAATCATCCATAAAACATCTTGTTGTAACAGAGATGATGAGAACAAAATAAAATGACTTTATATGGCAATAATCTCTATCTTTAAATGAAGGTTACTTTATGTGATCCCACCCCCACCCCAGAGAAACCCCATTTAATCTTTGCCCAGATGATACGATTTTCCAATAAATCAATCACCAAACATATTAACAGCTTCAAAACAATGGCTCCTTTGTGCCAAAGATCAGAGAAAATCAATGTGCTTAATCTGTTGGTGTTAAGGGGGCTTCACACCTCTAACTCTGAGGGTCAGATGGGTCAGTATTTACTGAAGGGTCTGGACTGAATTGACATGTGTTTGTTGGAAAACAAACCCTCTGTGGTCATTGGAAGATAAGCAATTGGAGAGGCACATCACTTTATCAGGGGCAGCAATGCAGAGCAGTGACCCCCCCTGTGGTGTGGAGACTCTGTGGAGCACACAGCTCCGGATCAGAGAACAGAGGTCCTCAGGTGTCTCAATTATCACCCTGCCCTAATGGTTGTCACATTCGGCTTTTCGACAACTCTCTCATATGTATGATAATATGTATGCTAATGCTGGACATGCCCAGACACCCACTGAGGAGAAACAAGTATTGCATATCATGCACTTTGCACATGTGCATCATGTTTGATCCCCAGTGGCAGACAACCACAGCTCCTGTCACCCCATTTACTGTTACACATGTGCATATTGTGGAAATTTCAACACAAACAAATACAATCAAATTGATGCAACACTGATTTATCTTCACACAACAACAGACTTCCACTGGACAGAAAATGGTCCAAATAGGTGCAGCAGAGCAAGCGATACACACTTAATTAGCAACCTGGTGATTATACTAACCATGAATGCATTGCACCTCAACTCCTGCAGATTTGCTGCTGTGCTCAGAAAGACAAGAGGCTGCAAAGACCTTTCTTTAAAACTATTCTCTTTAAGGTTTATATGTTGTGTATTTTCTCTTTTGGGTCAGTGGCATGTCTTTACATCACTCTAAATATTCATTGGATAAGTGTGTTTGAATGCATGCATGCACTCATTTGCTGAAGGACAATAGAGTGCAGGAAGGACCTGGCTCCGAGCTGTCCTGCATATACACCTAGAGTCACAGACACACAAAACAACACTGTT
The DNA here is from genome assembly GCA_029224185.1 of Karalla daura. Classification (NCBI taxonomy): domain Eukaryota; kingdom Metazoa; phylum Chordata; class Actinopteri; order Chaetodontiformes; family Leiognathidae; genus Karalla; species Karalla daura. The sequence goes on from CM055201.1 coordinate 7,213,360, forward strand.
ACCCCTCCTCCCCTCTCCCCCACCAACCTATATGGCTCACGGTGAGAACAGTGCAGGAAATGGCCCCTTATTCACAGCCTTGTGACAGAGGCGTCAACTGGACAGACACACACTCAGAGAGAGAGAGAGAGAGACAGCAAGAATCAATTGCATCAGCAAATCACCAAAAACCATAAATTAGATTTGCTGCCCCACTAAGCAGAGTTCAAGGCCTTGAAGAGGGGACATTGGCTGGCTTTGGCTGAGGCCCGCAGCAGTGCAGCAGGCTATGCAGTCGGTCTTTACAGGCCCACTGATGCGATCCATAATAGCCGCACGAATGGGTCACGGATGCACAGTTGGAGGCTTGTGCTCTGCTTTGCGGCTCGCTAGCAACCCCTTGCCCTCCCTGTCTGTCTGCCTGTCTGTCCCCACCCAGCCTTTCATATCCACCTCCCCATCCCGCCCCGAGGTCTCACTCTGGGCAGTGTGTCGGTGTGTGTCTCTCCTGCCAGCCAAATGCTTCAGCAGTGGAACAAAGATCCTCGTTATCCCGCTGAACCCACACCACCCCGTCAGCGCAAAACCAGTCCATGATAACTGGGTCCGACTCGTGTCCTTCAACTGGTAGAACTGAGGAGAAAGAGGTAGCGAGAGGGTGAGACAAAAGAGTAAATGAAAGTGAGAAGTGAGAGTGCTCGCCATGAGCCAATTTGAGTCTCACACGCCGTAGACATGAACCTGAGTCTCAATCTAGCAAAGTGATCAAAAGACGGAGCCAGGAAAACTGACTGGAACGGTGTGCCTGGAAGCTTCAATGTGTGTGTCTGCACATGCACGGTGTGTGTGCGTGAACACAAAGAGTGAGAATATTCACTGTGAGAGGAGATATTTGTTCAGCCGGGGAATTTACTGATGAGATTAGCTCTGGTTAGGGGGTTTGGGGGTGTGGAATGTAAACAAGAGGCAAGCGGAGAGAAAGACTTTAGAAGATTTAACCCCCCCTCCCCTCCTCTTCCCCACTCTCTCTCTCTCTCACACACACACACACACCACCACCCCTGCCGTCATTACTCTTCCTTCCCCTATGGCTCCAAAGACAAGTGAGGTTCAGGGACCATCCTTGAAGCTTGTCCTGACATTATAAAGTTCTGTTTGTACAATAATTTGTCTGGTAATTCATGAGCAGACGTGAGACAAGGGAGCAGGAAATTCTGAAAACTCCACGACAGCCTCAGACAGACTGATTGTGCACAGTAATAATGGTCTAGTAATGACGCAGCTGGACCATGTGCGAGTCTGGCTTTTCCCTCCTCTGTCATAACCAACTGGATGGTGGTGTACTTGCTAGACTTCAGAGAACAGAGACAGTGAATAATGATCTCCCTCTTTCGCGTTCTTCACCAATCGCCGGTACTAATGGACACTAATGGATGCCAGTGTGCCATCCCGCCTCTCTTTGAGAGCAGGCCAAGTTTTGGGGTACAGACAAAGGGTTCGTGCAGGGTCGGCCAAATGAGGATGGCAAATCATTAGAGGATACTTTTGCTTCATTAAAACTTTTGTTTTTTTTTCTATCGGCCAAGAAAACACTCAACTTATGAGTATGTCTTTTTGTATAAACACATTTACATGCTTTGAGATCCAAAAACAACAGTTGGCTGATATTCATGAATGTGTCTATAATTATTTAAGAAATTGTGGGAATGGTATAAGGACCGGTTGATCCATCATTCTGTTAATCCAAAAGTGTTGCAAAGGTCTGCTGTGGCCTATCTCCAGCTAATGGGATGAAAGCAGGAAATACACCCTGGACTGGACATCGGTCCATCACAGTACACACACACCTTTCACTTTCACACTCACACCTCAGGGCAGTTTAGTGCCTCCAATTGCAATAAACATGTTTTTAGACTGCGGGAGGAAACTGGAGTATCTGGAAGAAATGGGGAGAATATGCAACCTCTACACAGAAAGATCCTCAGTCTGATAGGGATTCAAACCTGGGACCCTCTTGCCACGAGGAAAACAGCGGCCATCACCAGTCCATGACTAATCCAGTCATAATCAGAGCGTGTTACAGGACAGGTCACATTCATCCATTCCCTCTCATTTATAGACTTGTGGCAGAGGCTATCCGGCAACTTGTACTCATTCAGGTTTTAAAACCAGCAATTCACAGCCATCCAAACAATGATGACACAGCAGGTTCAGGTAAGTGGTCTGGCATCTCGCCCAAAAATACTTTGACACGTGGAGGTTCGGGTCGAACCAACAACGTTCTAAAGAGCCACAGCCAACTCAGAAATGGTTTAACATAAGATAAAAAGATGCAATGGAACCAGAAATGTCTACCTCTTTTAATTATGCTAATTATTACTAGAATACATGGAGGTCTGGACTGAGGGTGAGAAAAAAAACTACTATCAATAGCTGTTGAGACATTTCAGTGTGGACTAGTCGTCACTAGTCGTGGCTCCAGCCTGCCAAGAAGAATTAAGGTTGTAATATACCAGAATGATCCGTTAACAAAGACATCACTGTACATCAGCACACACACATTCTTCGAGCCCGGAGCATGTGACTGTGTTTTTTTTTACAAACAGAACATCCTTGACAGTATGCGTACTGTACACTTTGTATTATGCTTCACCACTCCCTGTGACGCTGCTGTGCAGTCCATCCTCTTCATACCTCCTCTGATCTGTGCACTGGGGATGAAGGCGTGTGTGGAACTTGTTGCGTCCCATTTGGAGGCTGAATATCTGGTGTCCAGAGAGCCTCATCCTGTTTCCCACCTGTTTATTTTAGGGACCTCCTGATATGCAGCTTGACTGCGGTGAAGCAGAAGAGCATTCACCGAGGGTCCTCCATCATGATCTGGGCCTTGGGAGCGTGCGTGTGGGTGGGGCTGGACGTATGCCGGAGGTTGATAGGCCCTGCCACAGCATATATGATTAAAGAGCTGTACTCGCCACATGACTCTGTGGTTGCAAGAGGACTCCAAAAGTCTGTGCTGTGGCCTCGGGATGTTGGCTGTGATCTGTAAGCGTGTATGAACTAGATGGGGGTGAAGTAAAGGAGACACAGATGCTGGGATTTTCATCTACCAGCAAGTTCCACGTTCATTACGTCTCCGTTCAGAGCAAAGTGAATGTTAAGACGCTCCAAATTAACCCAGAGAGTGACAGAAGCAGCGTCAGCTGTCTATGGTATCACTTTCCATCCAAATGGTATGGATGGGGGTCTGACAACTGTCACCCTGACCTTGCGTCTCTACACCACTCTCTCAAGACTCACTGGGCTCTCACTGGGACGGGCGGGATGAGATTACCAACATTCACAATCTTCGCCATCTCTCCATAAACATCTGCCAATCACAGAGATATATTATGGTCTACTAATGGGGCAGTTCAAAGCATGCGAAGACACCAACATGTTTGGCTCTCAAAGTATGTCTTTAAGTGCATTTATATTTAGCAGACTTGTTTGTGTGCCACTCCTGTGTGTCACCTTGAGTCGCAGAAGGTGACAACTTAGAAATTGCTGACTGTTTTAGTGGCTTATTAACAGACTGCGCCTGATTTTTAGAACTAAATGCCACAGAGGTAAGTGAAACACTTTCCCTTTTTGGCACTACATCTTCACTAACCTGGTTAGCAGATTACTTGACTCTGGCATTTCATCTTTCTCATTCTCATCATCCGTCCAAACTTTAAACCTAAACTACTAATTATTTTGAGGTGTGGTTTCAGTAAGGGCTAAAAGGTACATTCTAGCTTAGCATGTAAGGTGGCTAACATTTGCCAACAAGCACATAGTCTAATACAAAAAGTAACTAGATTTCCAACTTACAATGATCCATTATCTTACCTGCTCTGTACTCAGTGGAATCATGGAGATCTGTTAGCACCTATCTCCAGCTCACATAGTGCGAAGGCAGGGTCAGGTCCATTGTAGGACACCCTATTTGCACCCCATTCACACTTAGACATAGCCACTATCTGGAGTTGTAAATTGATGTTGTTGATGTTGATGTTGATCCTCCTGGAGGAGGAACATGACCATCCAAAGTCCACACAGAAAGATACCTGACCAGATTTCCAGCCGGCAGCCTTTTTGCTGTGGGATGACAGCACTATTCACCAAACTACGCAATGTGATTGCATAGTCAGCATGTGCGTCTGATCTCAAATTTACAATTTCTCGAAGAGTCTTTGAGATATTAAAAACTTGAATGTATTACTCCAAACTCGTCTTCCGGTGGCCCGGAAATAGTTGTACAACATTTAAATTGATCCAGTGGCAGCTGAGGTATTTCAGTCTAGACCGAGCTGGTGAACCGACCGACTGGGAACCAGAACTAAATTGCCTTTGGTAATCACTGCACAAGTATGTCTAAAAACAGACCCTGCCCAATGTAATCCTAAACTCAAAGTTTGCTTTGTCCTTTTCCTTGAGCCCCTGGTCGTGGTTGTTACAGTTGTCGGTGCAATCAGTGAAAGAGGTGACGTGGGAAATGCAGTGACAGGAGCCTGTAATCCCACTACTGACAGATGTTATATTAGCTGTCACTCTAGAAGTAATAAAGTCTGTACATGTCAGACGTTTGGACACATATACAGACAGAAAGTGGACGCTCCTTGTTGGCGCTGAATTTACAATTCCATGCCGTGGCTGCAGACTGCAGTCACCATCCAGGAGCAATCAATTAAAAGCCAGAGACCTGTCTTCGCATTAAAACGGTATCTGATATCCGATGTGGGCTACTGGTTTCAACCAAGGCCAAGTGAAGGGGGCCAGGGAGGGAAGGGTCCTCAGGGGGGATGCTGCAGGGTGTGTGAAGCAGTGGCCTGCGTGCCGTCGGCCAGCCGCCCGAGGGGGAGGCACATGGTGCCAACAGCTGCCGTGGTGAAATGCTAACCCCTCTAAATGCTCCGTCCAGTAAACAACGTTGGGCTGAACACATGCCAATGGGGGAGCATGGGTGAGGAAGGGTTGAAGAGGGTGATTGGGGCGACCCAGCTGACGCCGTGGAGAAAGGAGAATTGACCCCTGTGAAATGGCTTATTAAAGTGTGGTGTTCACCATTCTGGGGGGCCCACGCCGTACAAGACAGTAATGGAAACTCAAAACCCTCTTTGGCAACTGAGCGTGGTGCAGGCCACAAGCCACAGACAGGAAGCCTCAGATTCAGGAGATACTTTTATTGGATGTATTTACATAGACACAGAGCATGCTGCATGCATGAAATGCTGACGACGGATGCTTTTATTTTCATTGCCGTACCCAAAGACTAAGCATGCAGAGTTTATTTTGTGTCACGATGGGTGGAACAGGATTACATCCATCTTTGACGCCCTCAGATGCAATTCATTCAGACCCATGTAGGGCTTCTTTCGCCTCCCAAATTGATAAATGAAGTGTACTCTGCGAAGCCCCTTGCAACCATTGGAGCTCCTGCGGGTTCCCATGCTCTCTAGGCCTGCTAGGGAGTGGCAGGAACAGATGTGACATCCACACTCCCCTGCACTCCCGGTCCCTCCTACCCTCGGTCTCTCCCTCTGCTGCTTGTAAAACAATCCATCTTCCACTTGTAAAAAAAATTACTTTCTACCCTTGTCGCCTCTTCCCATGACTCCCGCTTTAATCAACGCAGAAACAAAACGATCCCTAATCTTGTAATGCGATAATTGCATCCAGACCTTGCTGATGGTTAAATGGGATACAGGACGGTTACGGTAATCTAATTAGTGTCCTCCAATCTGTCATTACATTTGGCTTTCACTGCTTAATTACATCACGCATACACAACACTGATCAGAGAAGAGCATTTTTACCACTCTCAACCCGATGTGAAGGGCAAAACTTATTCTGGATCAGCACGCTAAATGTGTAGCATTTATGTTTGTATTTTTTCAAATCAGTTGAAGTCACAAACACATGAGCAACAGCGCCCCCATCTGGCACTGGTTTCAATGGCTTCAGGCAGCAGAGGGTCGTAGCTTAGCAGACCTCTCTCAAATGCAACTCACATAGAAGAAATGACTTTCTATCTCTTCACAGAGTTTTCTTTGAGTGGAATCAAAGTTATTTCTGTTGCAATGTTGATGTTTTATTTTGCGTAGTTGTTTTGAAAAATGAAATGCAGACGATACATTTAAGTCGAATTTTGATTTAAGAACTTTTACTTGTAATGGTTTTATTGCAGCTTTTACTGAAATACATCCCCTAAATACGTCTTCATTCATTCAAACCACATAGTTACAAGCAGGACAGTGTGCGTCAGTTATTCTACTTCTGTCTAATTTAATACTGTGGAGACAGGCTGGTAGGGCCTTTCTCATAGCAGCCTGAAAACTGGTCTATTATAAGGACGTGTGAGAGATTCTTTGATAGGGGTGGTCTAACCTTCTAATCTTTGCATCCTGCAGTGTAAAACCAGGCCCACACCTGCCCCTACAATCTTTCGCATCACTCTATTAACCACAACTGTGTGTGTGCGCGTGTGTCTGTGTGTGTGTGTGTATGTGTGTGTGTGTGTGTGTGTGTGTGTGTGTGAGAGAGAGAGAGAGAGAGAGAGAGAGAGAGAGAGAGATTGAGTAAGAGTATGGCTCTGAACACACAAATATTTGTTATTTCTCCTCCAGACTCTTGAGCTGAGCTCCTATCTGAGTCATCACACACCTGCTGAACTTGACAGCTGATTACAAGCAAACGTGCCTCAGCATGGAAGAACTCACTCTGGGGACCATTGTTCAGAGACCCTGCACCATTAACAAAACCGCAGGTCCCAGGCTGATGCTCAGGTTCTTATCAGGAGTTTAGACTGTGGTTGACCAAACACTAACCACTCTCCACGCTTTCCTGTAAACACAACCTTAATAACAGGCTATGCGGAGTCTCTAAGGACAAACACTGTCAGCCGCACATATGCGGGGAACCCAGAGGAAGCTATGAGGGTTACAGATATAACTGATTAGCCATTGTATTGTTAGTTTGAGGTCTGCAGAGTACCATCTTAAT
>CM055201.1:7225364-7505364 GCA_029224185.1 Karalla daura
TACCCCCACAGGCCCAGATGTACCCAGCGCACACCCCGTCACCCCACCACCACGCCCCCACCCCTCCGACGCAACCTGGACATCCACCGGTCCAGGCCCCCCTTCCTCCCCAGAATGCGGTAAGGGGCCCCGGTTCCCAGTGGCCCGAACAACACGCCCCCCAGCATCATAATTCCCATTTTCAGCCTCAGAACTACTTCAGTCAAAGCTCCGGGCCTCAGGACTCGTGGTTCAACCAACCTCCACAGGACTCAGGTTACCACCAAATGGGCACGGGCCAGGGCCATCCTCAGCCCAGGCCCGAGTCCGCCGGATCTCAGCACGCGCCCCACTCTGCCCCGGTCCCATACGCTCAGGAGTCCGGCACGCTCTCGATGTTCTTCAAAGACAATGATGTGGAGAACGAAGAAACACTGGCAGGGGAGAGGAACAAGGCGGTGAATGGTAGCCCCGGGTCCTTTCCACAGTACAGCAACCCCCACGGCCACGGCGGCCACGCGAACGTCCCCTTGGATTACCAAGGGCCTCCTGTGCAGGATCATTCGCACGTTCCATACATGAACGACGGAGCCAGCGCTCCACAGAAGCCCCCCGATTCTCACTTTGACCATGTGGAGAATCTGGAGTGTGTGCCGAACCAGGAGGTGTTGCCCAGCGAGACGCACGGCAGCCCCGGAGCCGCCGCCGCCGCCGGCGCTCCTCCCCCGGCGGCGCATGGAGTCGACCCGTACGAGACCGGACCCAACCTGGAGACCCCCGACTCTATTCCGAGGCCGATGAGATCTGCCAGCGTGTCGTCCAACTACAGCAACATGAGCCACGGCAGTGGAACCGGCGCCCGCCGGCACCAGGGGGTGGTGGGCACCTTCATCCAGCAGGAGAGTCCGCGGCTGGGCGACGAGGCGGGCCCGTCCGCCGCCGCCGCCGCCGCCGCCGGGGGCTACTTCGAGCAGATCGACACGTCCCCGGCCGGGGACGTGGGCGCGCCGCAGCACAGCTCCCTGGAGCAGGTGTGGCCGCCCACGCCCAGCCCCCCCAAGCCCACCGGCGTCTTCCAGGCCAGCGCCAACAGCTCCTTCGAGCCGGTGCGCTCGCACGGCGTGGGCGTGCGGCCCCCCGAAGTGGACAGGGCCAAGATGGTGGCGGAGGGGGGCGCCGACTCGGCGCCCGGCAACCTGGAGCAGCCTCCGGACAACATGGAGAACATCTACGGGCCGGGGCTGCTCCCGCCGCCCGCCGGGGCCGCGGCCGCCGCTCCTCCCCCTCCCCCCGCGGCCCACCCCGTGGTGCTGTCTCACTCCCGGCCCTCGTCCCGGGCTTTCGGGGCCAGCCGGCCCTGCGAGAGCCCCGCCACCACCCTGTGGGCCCAGAACGACCCGGCCAGCTTGGGCTCCAGCATCGTCCTGGCGCCCGCCGCCCCGGCCGTGCTGCCCCCTCTGAGGGAGCCCAGCGCCGACGTCATCCAGCCCCCGGAGGACGGCCCGCTGGACCTGCAGCCCCCCCACAGAGCCCAGCCGGGCTCCCAGCAGCACTCGGAGAACCTGGAGAACCCCCCGAAGGTGAGTGAGGCAGAGCCGGCGGACCCCCAAGGCGGCCTGGGCTACGCGTCCCTCCTGGTCGCCGACTCGCTCCACCAGCCCGTTCTGATCGCGCCGCCAGTGTCCAATTACAGCGTGATCGCCCCCAGCGCCGCCGCCGCCGCCGCCCCGGCTCCCGGCCAGGGGAGCCCCAGGGAGTCCACCCCGCCTGTGAGATTAGTCCCTCTGGGACAGGGCCCCCAAGCGCCCACGGCAAACGCCAATCAGGGTCCGCCGTTTGCCCCGGGACCAGTCGGCTACGGCTCTTCGGCCTCCAGCCAGGGGCCGCTCAATCTGGCCCGCGACAACGCTGAGGCCGCCACGTCGGACGTCACGCCCCCGCCTCCGCCCCAGCCGGGCCGCCCCCCACTCTCTCGGGGCCAGTCGCTGGTCGGAGATGGCCGCCCCGCTTTCCCGGCTCATCCCCAGGCTTCTCTCGCGACCCCTCCTGTCTCCAATCATAACCAATCATCGAATTACGAACTGCTTGATTTTTCTATGCACCAATCGCAATCCCAAGCGCCCGGCCTCCCCTCCTCCTCCTCCGCCGCATCCTCGCTGCACGAGTCTCAGCAGTCTAGTAACGGCTTTTACCTACAGGTCACCAAAGACGCTCAGCATGGCTTAGGTGTGAAAGGCAGTGTCCCTGTCCAGGCCCCTGTTGTTGCTGCTGCTGCTGCTGCTGGTCCGTCGAGCCCGGAGGCTCCTCCACCAGCCTCCCATGCAGCTCCCAGCACCCAGCCGCCTCAAGCTGAACCCCCTAAGGTGTCAGACCCTGGGCTGCATGGACAAAACGTCGCTCCTCCTGTTCAAGGGGGTGGAGCCCACCCGCCCCAGGGCCAGTATCCACCTCCGGGGACTGCTGCTCCTCCTCCTCCTGCTGCTGCTGCTAATCCTGCGTACCCTTCAGGCCCTCGAGCGCCTGGACCACCGGGAGCCCCCCACCCAGGTCCTCCTGCAGAGCCGCCGCGACCACCCTCCTCTGCCGGCAGCCAGCACGGCTACGGCCCCGTCCCCCCAGGGTCAGGGCAGGTTGCTGGCGACTATTACGGCAATTACGGGGACTACCCAGACAGCCGAGCACCTTATCATCCCGGCCAGTATCCACCTCCACATGGGGATCCCAGGGGACAGCAGTTTTATCACGTACGTAGCTCTATCCGTGTCGCTATGCCATTCCGAAAAAGCTTGTAGACAAGGATGAAATGTACATGGAAAATCTTGCATTGCGTCCATTTCTCAGGATGGGGCGTACAGGCGCAGAGCGGACCCCTGGTATGGCAGATACGAAGGGCAGAACCAGGCTTACCGCGATCCCAACTACCAGTACCCCCAGCCTCAGCCAGAGCGACCCAGCTCCAGGACCAGTCAATACTCGGACCGGCCGTCATCCAGGTCAGCGACGTTCACGTTTTAGTCGATCAGTACCTGCAGGGAATGACTCTCTGCGACATATATCTCACTAAAATCTCACTAACCGCTCGTTTTCCCCCCTCACTCCCACAGACAAGGCTATCCGGAAGATTACCACAGAGCCAACCGAAGTGCCTACAATGATTATTATGCAGATTACGCCAAGCACTATGATTATGGAGGTACGAGCCAAGGGGTCAAAGTCCGGACGCATTCTGACCTTCCCTTGTTATGAAGTGTTGTCGAGGGCGTGCACAAAAGTCACCGGTTTCAGTATCACGTCGTAATCCTAATCTCCCTCTCCTCTTTCCGCTCTCCCTTGTGAAGCGTATAACTACGGACAGTATGACCCGCGGTACAGAGGATACTACGATCAGTCCTACTGGTCCAACTATGACGACGCCTACAGGAACAGCTACTACAATCAGCAGGCGTATCCTCCCAGGTAAGCCGCAGCCTATCGCTTACTCCAAAGTTGTACACGTCAGTAGTTATTAGTGGTCCACAATTTGTTTTTGTTTACTTCTGCGGCGCTCTCTGACTGTCCTCGGGTTGCGCAACTTCATACGTGTGCCTGACCCCTCCACCCTCCCCTGCCCTCCCCTCCCCTCCCCAGGAAAGAGGGCTACGACGATCAGTGGCGGTACTACCCCGGGTACGACTCCAGCTTCGACGACGACTACCGCCGGCGCGGCGAGGCGTACGGGGACGACTTCGACCGGCGCAGCGTGCACAGCGAGCAGTCGGTGCACAGCTCCCACAGCCACCACAGCAGACGCAGCAGCTTCAGCTCGCGCTCACAGCAGGTACCTCGCCTAGCCCCCCCCCCCCCTCCAGAAGAGCCTCATCCGGCCGCTAGCCGGGGACGATCTGGTATATTCATAGCCGTCTGCGTGGCGTTGATGTTATCCGTCTCCCAGCGCGCGTTCCACTTTCGAAGCACACAGCCAACATTCATCGGGCGGTTGCCTCCTCATAACACCCCCCCCCCCCAGCAACTTCTCGTCGCTGTTAGTAACGCTCTCGAAGTGTCTCGTGATGGCCCCCCGAGTCTCAGCTGCTTCGTGCGTAGCAGCAGTTGCTTTATCGTGCGCGTCTCGCTGTATATGTGGGCCTCTCTGTGCTAGGATTTTGACAGTGATCTGGGTCATCTTCCCGCAGAGCCAGGTGTACAGGAGCCAGCCCGACCTGGTGTCCGCCGTCTACGACACCACCTCGTCCACCCTGGCCGTGGACTACTCCTACGGGCAGTACGCGAACCAGACGGACGCCACGCAGAACTACAGCTTCTACCCCTCCGAGTACAACGCCGAGAGCACCTGGAACGCCCCCGAGCAGCGTAAGCGCACGGCCCCCCTCCCCGGCAACTTCTCGCACGTTCCAGGCCGAGCGCGTTACAGCGTTGTCCTGTCCTCCCCTCAGCCCCTCCTCGCCCGGCCACCCCGGAGAAGTTCACCATGCCCCACCGCTGCGCCCGCTTCGGCCCCGGCGGTCACCTGGTCCAAGTTCTGCCCAATCTGCCCTCGGCGGGACAGCCCGCCCTGGTCGACATCCACAGCATGGAGGTACGCAGCTTCGCTCCCTGTCCTCCTCCTCCTCCTCCTCCTCCTCCTCCAGCAGCAGCTGAACCGGCACCGTGGAGCTGCCGCCGCACTAAATTGATGTCATAAGCTGTGGCACGGCATGCCGCTCTGCACAGCTCCTCCATTGACCGCGTTTAATCACGTTTGCAGACCATGCTGCAGGACACCCCGGATCAGTCCGAACTGCGGGCTTTCCCCGGACCCCTGGTCAAGTGAGTACATGCCGCTCTTTGTGGCCTCGGGCTAGAGTCCCGGCGGCATGTCCTGAGCCAAAGCGTTGCCAGCTCGACGTCGGTATGCCGTCCCCTCACTCACTCTCCCCCTCGTCCGTCAGGGAGGAGACCCACAAGGTGGACGTGATCAAGTTCTCCCAGAACAAGGCGCTGGAGTGCGCCCGCGACGCCGACCTCCTGGACAGGGACTCCGCCCAGCTGCTCTGGGACTTCATCATGCTGCTCTGCCGGCAGAACGGGGTGAGGGTCCCCGCGACCGCCGCACAATCACACCTGTCACGATCGCACCCCGACTCAAAACCTCTCTCTTCTCACCTCCCCGTCGAAGACCGTGGTGGGCACGGACATCGCCGACCTCCTGCTGAAGGAGCACCGCTCCGTCTGGCTGCCGGGCAAGAGCCCCAACGAGGCCAACCTGATCGACTTCAACAACGAGCCGCTGGCGCGGGCCGAGGAGGAGCCGGGCGCCGGGCCGCTCTCGCTGCTGTCCGACACCTTCATGACCGTGCCGGAGAACGTGGGCAAGGAGACGGAGCGCTTCCGCGAGCTGCTGCTGTTCGGCCGCAAGAAGGTGGGCCGAAGGGGTGACGCGGTCCACGCAGAAAGAGCACCGTGTGTGAGCCCTTCTCACTCACTCACTCTCTCTCTCTCTCTCTCTCTTCCTTTCTCCCTCCCTCCCTCTCTCTCTCTCTCTCTCTCTCTCTCCCTCCCTCTCTCACTCTCTCTCTCTCTCCCTCCCTCTCTCTCTCTCTCTCTCTCCCTCTCTCCCTCCCTCTCTCTCTCTCCCACTCTCTCTATCTCTATCTCGCTCTCTCTCTCTCCTCTCTCCTCTCTCTCTCTCCTCTCTCTCCTCTTTTTCTCTCTCTCTCTCTCTCTCTCTCTCTCTCCTCTCTCCCCTCTTTCTCTCTCTCCTCTCTCTTCTCTCTCTCTCTCTGTCTATCTCTCTCTGTCTCTCTCTGTCTCTGTCTCTCTCTCTCTGTCTGTCTCTCTCTCTGTCTCTCTCTCTCTGTCTCTGTCTCTCTTTCTCTCTCTCTGTCTCTCTCTCCCCCTCTCCTCTCTCCTCTTTCTCTCTGTCTGTCTCTCTCTGTCTCTCTCTCTGTCTCTCTCTCTGTCTCTGTCTCTCTGTCTCTCTCTGTCTCTCTCTCCCCCTCTCCCCCTTTCCTCTCTCCTCTTTCTCTCTCTCTCTCTCTCTCTCTCTCTCTCTCTCTCTCTATCTCTCTCTGTCTCTCCCTTTCTCTCTCTCTCTCCTCTCTCTCCCTCTCTCCCTCTCTCTCTCTCTCTCTCTCTCTGTGTAACAGGATGCGCTAGAGGCTGCTATGAAAGGAGGCCTGTGGGGCCACGCCCTGCTGTTGGCCAGTAAGATGGACAACAGGACACATGCGCGCGTCATGACGAGGTGAGGCGCCTAGAGAGGCGAGGCGAGGCCGCAGTTTCACTCCACGCCTCCCGACGCGTTCATTGACTCCCCGTCTGTTGCCGCTCAGGTTCGCCAACAGCTTGCCCATCAATGACCCCCTGCAGACAGTCTACCAGCTCATGTCGGGCCGGATGCCCGCGTCGGCCACGGTAAGCGTCGCCCGCCCCCCTCACTTCCAAGTCCCGCGCGGAAACCCGCTCCCTTTCGAGTAAACCGACGTTGTTCCTCTCCTCGCAGTGCTGTGGGGAGGAGAAGTGGGGCGACTGGCGCCCCCACCTGGCCATGGTGCTGTCCAACCTCACCCACACCCTGGACCTGGACACGCGCACCATCACCACCATGGGAGACACGCTCGGTAAGAAGGAGCCGTAGACCCCTCTCTGGGCTTCATCGCAGCAAACGCGTGACCTCACACACCTCCCCCCCCCCCTCCTCCTCCTCCTCCTCCCCTGTTCTCCGACAGCCTCCAAGGGCCTGATAGACGCCGCCCACTTCTGCTACCTGATGGCCCAGGTGGGCCTGGGAGTTTTCACCAAGAAGAGCACCAAGATGGTCCTGATCGGCGCCAACCACAGGTCAGCGGCGCGGGCGGACAAGGGGCCCCGTGTTGACAGCCACAAAGGAGCTTTTTATGGCCGCGCACAAATAACCGCTTGTCTCTCCACTTCAGCTTGCCCTTCTACCAGTTTGCGACCAACGAGGCCATCCAGAGGACAGAGGCCTACGAGTACGCCCAGTCCCTGGGCTCCCAGCCGTGCTCGCTACCAAATTTCCAGGTAGAGAGTCAACCGAGAAAAGCGTGTTTCTCCTCGGCTTTTGTAGAGGAGTCCCGGAAAAAAGCTCAGCTCTGGCTCCTGCTACGACTGGGGTAGCGTGGCGAAGCCGCCGTGGAGTGACAGCGAGCCCTTTGTTTTGTCAGGTGTTCAAACTGATCTATGCATGCCGCTTGGCTGAGGCAGGCCTGGGCGCTCAGGCCTTCCACTACTGTGAAGTCATCTCCAAGGCGGTCCTCGCGCAGCCCTCCTACTTCTCCCCCGTTTTCCTCAGTCAAATCATTCAGGTATGCACTCTCGGGCAGTCCGTCCGAGCTCTGTACTTCCTCGCGGCATAAACACAAAGTGTGTCCAGTTGAACATTGCAGTAGAGCGCAAGGTGAAAGGACAACAGAAAATCAATTGTGAATGATCTCTTCGCAGATGTCAGAAAAGCTTCGGTTCTTCGATCCGCAACTGAAAGAGAAGCCGGAGCAGGAGCTGTTTGTGGAGCCCGAGTGGCTGATCCACCTCCGACAGCTGGACGGACAGATCAGGGTGAGGAGGAGGAGGAGGAGGAGGGTTATGAATCTCGCTTGGCTGCTTTTCATTCAACTCTCTGCCGTGTTCGCTCCCACAAATCCCCGGTGCCTGTCTTCCCGCAGACGGGCGCCATCACGTACAACGAGAACAGGGCGACTCCCACACAGTACGAGTGCAGCAGCCCCAGCTCCGACCTGGACCAGCCCAGTCCTCCCGAGCCCTACAGCATGCCCGCCGAGCTGGACGGGCCCACGCCCGACAACCCCTTAATGAGCTCATTACTGCCTGGCTCGCCCCCACAGGGAGTGCAGCTCATGCCTCCAGGTGTGTGTGTGTGTGTGTGTGTGTGTGTGTGTGTGTGTGTGTGTGTGTGTGGAATCAGCTGGAGGCCTGTTTTTTTCTTTTTATACCAAGACCTGAGTCAAAAGAATGGATGATATTGACCTGATATTGACAACAGACACGTGTAGAGAATGTGTAGTAATATGTGTGGAGTGCTTGAAAGCTCACGGCTTCCCCTCTGTCCCAGCTCCCACCTCCATCCTCCAGGACGGCATGGCCCCTCCTCAGCCTTTACCCCCCAACGAGGTGCCCCAGTTCTACCCCGTGCCCCCCGGTGGCCAGATCCCCCTCTCAGGCTACCCTCCACAGGATCCTGGCTTCGCGCCCCCCGCCCTTCCAGCCCCAGCCCCAGCCCGAGCCGCCGGAGATGTACCCGGGAGCCCATCAGCAGCCCCCGGGCCAAATGGGCCCGATGGCGCCGCATATGCCCCCCCAGATGCCTCCGCCGCCTCACGTGCCTCAGCACATGCCCCCGTCCCCCGGCCACATGCCCCACCTGGAGCAGCTGCCCCCGGCCCCGGCGGAGATGCCCGCCGCCCAGCCCATCTCCGCCTCGCCGCCCAGGATGGACTTCTACGACCACATGGCCAACATGGTCAGTGTCCCGGGTCTCTCCTTTCAGAGAGTCAGCAGTCCGTCTGCAGAGGTAAAACGTGACGCCGAATGTGTTTGTTTGTTTGCTTTCCCTGTCGCTGCAGGGGCCCGGGAGGAGATCGAGGACCACGTCCCAGTCCTCGATGCACATGGTGCGTTTGTTACGAATCCCAATCTCCCAGTCCCGGCAAGTCGGGCCTGCAAACCCTCACTCATTGAACCGCTGTACGCAGGGTCCCGGACGCCGCTCCCGCACCACCTCCGAGTCCTCCACCCACTCCGGGGGGCGAGACCGCAGCAACTCGGCCATCAAGCAGGCGTCCCCGCCCCCCCCGCCGCCCATCCCCGAGCAGCCCCGCAAAGAGGAGCCCAAGAAGGCCAAGAAGGACTCCCCGAAGAAGGTAGGCACCCGCACGCGCCCGGCCCGGCCCTCTCGGCAGACGCTCGGCGGCGGCCTCATGTTTCGCGCCTGTGTTTCAGAGCGGCGGCGGCGGCGGCGGCGGCGGCTGGCTGAACTGGCTCTACAGGAAGGGGAAGAACGAGGCTCACCTGCCCGACGACAAGAACAAGTCGGTACGTTCCGCGCCCCCCCGACCCGCGCTCTCACGCGCTCGACGTGACCCCGCACCGACCACCCTTTCCCCCCCCTCCAGATCGTTTGGGACGAGCAGAAGCAGAAATGGGTGGACCCTGAACGAGCCCGAGGAGGAGGTGCGTGTAAAGCCAGCTGTAACCCGGACCTGACCATCCTGCGGTTTTGTGACACTGTCCTGTTCTCCCCCCCCCCCTCCCCCAGAGTAAGCCCCCTCCGCCGCCTCCCTCCGGCTTCCCCATGATGCCTCAGATGCCCGGCCCAGCCGGGCCCGCGGGCCCCCCGGGCGCCGGCGGCCCGCCCGTCAACATGTTCTCCAGGAAGGCAGGTGAGAGACGGGGCCCCCCGCGTGTCACACTAGGCACAAATGGCACCGATCGTACTTGCGTCATAATGAGGCGCGTACGTGCGTGTCTCCACCAGGCACGCGGAGCAGATACGTGGACGTCCTCAACCCCAGCAGAGCGGCCAAGCCCGGCGCCTCGCTCCCCGCCCCCCGCGGACATCTTCGCTCCCCTGGCGCCCATGCACATGCCCGCCAACCTCTTTGTGCCTAGCTCAGGTACGGCCGGCGTCCTTGTCGGCTCTGCGGCGCGTGCGCAGGCGCGGCCCAGAGGGGACTCAATGTGCGTCTGTCTCTCGCGCAGCTCCTGACGATCAGCAGCCTCTGGAGGGCAGCGAAGGGGGAGCTCTGGAGCAGAACTCACCCAGCACCAGCGCCGCTCGCAGGTAGCCCTCTGCCTCCTCTCTGTGTCTGTGACAGGTCTCATTCCGCCGCCAGCATCTAGTTACTCTCAGTTCGAGCGTCTCCTCGATGTCGTGCAAGCTACCCACCTTTTCTTCCCTGCCCCTGTGCCGCTCTTGTCCCGTCCAGATGTTCAACCCCACGTTGCTACCGCCCGCCCCCGAGGGAGCCCCCGTGCCTGACGGCTCACAGTCCGGAGAGGTGAGACGGCCGAGCGCCCCCCCCCCCCCCCCCCCCCCCCCGCCCCCCCCTTAGAGTCCGTCTGTCAGCGGACGCACACGGGAATGCACGCATGTCTAATTAAAATCATGCCTAAATCATCCTGTCTCCTTAAAGCCACGCAGCCTGTAGGACATGTCCAGTCCCCTGTTTTTAATCCTACCCCTCTCCGCATCCGGTTTTGTCCAGTAATCACCATGTTTCTGTCACGCTGATTGATTGATTGATCGATTGATCTCTTTTCGATCTGAACTGGTGGAGAGTGGCGACGCGTCTAATCCGGTGCATGAGAGGTCATTAATCTGGGTTCATGTTGTTGTTTTTGTTTTGTTTTGTCTACTGTTTATCCCCCCCCCCTCCTGCTGTCTTTAGCTCTCGCGCTCTAGCTCAATGAGTTCTTTATCACGCGAAGTGAGTCAGCAATTTAAACCAGGTACCTCTAGCCGGACCTCACACGGTCCCCCCCCACCCCACATACACCCCCCCACCCACCACCCACCACCACCACCTCCTCCTCGCCTGCTTGCCACCCACCTCGCTCACCGCATCACTAGTCGCACGCCCCACCATCTGCACCCGACCCCTCTCCCTCTCCCTCACCCCTCCCCTGCCTGCCTGCCTGCCGTCTCCAGCATCCCTGCCCCCAACCTCTGGATCTGTTACCTACAACCAGAAAAAACCCATAGTATGACTGTATGACACACCTGACCCGATAACTGACTTGCTTTGCTAACTCCCGGCTAACTTTGTTAGCCACGGATCAGAGTGAGGCATGCCGGGGACGGCTGCACTACCCCCCCCCCCCCCCCACCCCCCCTCCTCCCGCCTTGCCCCACGTCGTCCCGAGAGCACACAGCTTCACTAACCCGTCACGACGCCTGCATGACTACTAAAACAAACCACACGTCTCCGCCATTCCACTCCTCCTCCTCCTCCTCCTCCTCCTCCTCGGCCTCCCTTTCACTCCGCGTGGACTCGTGGAGCGCGGCCCCGCCCCCGCCCCCCCCCCCCCCCCCCCCCCGGGCGCGCTAACTCTGCTTTGTCTCCGGCAGAGCCATCCTGGCCAGGGGGCCCCGCCCGCCGGAGGCGTCACCTTTTACAACCCCGCACAGTTTGCACAGGTGAGGACTTGCACCACGCCGCTGCGGGCCTCTGCTCCATGAGACAGACTATATGGGATTAACTTCTCTTTTTCTTCCCCCCCCCCCCCCAACAGACGAGTGCACCGTCAGGAGTCGGACACCGGCCCGGGCGCCTGGGCGGGCAGCGCCAGTACCCAGTGTTAAAGTAGAGACCCGTTGGACGGGGGGGGTGTGAAGGCCTCCCACATGAGCACATGGACACGTACCGCTCTCCGTCTGGAGGGACCCGTCTTTCACGCCCGCACCTCGAACGAGCATCATCGGCCTCCACCGCCTCGGCCGGCCTCTGTCCGAAAGCTTAACCACTCTTTCACTCGTTTTCCATACTTTTTGTTTTTTTTGTTTTTTTTTTTTTGTTTTGTTTTCTTACTCCCGATCCCGGTCACCGGTGTGTTTTTTTTTTTAAAACGGGCACGGTTTTTCCGCGAAGGGCTTCTTCCTGACCCCCCCCACAGACACACCCCCCCCCAAAAAAAACAAACAGAAGTTTCCAGAACGCACGCAAACAAAGGCGTATCCACGTACGCTTATGTAATCATGAAGGCAGGAATGACTGTACGCTCCTCCCCGAGCTGTCCCGGCCCGCCTCCCGCTCCGATCCTCCCGGGTCTCCCCCCTCTGTGTCCCCACGTCCACGTCCACGTCCACGTCCACGTCCACGTCCGCGTCCACGTCCGTCTGATCGACTAGTGGCTTGACCGCGTGGATGGCGAGGAGAGTGGCACCTTTCTCGATTTCACATTGCGGGGGTTTGCGCGCGTGCTTTCGGCCGCCTTGTGCGGGAATGACCTTGCGAAGGAACAAAGAGTCGGGTGACAAAGATGGGAGAGGGCGACCCGCTTCCGGGACATCTATTGAAACGTCCTCCCTGCCCCCCCCCCCCCCCCCCCCCCCCATCGGTAACTCTTTGATTTGTTTTGTTTTTTTTTCGTCTCTCAAAGACGTGACGGGGGGTCTTTCGTCCAGGTCGGGCTTCGGGTTTCTCACCCCGGGGGAATTGGGCAGCATCACTGAAACGGAGGGGCGGTCCTCAGAGCGTTCAGGCCGAGACGGCTTTTTAAATGTCGCGAGAGAAAAAAAAAAATCTATCCAAATATTTGTATATCAGATTGATTGTATTTATGAGCTGTAGGCATAAAGGTGTGTGCGTGCGCGTGCGCGTGTGTGTGTGTGTGTGTGGAGAGCAACTCTTTCTTTTTTTTTTCCTCCGATTAGCTTTGATGAAATGTGATTATACGTCACCGGGGGATGATGTTGGACTCGTGCTCCTGTCGTTCGTATCGGCCGCTTCTGCAGACAAATAAAGAGTGAATCTGAAATGTCCCACCATCCAATCCAGCTGTACTCCAAACACCTCCCCGTCCTTTTAATGACTGACTTTTAACTCCGATCAATGTGTGATTCAGTGCTTTTGTAGACCCCACGTTACAAGAGAGCAACTGCCCCCCCCCCCCACCACCACCTCCCCGACGCCCCCCCCCTCCTCCCCCCACTCCTCCCCGCCTGTGTTTTAGATCTCCTCATGTAAAATTCTTGACATAACAGTAAATACGAGAGGTTGAAACAAAATGGTAATAAAGTTATTTTTGCGCTCTGTAGCACTTTGAAACAAGTGTCTGTCGGTTTCCGTCATTCCGGGGGGGGGGGTCTGTGTTTCAGAATGAAAAGAGCATCAAACTGAACCTTAGACTTAGACTGAACCCTCAACCCTATGGCCAGCATGCACGTGTGAGGACAGCCTGTTTGTTTGGAGCCACAACAAAACCATAACTGGTATATAAATATATATATATATATATATATATATATATATATATATATATATACATATGTCGTTTACTTGAAACTGCCTTAGGGTCCAAGTTAACCAACGCTGTTTAATCTCTGTGATGATGTATTTCCAAGTGTTCTTCAAAAGCTACAAGAAAAAAAAACGACCACACACGGCCAAAGAAAATCTGTATTTGCAATCGCACAAGTACAGTGTCATGACAGCGCGACCGTCGTTTCGCCTTCTCAGTTCGCTATAAATTTCTGTTGCATTGTAAACATCTTTTCCTTTGCCTTCTTCTCATCTCTCCTTTTCCTGCTGCGTGCCTCTGCTTTTCCACAAGACCTCCCTTAGGTAAACAAACTAACAAAAACAGAACACGATGTCGAAGGAGCATCTATCGAAAGGTTCTAAGAGACCTCTAAGTTCAAAGTTTGGACACAGATCTAAGCGCTTAAGATCTGCAGCGCTACGGTTCTAAAGGAGTTGACGGACAGCATTGTGCAGCTTGTGCGGCTAAGAGTACGTTTGTCTTGATTTGTGCGTAACCTGCGCCATTCTCTGTTGGCAAAGACATCTCACCCACCCATATTTACACAATTATTACAGTGCAGTGCAAAAAGAAACAAGATCGTAGCGAGACCGTTGGCAATATTTAGCTCTTCTGTTATCAAGTCTGGCACCCAAGTGGAGAAATACTGATTCACATACATGTTTAATAAGTCCCTGGCTCTTTGTTCCACATCCAGTGAGCGCCCATATTACAAAAGTGACAAACATCAACACCGTTTACTCGACATACTCGTCTATGTACAGCAGGTCCAGACAAGCCAACTTCACTCGACAGCAGAGGGATATGCATCGGGGTGACCATTATCCTGGCCACAAGGTCGTACACACATGAATGTTGTTCTGCGCGCGAAACGGGCAAACAGCTCAGTTGTTGGCATCCAGCACGGTTTGCGCCTTCTGAACTGCCACCTCCAGCAAAGCCTTGTCACCGAGCAGCTGCTGGAGCCCGGCCGAGTCCATCTCCAGGAGCATGCCTGCGGAGACGGACGGACGGGGGGGAAGGAAGAAGGCGTCACATCCCGGAGGACGTCCGGTGCGCGCGTTTGGCGCGGCCTCACCTGTGATGTCGTTGGCCCGGCGCGGGTCCAGCTCCTCCACCAGCGAGAACAGCCTCTCTCCCAGCCTCTCCCGGTCGTCGGCCTCCGACGAGTCGCTGGCATCCGTCTCCTCCACGCGCTGCCTGCAAGGGAGGGAAGCCCCTGTGACTCTGAGTGAACCGGCCCGTGCTGAGCCTGAGCAGCTCTGCCTGGAGGCGACATACTCTTGGAGGATCTTCAGGGCGATCTCCACCTGCTCCTCCAGCAGTTTGGGATCGGAGAGGAGCTTTGAAACGGCCTCCTTGTGCTGCTCCAGGAGCATCCCTGTCCACAAAGGAGCACACACATTGCTCACAAATCAACCTGAAAGTGAGATACTTAGACAGATATTAAGATAATAAAACAGCCGCGCTATGAGCTCTGAGGGGAGCTGTCTGTGATTACCTGTGATTTTCTGTGAGTGGCCAGTGTTGTAAACGTCCACCAGCTCAAACAGCTGCTCGCCCAGAGAGTCAGAGGACACTGACGCGTCATCTTCCTCCTTACGAGTCACCTTGCTGCAAAGAGGGTTAAACAACATGAAGGGTTTTTCTTTGACATGCATATGAATCCCACAGTATGGCCTTTTAAGGGACTGAGTTGGGCATGTTGAGAGTGAATGGCGTGAGAGTGTAACCCCTGCCATCGGATCATGTTTGCTGGAGATCGGCATCTAGCAGATAATCAGTGAATCTATTGTTTAATCCAGAAAGCGGGATCCGGGCTCGTACCTGGGCTCCTGCTCCAGCTGCAGGGCTCGGAGGGCTTTCTCCACAGCTGCAGTCAGCGTGGCCTCATCCTGCAGCATCTGCGTCAGGACAGGACCTGGCAGCTCCAGCAGCATCCCTGACACACAGGGCACAACTTCGGTTGTGAGATGCACATTTAAGCCACGTTTTCATGAGAGCTTTAAAAAGTCCAATGTGAGAGAAGAACCCGCGGGGTCACCTCACCTGTGAGCTTTCCAGCATCCTCTTTGTGTTTGGGGTAAATCAGGGAGTACAGTTGCTCACCGAGGGTCTCAATGTCTTCTTCTTTCTCCATGTCTGGCTTTTCGCATTAATACGCTTGTTGTAGATGCATTGTTTTTAGTAAAGTGCAGCTCAGTTTCCAACCCCACCGGTGATAACTTCTGGATTCCCAGAGAACATCTTCACACTGCGTCCCAAAATGCACATTTTCTCCACCACGGTGGTCTTTCTTAATCCCGTGCTTGCTCTCTTCAAGGTGTCACGTTATAATGTAGAGCAGAGCTGAAGTTTCTATGGGTAAATACGCTTTAAACAGATTAAAACGGACATATTTTGGAAACTGAATGATTTTAACGTGTATCTGTAAACACCGGGCGCATTTCATTGACGTCTCGATGTGTTCATCCGCTCCTGCGCGATAACTAGAACTAGAACCCCATAAAGTGAAATTCAACAACTCTTGTAAATATCACTGTTTAAATAATTAAATTATCAATAACATAAACTATAAATGTCTATTTTATGTATTTAAAAAGCCGTTTTATGATATATGTTTAATATTAGATAGGCGTGAATGCGCAGTGATCTGCTATAGGGGTGACGTAAACTGGTTTCCGGTCTCTCCGGTCCTTTTCCTCCGCTAAAAGGTAACGTGGTCGTTTCGGCTGCTAATAGCCGGCTACTAAATTGTATTTATTGTGTTATTCTGAGCGTATTCTGGCTTCAGAGTTGTCAAATAGTTGGTATTTGAGTTGTCGTAACAGTTTCTGGCTGACGGAATGTCTCTTTGTGGCGTAGAGAAGGTTAAATGTTAAATAAGGAGCACGTCGGTCGCCCCTAGTTAAGGCCTCGTCGTGCGGCTTCAGTCCCTTGTGCTTAGCTTAGCTTCAGCAAACTACTGCTGAGTCTTACAACCCGAATGTATCACGAATACACTCCGTTTGCTCAGTAAACGCCAGGTTACTGTAAATCTTGTTGGATCGCAGTTACCCCATTCATTAGCCAGCTATGCTACAACTCGTGGAACCAGGCTAACACGTTTAGCTTCCCTTCCTTGCTAAGAAAATGGGAGTCTGAGGTGAAGCTGCTTTTACTTTGGTCGCGCAATTAATCATTGTGGATCTGGTTTTTCTCCCCCCAGGTTCAACATGTCGTCCCATTTGCAGTGGATGGTCATCAGGAACTGCTCCAGCTTCCTCATCAAGAGGAACGGACAGACCTACAGCACCGTGAGTACAACACCGTCACCGGGCATATCCCTTGTTCAGACCTGAGAGTCTGACAACACCACGATGTGATCCTGAGAGAGGACAGTGAAGGAAAAGCAATACACCCGGATGTTACTTAAGTGTCATTGGTCCGCAAATGTTGTTTCAGAGTATGCTTATTCTCCTCTGTGGAGAACGTTCATCCACGGAGGAAATAGTGCAGCTAAGTTTGTAGGTTGAGAACAGAAGAAGGAAAGATGTAATTTTAATTATAGATGGTTAAAGCTATCATTAAATGTGTCTAGCTTTTGAAGTATTCAATTATTGCAGTATAGCTGTGATAGTAACTTCCCTGATTATACCCATACTTGGAATATATATTGTTAACCTGTGATTACATTCATGGGAAAATATTTAGGAGTTTCCATTGGAGTTGTGTGTGTGTGACTGTAGAAGAAAAGTCAAATGTCTTGGGACTAATCTGCACTATGAAAAACGATTCTTCTGCCCTTTGACTGAATGCAGATGGTTAAAGAGTTCAAACGTGCAAATCTGTCAACTTATAAGTGCGTATGAGATTACTTTTGAAATAAGTCATCTTTAAATCAGACTTGTAGGGTGCGATGATTACAGAAAAGGCAATCTGGGTAAAAATTTAAGGAACAGAACAACCAAATTAGTTTTTCAGACTGTAGCGACTGACAGTGTCTTGTAAAGTGATCAAGAGAAAGGTGGGTCTCCTGTCTGTGCCGCTCAACTCTTGATCCATCCCTTTTGACAGGAGCCCAACAACCTGAAGGCCAGGAACTCCTTCCGCTTCAATGGACTGGTGCACAAGAAGACTGTGGGCGTGCAGCCGGCTGCCGACGGCAAGGGCGTCGTTGTCGTGCTGAAGAAGCGCGCAGGTAGATATTTAATGCCGTCTGAGCCTCCCGTGTTTGAGGCGGGTGATGAACTAAGTGGAAACTATCTTAACGATCAGGTTGACATAGCTTGAAGGATCTGTCGTGCCCAGTTTGTGCTCGTCACATGGTCGTAGTGTAACGTGCGTCCTCTTGCCACCCAGGCCAGCACAAGCCTGCCACCTCTTACGAGAAGATCACCATCAACAAGAACTCCCGCGCCACCCTCAACAGCCTGAGGCACATCATCAGCAAGAACAAGTACAGGAAGGACCTGCGCATGGTGAGTGGAGCTCCGTCTCAGACCGAGCCCTGCCCCGCTGGACTGGGTCACACGCCCTTTGATTTGTACTATGCAGGGATCTAATTGGAGTTTGTTTTTCCCCAGGCTGCCCTGCGTCGTGCCAGCGCCATTCTGAAGAGCCAGAAGCCCGTTGTGGTCAAGAAGAAGCGCACCAGGGCCGCCAAGACCGCATAATCTGATACATCAAATTAATAAATAAAAGTATCTTGTTTGGAAAAAACACAACGTTGTCCTGTCTCCTGACTCTGCCCGAAGATCTTGATCCAGTTTGTGATTTCTGATCTTCGATGGGGCCTCAGCCATTTAGTTGACAGAATCAAGTTTTTTGGTTTTGCAGAACTGTTATGAAGTTGCACATTCTGGGAGACTAAGTTAAGTGAAGGTTCAAATGAATTAATTTTAATCAAATAGTACAGATTCAGTCCTGCAGTGAGCATGGTGTGTATTCCATCCTTTGCCTGTTACTGCCTATCGTCCCTCATCTCTTCCTTCCTCCTGTCTACCTTTCTGATGTCAAAGCTGAGGCAGAAAACCAAATAAATTAAAAATGAACTAAATATCCATATCCAGGAGCCTGAAGTATTCACCTGAACACTTTCTATTATGCAACCAAGTCATTTCAAATGGAAAGTTTCTGGCTTTAAGAAACACTTAACATTGAGAAAAAAAATGTAGTCAGTAAGTTACTTTTTATTACCTCTTTAAGGAGTTTATGATCCTTTACTTTGTTTCAACGGACATCTCTCCTGTTGGATTCAAGTCAATCCACTCGCAACAGCTCTCCAAGGTGTGATCACTCCTGTTTAACTGCAGACTAATGAGCAGATCTAATCTGATACAGCTCTTGGTTTTGGGAAAGGACATTTACAGGGTGATTCCATCATTTTTTCCTCAGAATAAAGTCAGCTTGGTCTAAAAAACTTACTACCACATTTTTTTCTTGATTTAAGTGTTTCTTAAAGCCAGAAAGCTGCCAATTAAAATGACTTGAGTTTTGTGTCATGTCTTTGACCTGAGTCTGATTCTACAGAATTAAACAACTGAATGAACATCCTCCAAGACTGGTGATTCCATAGTTTGTTGTATGCCGGGGGTTGTATCTGCTTCCCAACCCCGTTGCAGGGCGAACTCCGACCTGCATGTTTTAGATGCGTTGTCCTAAAGCGCCTGTGAACTGATTTCTCTAAAATCAGGAGATCTGTGTCTGTAGTGTACTCTGATTATGTGGACGTGCTTTTGGGGCCTGTGCAGCAAACATCCCACAGGCCGATGTCACAGTTTCGTCCCCTGGTTAGAAATAGGTCAGTTACTGCGCACTCTCGGACAAGGTTTCAGAGCAGCCTCTGCTTGAAGATGGCAGCCCCAGAGTGATCTGCAAAGGCTGCTGAGGCGAACGTCAAGTCTTCAGCCTTCATTCAGTGGCTGTAATGTCTACAATCTTTGACATGTTTCAAATATGGAGCAGAGAGAGTGAGTGGAAACACTTGACTTCAGCTGGTCCTGCTGACCTCACTGTCCTCAGGTCAGCGGTGATGTGTGTGTTACACGTGACATAAATGAGCTGCAGCTAATTAAACTCCAGGGCAGCAACTGTATCTATCGATCATCTGCACACCCAGTTGACCCATCGCTCCCCTCCATCCATCTACAGATTTATGTGAAAAGGAACAAAAAAAGAGAAGAGTTTGAATGCAAAGGGACCGGGCACATTGTTTACACAGTTTACGTGTCTCAATCGCACAAATTCCATGTTTATCAGATTACACAGAAAGCAACCGGGCCCCATGTCGCTTTGGCCACTGCGCGCAGTGGCGCGGAAACATTGGATAGATTTTATAAAGCAGCCCCGCTGGCAGCTTTCCACCCACGGCTTTGGAGAGACACAACACGCTGTTGTCACCTCCCCTCGACTTTAAGCTGATAAAAAAGAAAAAGCCTCACCCGTCCTCTTTCCTTTTCAGTGAAGCGGACTCCCTGTCACGCAGGGCCGGGGACGTACCTGTGGGGGGGGGGGAGGGGGTTGAGAGATCGCTGTTTGTGCGCGAGCGCGCGTGAAGATGTGATGAGTCCGCGATGAGGGAGCTACGGCCGGTGCTCGTCTTCGTGCCCCTGGCTCTGCTGCTCCTGCAGAGTCAGAGCTTCGAGCTGCAGGACACCATTCACGCTCTGATCGAGGAGAACATCCACCTCCACGACCAGCTGGAGAACCTCACCCAAGCCCTCAGGGACCTCAAGCGGATGCTCTGGCATCACTCGAGCGGTACCGAGCTTCACCTTATTCGTTTTATTTCATTTACTTGCTGTTTTGCCATTTAAGCTGCAGAGATAGATGATGACCCAGAAGTTATTTATGGAGCGATGCAGTGTCTGAGTAGAAACAAAGTATTCCACAGGAATTAATTATGATGAATTAGAATGCCGGTCTTAAGTGGATGGCATAAGGTTCAGAAATGAATTTGTTATTGGTTTTAAATCCCGTGGCTTTAAAACCCATAATTGATTGTTTCGGGATTGCGTCACCTTTCAAAATGATTTTTTTTCTTCGAATTGCTCCGCTCCAGATATCTCCGCTCTAATCCCTGTTTAGCAGCCACGGGATCCCTGGGTTTTATGAAGCACATGCTGTTTTAATTAAACTGAACCCGCAGCACAGCACGTCAATTGGTTCGGTTCCACGGAATTTAATCTGAAGACACGGAAAAACAAACAAACAAACAAATAAAAAAAACTCATGGTCTGATTCACCCCCCCCCCCCCCCCCCCCCATCCCAAGGTCGTCACAGCTGTCTGCTCCGTCCTCTCCCTTCCACCGCGCGCTCTCATTTCCTGTTGGTGTCCGTCTCCCCCTTAATCCTGTCCCGGCTGCCTCGATCCACTCACGTTGTGCCTCGCCGCTTTGCTTTGTGCCCGGTCGGGTGAGTTTTCACCTCTTGACTCTTCCCCCCGGGTCGGTGTGCACACAGACGCCGAGCATCACGAGCACCACGGTCATCACGAACGCCACGAACACCACGATGAGGACGCCCAGCACCTGTGGGACGAGTGGTCGGCACACGGTGCGTAGCTCCTCCGGGATGGGAACACTCTGAGGGCTTCCGTGGGAAACGAACCTTTCAGGTTTCTTTTGGGGTCCTGATGCTCGGGAACATGTCCGTACCACTGACTAAGTTTAACTTTATCGAACTCCAGGAGTGTATTTTGGTGTGAAAGGGCTTTATAAAATGACACAGATGGCCTAAATCAAAACACTCTGTTGCGAAACAGCCTCGCCGCAGATTGGCTGCTCCGAGTTCGTCCCATACCATTAGTTGGCATTGATCTCACAGCTGATGCACTGCAGCTCGTGCAAACAGCGCGGGGATAATGAAATGTCGACGTCCGCATCCCTGGGGTCGCAAGCGCGGCAGCACAAGTGCATCGATTGGGGAGAACAGAAACAATATACAGTACGTACACAAACACATAAAAGATAGAGAAATGAAGACGACTGTGATGTAAATGCATTACACAGATGAACAGGAGGTATTTCCTCACAACGCCATGTGCAAAATGACAGATCAGGGCCGTGTGCGGTTGACCCGACGGTTCCGGCGGCTCTGACCGCGTGGACGATGCCGCTGAATCCCTGTTGGACGAGACGATGTGACGGCCTGTCCCCCCCCCCCTGACAGGCATCAGCGCGGACACCCATCTGCTGCTGGAGCACGCCTTCTGTGGCCCCGACCTGCACGGCTCGGCCGCCGCCACGCTCCGGCAGAGCGCCCCGCACCTCCTGCTGCTGCCCTGCCTCACGCTGCTGCTGCTGCTGCTGCTGCTGCTGAGCTCCGCCTAGGCAGAGCCACACACACACACACACACACACACACACGCTTCTCTGTGTCTGCAACGTGCAATGTAAAGTTAGTATCCAGTGACCCGGTGTGGTGTTGTTGGGGAGGGGGGGAGGGGGGTGTGGGAAAGTGTGCAAACTTGATGCCCGAGTAGCAAGATCTTGTTGTGATCCCAGAGAGCAGCTCCGGCACCAGCTCGCCCTGTTGGGAGTGAGTATTGAGTGGACAGGAGAGTGGCGGAGTTGACCTATCCATAATCTGCTGTGGACCAATCAACTCAAGGGCTCACTGAGGTGGAAGGGGGAGCCTGGTGGTGCAGCCGTGCCGGAGCGCATAGGTCGCAAATGCAATAGGTGAATAGCTACGTGTGGCCCTGGTTATGTCGGTTTAATTGGGGACTCTAAATAAGCCCCTGATGTGTGTGTGTGTGTGTGTGTGTGTGTGTGTGTGTGTCCTGCTATGGATTGGCAACCTGTCCTATGTGCACCGGGATAGGCTCAAACAGACCCCCCGTGACTCTGTTGAGTACAAAGCGGGCAAGATAATGATCGGACGCATGGATCGCTTGATCGATCAATCTGTACAGCCTCCTTTGCACTCTCATCTAACTATGTCAATTTAGTTGATAACAGGGCAATTTGCTGTTGTTGTTTTTTTACTTGCATTGGAGTTTCAAGATCCACGTTTTTGTGTGTGAATACCGCTAATAAATGGGAGTCAATCACCTTTTGAGACTTTATTGTGAACAGATCGCTCACGAGCAACTCCGGACAATAAAGAGACAGCAGCCGGCCAGTCCGAACATTTGTCGGTTTATTCTTGAATTTTTTTTTTTTGGTTTCCTCCACTATCTGAAATGGTACAGCACATATAAAAGTTAGAAAATTAACTTAAGAGTCCGTTCGTATCCTGCGGGGTGGAGCGACATGAGCAGGACGCACCGGGGGAATGGAACGGGGACACTGTGCGACAACGCGAGGAATAAATAGTCGACCGTCGAGGCTCAAACAAGAGCATCTAACTCTACGCGCACACCTCTCTCTCTCTCTCACTCTGTGTGTGTGTGTGTGTGTGTGCGTACCAGCAGGCTCTGGATATCAGTACAGTAAACGGGGCTTTACTGTGGAATGATGTCATGATTCATAACCCGCCGTCTCGGCTCTGTCCATCATCTCTATGGGGGGAGGGGGAGGGGGGATCCACACACCTAAACCTGACCTAAAGTCCATGCAGACAGACGCGCGACCCGTGACGAGGGTGAGGGTGGGGGGGGGGGGGTCTAGTCTATATCCAGGTCGGAGTCGTCGTCGCTCACGGCGCTCTGTGTGATGGCGCCGTTGCGGACCGTCTTGGGCAGCAGGCTGGGCTTGTCGGGCAGCAGGCCGTACTCCTGCAGCAGCGCCTCCAGGTCCACGGCGAAGAAGTCCTCGCCGAGCTGGTCGGTGAGCCGCACGAAGTTCCCGATCAGGTCGCCGGCCTTGTAGACCAGCAGCGCCGGCAGCGCGCTGTCCCGGAAGAGCGCGCTGGTGCTGATGGCCGAGCTGCGCACGCTGCAGAACTTGACCAGCGGGTACTCCTGCGCCAGGCACAGCAGGCTGCCCCGCATGGCCTCGCAGCCGGCCACGTCCGGCTCGTAGATGTGGATCATCACCAGCGTGCTCTTGTCCTCCTTGTCCAGGGCCTCCAGGAAGTCCTCGCCGCCGCTCAGCTCGTAGACCTGGGCGAAGCGCTTGCCGCGGCACAGCTGCCGCCGCATCTCCTCGATGCGCTGCATGCGGTAGTGCTGCAGGAAGTCCTCGTCGTCCTCCTCCTGCTGGAGCATGTTGTACTCCTGCATGGTCATCTGCCGGGGAGAGATGAAGAGGAGGAGGAGGAGGAGGAGGAGGAGGAGGAGGAGGAGGAGGAGGAGGAATCAGACCCAGAACAAACCAGGGGTGTATGGAAAATTCTGAACTGAACTGAGAATGACTCAAATCGGTTCATGAGTTTGAGCCAAATTTGGAATCGAGGTAGAAGAAGGAAGCAGCATTTCAATAGGCAGCACTTAATTAGCTCATTTAGTCTATTTGCAAAGTTCAGTTTCTATTTTTTATTGTATTTACGTGTGCATTACATATTATATTAAGTGTCATGAAAGGCTCATACATATGAAAGGGAATATTATTCATTAAAATGAAACTAAAGTTATTATTTAGGTGTAGTGTTTAACCATTAAACTCATATAGTACATATCGTATAGTGTGCCTTATATAGTGAAATGAACATTGAATGCAAACAACAACCTGCTTATGTTTGTTGAAAGTACCATTTATAGCACAATAATTACATTTGATTCATTTTAACTTTCAAGAACTAGTTTACCAAATGCTTTACTTCAACCAATGAAAGACAGATATATAGATATGAGCAACCACGGACTGCGCCTGGACTTCATACAAGACTTTCCACTAGTGCTTCTTCAACCACGCTTACCTTGCCCTTTATTTTCTCCTGCAGCTCCTTCTCCTTCTGCTTGTCCTTTTCCACGTCGAGGTCCGAGCGGCACGTCATGGACAGCTTCTTGATCAGTCTTTCCATCTCCTTCTTCTGCTCTTGTTTCTGCTCCACCTCCAGCTGCTTGTACTTCCTCCAGTCATTGATGACACCCTTTGGTCCTTTGGGGGGTGGGGTGGGGCGGGGGTGGGGTGGGGTGGGGGGGGACAACAACAAATCAAAACAAAAGTGACTCGCAGTCATCGTGGTTCATAGTGGTCATCGTGGTTCTCTGACCCTGAGGTAAAGACGAGAAGCGAGGACGCAGCTCGTCTCAGTACCTGTGTTGACAGCGCTGCCATCTGCGCTGTAGTCCAACTCTGGCTCCTCCACCGCCCCGTCCCTGATGGTCCTGTGCTCCGCTTCCTCGCCCTCATTGTCGCTGCCTTCGTCCTCGCTGCTGCTGTAGTAGTACTGCAGCTTCTCTCCCAGGATCTTGTCATCCAGCGTCGTCATGGCAACGGCTCACCTGAGGGCAGGGTCACGGTAAGTTAAAGCCACTTTTGCACAGGGACTGAAAAGCATAACCAAACACTGCAAGCTTATATACTGGGTACTTCATATATGGTTTAGAAAGGAACCAACACGATTATTGAGAGGCGCCAGCAGACCAGACCACAACTACGCCGAGGCAGGTAAGATGACAGCTGTGAGGACTAATATCAACTAGCAAAATACAATTCACAGGCTGTGTTTGAATCCTACTTAAAGCTCATTTCTACATGATCATTTGAATCACAATTCTTGGGAATTAAGGGCATCATAACTGATGGCTTAAAAGAGAAAACCTATTCAGATGAAGTGGGGTGCGATAATTCAGACTGTCAGCCATTCAGGCTGTCAAAGGTCGGCTTGAGGGGGTCCATATCAAAATATAGGGCATGTGCTCTATACATGGAGCTTAGAGTGTGTCTGACACAGAACAAAACATGGGATAAGAGGCATATAATGCGGGACTTGGCTGTACGTAAACCACGCGCAGATGGATAAACAAGGTGGTAGATTTAATCCCTCAGTTTTAAAATAACTGAGGTAAATCCATCCAAAATGGATGAGGATGCAGCTGGTAGCCTGCATCCCCTTTGTTTCATGTGGCAGCAAAACAACTTTCCCCTTACAGCCTTTCAAAATAAAGTCTCACGCCTATGTAAACACTTGGAGCCGAGGCCTGCGGCACACACCTTCGCCGACACCCCCTGCCGAAGTGACAGCTACTACAGCACGCTAACCAGACCAAGCGGGTACAACGCAGGGACAATCCAGTAAGCTCGTTTATTAAGTAGGACACGGGTCGGACCCGCAGTTTGCGCTGGCGTTTGAGAAAAGCTAGCCAGATTAGCGTTAGCCCACCGTGCTGGCCTCCACTTCCTGGTGGAGGAACAGTAAACACTGGGTCGCGAAAGACAGGGCCCCCGCTACATTTGGCTCCCGTTGTATGTCACGGGCCGGTACAAACGTATGCAAAACAGCTGTTACGGTACTTATGAGCGGCTAGTTTCGTTCTTACCTTGATTTTTGATCAGTAAACAGGGAGAGGATACCGTCCACTGACTGAGCTCCTCCTGCTAATCTGCCAGTTTTAGCTGCCGCAGCGTGATGCCTTCACGTTCCTCGGACATATTGCACTTGTCAAAAGATGGACGAGAGAACTGACATTTAAGAGGCGATTTAAGATTTAAAAAAAAAAGAAAACTCTAAAAAAAAACACTAAAGCGTGTGTTCTGATAAATTGTGTTTTTTGGATTGTTTTTCTTTTTTTGAAAATGTGCCGTTTGCATTTTACATTTTACATTTCCACCGGCCAACATGGATAAATCATTGATCTCAATACTTTTTGAGCATGTAATTGTATTTTCTTCCCATCATTCTCCGATTCTGTATTTTCAAAGTCCAATATTTAAATGGGATGTCTTGGTATTTTGAGGTTTAAAGATGAAGCCTAGAATTTACAGAGAGAACACAAACGCACCACGTTACCATTGGCTCATCCTCTCCCAGTGACGTAGCAAATGGGAAAACGGCATTATGCTACTCCCTTCTTCACCGCCAGGTGCCACTGTGATTGCAAATGGAGACGCTCCTTAGCAACCAGCGGTGCTCCCACAGCAACGGCTGACAGATGTACCTATTGAGTCTTTTCAAAATGCATTTTTGGGACAAAAAGAAAAGAAAAAACACGATGATACCTTGGGCACATATGGGTTCACTGTCCATTTTATTGATAGAAATCACTACAGAACAGATGAGATGGATGTCGCAGCATTGCTCTTTTCAAAAGGTGCATGTGTGTCATTTCTGGTTTATCTCTCACAGGATTAATTTAGTGTGTATCTAATGCTGAGTTGCAGGGCAGCTTTGCCTTTTCAACCTTGCTGTTTGTTCTGTTTACTCAAAACGTGCACCCTGAGTCCACTCCCTTAAGTATTCAGCCTCTGGCCAGAAACAGTTATGAGAAGCAGTGGATGGGAGGCAGAAGTGAGAATGGAGAGTGAGAGACAAGGAACAGTAAGTAAGCAAAACAAATATTTTCAACACCACCAGTTAGCATGATTAAACAGCAATTCACATTTTGCCTATAGTTTTATTTTGATTCATGGATATACAGCATTGCAACCACTTTGAGACAAATCTCCAGACAGTGTTTAGCTTTACGATTCAACATCACGAACACGTTTTGTGATGGTAATTAAGTCTTAAGGCGCAAAGTGTTAAAAAAAAATGCCCACGCTGTTTGTTCAAGTGCGCGAATGAACAAATTAATGAAGAGATGAGTTTTCATACTGAGTTGAACTGAGTTCTGTGCAAAGCAGCACAGCTGCAAGCTTCCCCGCACAAACATCTTGAGCCCCCTTCAAATTCATACACAGATCGCAATTCTTCAAGTGGGTCATAGCTCATCTGTCCTTGCCTTGCTGTCATCATTCTTTCTTTGTGTCCGCACCTCAGGTGGAACGTTGAAAGCCACATACGGACACTTTTTGGTGTTTAGGCAAACTAACTTCTTCAGCGTGGCAGAGTTCAGTATATCCCAGCCCACTTTGCCGCCAAAGGTGCTGGGCTTCCAGTACTCAGGAGAACATATAGGGTTTCCCATGAGGCCTTTCAGGGAGAAGGGGGCTCCCATCTCCACCATGCTCTCTCCAAATATATTGCCCGGCCTTGTTTTCTCCAACATCAGACCAGGATAAAATTCAAGAGTGTCAATGTCACCGTAGAACTCCTCCAGCTCACGCGCTATTTCCTCGTTATCTGCAGACAGAAGGTATATTAACACATGGACAATACAACTGACTAATTTGTATCCTTTCAGTCAAATCAGAAGCCTGATGTGGTATTTTGTTGTACTTGAGTTAAATATTGCAATAATGAACTGGCACACTTATGCAATATATATTATAGAATTTCCACTGGTTCTACTGGTTGAATTGTCTGATGCAGCTGTTGTACCTGAATTAGATCATTGGAAATTAGAAAGGAAATTAGATAATTGCAGTTAAAGAACTTCATTATTTATCTCATATTCTGTAGTATGGACTGCACAACTGAAGAGATTCATACCAAAACATCTTTCATCATTAAACCATGACTTTTTCTAAAGGGATAACTCATCCATGAAATAAAGATATGCAATTCAAAGCTTAGTAATTAGCTATGTTTGCTGTCAACATTTTTGCAGCTGTCTCTTTTACTATTGCCGTCTATGGGGAAAATGCTTTGTGGGCCCAAAGGGATTTCTGTTGCAATACCAGCGTTGGCCACTGGGTAAAATCAGATCTCCAGGGGGGGTGGCGACCTATCCAGGTCTTATAATACATCCATGATCTGCTCCCGGGACTTGTCAATCATAAGTATCATTCCTGGGAAGCAGCATTGCCTGCCACTCCCCTTCCTCGTACCTGTGAATTCTCTGAATGACTTGTATGGCCTCAGGTTAAACTTCTTCCTGTACTCATTGAAGGATTGCACTCTGAGGTAGCGAGATTCCTTTATGGCGCCCACAGCCACTTTGGTCACAACAGCGTTAATATTATGGCCCCCACCAATCTGTAGGATGAGAAATTAAGACAAAAAATGAAAAGGAACTCACATCCACGAGAACGGGGCCAGTTGAATGATAGTGTTTGGTTTTATTTACTTGACAGAGATTAGTAAATGACGCATCATTTCCTTCCCTACTCTGACTTCAGCCCAAAATCATTCATGAGCGTAAACACAACAATCTGTACTCACTAAACATTGAAGCATAATGGTGTGGTCCAAGAGGAAGGTGGGGAACCACATTGTCTAGGGTTTCATACCTGGCCAGCAGGTTGCCGAGAGAAGGCATCCACCAGCTTCTCGATGCCATAGTGTGTCAGTATAGACGTGTTGAAGAGGAACTGCGTGTAGGGCACCTCATCTCCATCAATGAAGAAGCTGTCTGGCATGAGTGGGTGCCAGTGGTAGAGCTGGCTGAACTCCAGGGCGATGCGATTCCCATACTGGAAGCCGGAGTTAAAGAGCAGGGTGGGATCGAACTTGAGCTGCAGCAGGTAACCGCTCAGGTGCTGCACGTATTCCTCTATGACTATCTTTATTGTCTCACCTTGGAAAAACAGGCAGGGGCAGAGAGAGAGAGAGATGGGGGCAGTAAGCTTAAGATTGAAGCGCACAACCTATCCTGAGTCACGACAGGACAGGTTCAAACTCAGGTTGGATTAAATACAATTATCCCCTTAGCGTTTATGGGAAGTTGTGCTGACATAAAATGTGCATTTTGGGAAATCGGCTATGGCTGCCTGCCAGCCCGCTTCGCTTTGAGATAGAGGTAACATTATCACCTCCAACCGTAAAGTCTACTTCCCACACAAATACATTTCCTGTTAAACAAACCCAGCAGAGGCTAAAGACATATAATTCCTCAAAACTATTTATAAATTTGTAAATTTGT
This sequence comes from Karalla daura, assembly GCA_029224185.1. Taxonomy (NCBI): domain Eukaryota; kingdom Metazoa; phylum Chordata; class Actinopteri; order Chaetodontiformes; family Leiognathidae; genus Karalla; species Karalla daura. Next base: position 7,254,113 of record CM055201.1, read on the forward strand.
AAAGGCCTCCTTTTATACTTTTATACCTCAGATTAGCTTTTTAGCAACATGCAGCACATGGAGTAGGCCTTTATGACGTTCTCACACATACATGAAACTGGCCTAGTAGAAGTTTACAGTAATTGTTGCACCCATAGAAATGCTTAAAAAAACTTAAGAAAACACAATTAAAATTCTAAACCTGAATACTTTGTTGGTTAGAGTATTTGATATTTGAAGCTGTGTCCAGCTCACCGATGATGATGAAGCGCGTGGTCTGGAAGAGCTGCTCATCGTCCCAGGTGGGATGCTCGGCTTTCAGGATGTCGCACACTCGGTTGTGCTCCCTCAGCCACAGGGTGGCATACATGCCCAGACCCGGGAGGAGCCCAAACACTTCCTGACCAATGGCCATCTGATGCTCAGGGGGGATCGCAGCTGGGTAGCTCATCCTAATGCGGGCATCAGCTACAGAGGGAGGGTACATCTCGCCATCAATTAACTGATGGGAAAAACAATAACCGTTGACGATACATTACAACTCTGTCTGCTCAGTCCCGCTGCATGATAGGTTCAAAAGCATGTTCACGCAAAACTTGGAGCAAGTTGTGGTTCAATATCTTGCCCTAAACTTCAACCACTAAATGCTATGGATGGAGCAGGCAAATGGCCAAGAAGTGGACTACTGGTCTTCAGTCACAGTCATGGTTCCAGCACATGGGGTTTCTAGGCTGTCTCCTGTCCGAGGACTAACCAGGCCTCACCCTGCTTAGCTTCAGGAGTGTCTGGGTGTGTCCAGGCCCGTCATGGTGATGAGCTACAGCAGCAACATGCTCTGTTAAGTCACATGTTTTCTCTCTCCTCTGATTCTTTCACCTGATACTTCAGTTTTCCATCTCTGTGGAGCCTGAGTTCGAGCTGTCGTTCCAGGTTGTCCCCGTATATGTGTCCTGCGTCCACCTGCAAAGTGTCACAGCACAAGGGGAAATAAATGAGGGTACGGCCAAACAGCAGTTTCACAATGAGGTGCGTTCACCTTCTGCAGAATTTATTCTCATATTTACAAGGTGTCAGTGCGAAGGTCTTCATTTACAGTAACAGTGTTTCATTGCAGCCAAAGTCTTTGAACCCAGTCTCCTCCATGGATACACAACACAAACAGTGAAACCAAATGAGTATCATTCAAGGTCACTGATTCTGTCCTCGCATGGTTTTTAGTACAGTGTAAACTTTCCCTCTAAGCCTGATTGTTTTATTGTAGCTCTGAGAGAATCTCAGAGAACAGTAAAAAACGTTCTTGTCTTTTATGCTCTTGGCGCACGCAGTGTATAGCTCTGTTCAGATGAGTGTGACTATTTATATAAAGCTAATTGCTATTAAATGAACACAAGCTGTGACTGGACCAACCCCGTGTGCGATAGCCTTGGTGAAGCCCACACCCATGCGGTTGTAGGTCTTGAAGAACTGGTGGGTGAAGTGCTGCGCAAAGAAGGCGAACATGATGTTGGAGCCCTGGGGGTCGGGTCGAAACGTTCTTCTCTTCAGCAGCCTGTCCACAAGCAGCTCGGGGTCAGGCAGCCCCGCCTTGCCTGGACAGGGTAAACCATAGAAACACTATGTTATACACAGCCCGGGGCTACACACTACAGTCCTGTAGTCATAATACTGGAGCAGTCACTGATAGAGAGTGCATAACGCCTAATGTCTGAACTTGCCAAGGTCAATGACTTCAATGCAGCCCCAGCTAATTCTCCACGGAATAGCAGACTTTTCCATGTTTTCCATGTTACTGCTATCACATATTTGCACCTCATTATACATTGTAGTCTCAGAATTACACACACAATGGAAAGTCGTACTTCATTGCTGAAGGACTGCACACAAGTATAATTTTAAGACTCTTGTTGGCATTGGTATTTAGAAATAATTAAAACCGTTACATTCATTTTTAACTTTTTTTTGTGTTTCACAATACAACCTCAGATTTACACTTATGATATTGATTAGACAGCTTTAAACTCAATACAAATACAAAATGACTGACCTCTAACCCCAAGAGGTGTAGGGCAGTCGTTCGGCAAAGGGGGCAGAATCCGGGTGTAGTAGCTCAGATTGTAGTAGGATTCCCAGCTGAGGTAGCTATATTTTGAGTTGTAGGTCGGAGGGCTGGGTATCAGGTTGGATCTGACTGCACACAAAAACACAGTATTATTAAATGTACAGCGCATCAGACAGCCCTGGGGGCGGGGGGTGTATTTGAATGAATGGCGGACTCTAAACCTGTTAGGACCAGCCTCATTAGGACATCCCGCAGGAAGGTGTTGTTGATGACCTCCCAGAGCCAGTGGAAATGGGTGAGAATGTAATGCACAGCCTCTGGGCTGGGTTTCAAAAGCTGACGCACTCTGGTCCACAATTCAGCTGCGAGGGGAGGACACGTGAAACAACAGTCCTGTTACTGGAAATCGGGGTGGCTGGGAAATAGTGGAAATTCACCACAGATGACATAGTCAGAGACCACATTAGACAGAGCTGGATTCCATTTCATAGCCTCATGCCTGACCTATGCATCGTCACTCGTTAAATTAAATCAACCTGATCTGCAGTCATCTGCATGGGGAGGAAAGGCTCCGCGGGCCCAATCTTTCATACGCCCCAAAAGCTTTCAACTTATCTGTGCTGTTTACATTTATTCAAGACAACGCACCACTGAGGCTCAATGTCCGCGGAACAGAAAGACGCTGGAAACACATCGTCATGACTCTTCACAGTTGTGAATTTGTTCAAAGACATCTGGGCGCTTGACAATTCACAGCTGCTACACCCCAGTTGTCTTCAGTAAAGGCATCACCTATTTTCAAAATGTGGTTGGGTCAGCAGTTTGTGTGAAATATGATTTTCTTTTTCATCCAATAGAAATGGGGATGAATGGCAAATGAAAAGCCCCGTCTACTCTGGGTGGAGGGGGTGTCCTCAGGAACCTCAGTCTTTCCAAAAGCTCTATGAGGATGTTTCACACGTGGGGCCTTTCTTCTCTTTATTTACTGAGTGGAAGTTTTTACGTAAATTTTGTCGCTCAACCCCCTTTCCTCACTTTGTCTTTTCCATCCTCCATCCCCACATTCCTTGTTTTTTTCCATCCATACACAGCCACAGAAAAGGTTGATTGTTTTTATCCTGGATGAGTGTGATGCAACTACATAGCTTTCAGCCAACTACATCACATCAAATTAAGGACCACAGTGTGTGAGGGATCGGAGTTAATGAGAAGCCGAGCAGCACAGATCGTAGGTGTTTCAGTGAGGAGATCAGCAGAGCCGGCTCTGGTCCAGCTGGTTTCTCTCTGACAATTTCTACAAATATTTGGGTCTAGACAAAATATCCCAAGTCTGAGAGCCTGAAGCTATGGTACTCTATTTCCTGATCTGACCACAGCAAAATGAAACTTTGTCTTCTCAATCAGCCTTGCTCTTAGGCCTTTCACCATAAAGTTGGGCCACACAGCAGAATATTTCGAATTCCATGCACTAATAAAGGATGTTATGAAAGCTGGCCTCAGTAGGGCAAATGGACTCACGGATGGTGCAGTTTTCCCCATGGAAGCCAGTGCGAGTGCAGTCGCACTCATACTTGTCCACTCCATACCTCACACACACACCGCCGTACTGGCAGGGTATATAGCAGCATGGGTTCACTGTGGGAAAGGGGAAGAAGATTTCATGTTGTTGAAGTTGATATACTTAGATGAACTCAGGCAGGCAGATCATATTTTAAGCAATGACAAAGGAAGAAATTGAGAGAGAGAGAGAGAGAGAGAGAGAGAGAGAGAGAGAGAGAGAGAGAGAGAGAGAGAGAGAGAGACCTCCCACTCACCTCACAAAAACATCTGTCCTAACATAGGATTGAATTACCACTACTTTGTTTGTCTTTCAGTCGGACATTCAGTCTCTGATTGAACTTTTGGGACACATTTTATAAAAAAAAAAAAAGAAGAAAAGAAAAAAAACATCTGCCATTAAGTTGAGGTAATTCCTGTCCCAAGTGCAGTTGTCATGGTTTGGAAAAAACGATTTGGACTTTTCCACAAACAACCTGCTGCTGTACTTATGCAGAAGTAACAACACTAGATCACATTTTTTGAGAAGTTGCAGCTTTTGAAATGAACAGAATAACAGTGCACAGTGGCTTGCTGGATAATGCTGTCACCTTACAGAGTCATTTACTGCTTGTTGAGATCATTACATGTCAAGTAGCTTTCTCCATTGTGTATAAACTGTACATTTTTGCATGAGCAGCTGACATGCTGACCACTATTTTTAATTTTGGCCCAGATGGATTTCTGACCAAAAATACCTAAGTACCTTCCGTAGCATCCAAGTTGCTTTGCAGCCAAAGTAAATAAACTTGTTTGCTTTCACGCAGAGGTGGTCGAGAGGACTGCTGCATCCATCAGATCAGTCCATCATCAAGCTACTATTAGCCAGTTAGGCTTGTTTAGTAAGAAAAGATAGCAACACTGTGCATTTCCCTTACCCTAACTTTTCCCTTCCCTTCCCTTGGCAACCAACACTGACTTTGGGAAGTATTCCAGAGCCTGCTCAGTCCATCACCTATGTGCATATTGGACACTTGTTTATTTCAACATCTTCTTGATTAGGTATGAGTGAACAGACATATTTCTTTAGATATTTGGCAAGAAAAGAGTTGAGAAGAAGTTTGATTTGAAATTTGCAACCACAAAGATGTAACAAAGGTTGTGTCTCTTTCAATATGCAACTGTGCAATTCAGGCAAATATGTGTGGGAAAAACTAATCAAAAGGCCTTTGTTCGTAGTGTCAGGGGGAGGTGTGAGTGTGTGTGTGTGTGTGTGTATGTGTGTGTGTGTGTATGTGTGTAAAGGGGGGGGGGGGGGGGTTATCAGATGCACTGATGAGTTCCAACAAGAAATTATCTTACACACCGGTCATGGGATCAGAAATGTAAGCCTCTGAAATTACATCAGTAGATAAGACTTTGTTTAAGACATTCTTCCATCGTAAGATTCATGCCCTGAAAACATAAGCTTCATAATATTATAGAAAGGGCAAAAGGGAAGCACGCGGGAGTAGGAGACATCCCCATCAGAAGATAAACCGTGCAGAGGTTATACACACTTCCCTGCACATCCAACAACATGCCTGTGCCTGCCCACGCAGGACTCTCTCTGCAAATCACTAATCTCAACTGACTGCTGGGGGATCTGGACTTTTACAGGTCTGGGTGAGCTGTGTTTGAAATGCATCACTACCAGTGAATCACAGAGAAAGTTTTGTCTCTAAATCCCGGATTCTCCCAGTGCGGTCCATGATGGCAATGATCCGGTTTGTCCTATCCGGTTTGTAATAGTACGATGATTTGGCAGCACATGAAACAAGAAAACTGGCTCAAACAAAGAGGCTGGAGGAACTTCTGCTTTGAGTGTGTGTGTGTGTGTGTGTGTGTGTGTGTGTGTGTGTGTGTGTGTGTGTGTGTGTGTGTGTGTGTGTGTGTGTGTGTGTGTGTGTGTGTGTGTGCTGATGTGTCTGGCCAGAGGGTAAGTTGTAAGGGGGAAGTCGGGCAAGCAGTACAGGTCAGTTCACATGTCTGGCCACAAGTCAGGCAGGAAAAGTGTGTTTGACAAATGTGTGTATGAATCAGATATCCCCCCCTTGTCTTTCAAATTGAAAGTTGGGCTGACAAAACTGTTTGCAACTGTCTTCACGAGTTAAACAAAATGCTCAGACTCTGTTCTCCGAGAATAAAAAAACTCCACCAGGGCTGGGCTCTGGAAAACAAGGAGTCAAACAAGACCTCAAATACATCATTTTTTCTGGCAGCGCCTCTTCCAGGTACTGAACAGTGGGACTGTTTCACAAGAGCCTGCCTTTGTTATCATGGTGGGGGGAATGTTAAGAGGCGGAAGACCTGATAAAACCACAGGGATAAAGAAAACACGCACATCATTTCGTACCCAGTGGAACATGTGTTTCCTGCCCCTTGGTCTGATACTTAAAACACAGTTGTTATTCCAATGCAGCGTTGGCATAATGCTCCACACGAGCCCTCTGACCTCTCACCTACCTGTGCTGGAGGTAACCTCATCCCCCTGGCATGACGGCTCCCGCAGCAGCAAGAGAAGAGCCCACAGTGATCCTAGGACAGAGGCTTCAGGGAGAGTGCGCAATCAGCCGGTGTGAAGGAGCAGAGAAGTTGGAAGGTACGGACAGCTCCCAGAATAATACTCACATCTCATTACAGCGGCCTCAGTTCAGGAAGATTTCATTCCAGCAAGTAAAAATCTGTGAGAGGGGGGAAAAGTGTAGCAAATCCAGGCGGGAGGCAGTCTGAGTCAACCCAGCTGCTGCAGAGAGATGAGCGGGGCTGCAGGACCAGCAAGTTGTAACTCATGCCTCTCTCCAGACTGGAGAGAACAGACTTGTACTCGCCTCCCCTCTCACCATTGCCCCCTGCAGGCACACACACTCATGTGTGAACGCCGTATTATTCACCCTTGCCCTCACCTCAACAACCACTGCTTTCATTTTTTTCCCCATGTTCCTACGCACACACACACACACACACACACACACACACACCAAGCCTATTTAATTTAATGGTGTTGATAAGAGATAAACACGCTGCAGGGTCAGGAGATGTGCTGAGTGGTTTGCCTCGCTGATTCCCTGATGCTTCAGTGCACAAGACGCAGAAAGATGTAGATTATATATTGTATTCATGTCCTAACCTGGTTGGACAGACTGAATTGTCTGTTGACATTTGGAAAAAAACAAAACAAAACAAAAACAAAACACCACCTTGAAGCTGTCACCACCTTGAAATGCATAATAATGTCATCATCCATCCATTATCACACACTCACCATTTCAGGGTTGATATTCACACCTAAGCCCAATTACTGAAGGTGAGCTGGAACAGTGAACATAATATTCTCATTGGATGGCTGGGATTCTTCCTTGTTTGCCTCATATGATAATGCTGAGTTTGTACTGGATGCCTTCCTTGCTCTCCTCCCTTTTACTTCCTGTTTTTCATCAGCTGTACAATCAAATCAGGGCAAAAAATAACAAAAAAGCGAGAGAAAAAAGACCCAAAGAATCACAATGGCTCGTCTGACTCCTCGGCCCTGACTCGGAGCCGCACATCCTGGCAAATGTTTGCTCGGCCCGCGCTGGAGCCGTGCACCTGAACGCAGCATCAGCACAGGTCACAAGGCCAAAGTCGAGGTTGCGTGTCAGGACTAGTGTGGATGTTATGGATAATAGAGAGCCCCGGAGAGGTCGAGCTGGTGCCTCCAAGTCTGCTGAGATTTCACATCCCTGTTTTATACAGAAAAATAAAGCCACTTCCCAACATCTAGCAAATTACGTGCATCGTTTAACCATAGGCACGTTTGCAGGTGCAAAATGCCTCTTTGACGTGATGCTACATGTGAAATTGCAGACAGGCTTTCAAGCAGCTGGAGCAAAGAGGCTTCTTCCGTTCCTGAGTGGCCAGTAGGGAAACCCAGGACTAAACCTCTGCGAGTCAGAACCGAAGAAGCTTCGTGGATGAGATGAAACCTCCTTAAGAATCTACGAGTCCGGTCGCCACAGCTGCCCAACTCCTTGGGTAACGTTGACCTGTAAGAGATGAACATCTCAAAAGAGACTTGTAAAAGCAAACCTATCTCGAACTCTCAAATGACGTGTAAAGAGACACAGTGATGATCGATGGTTGTCTCATCTCTCCCGCATCCTGTCCTCTGAAGATCAATACAGGCAGGCAACAACAGAGCTGCAGGCTGAAATAGGTCAAACAACTTGACTGGAAAACGACTGTAGAAGGCAGCTCCACACCACTTTCACAAAAAGGTGGAGAGCATTTTGGCAGCTCGGTGGATTATCAGTGCCAAGAGGTGTGTTGAGAAACACCTCGGCCCACGGACGCCTCGCAGGCTTGTTTGAGATCAACGGTGGTTTCTGCGTTTGCAGATCATGTTCGATATGACCGGCCCACCAACAGTTACAGGGATTTCTTTCACTGGAAACAAATTCCTCCTTGTATCCCCGCAACAAGCGTTTTCGAGAAGTCTCGACACAGCTTTTAGTTTTCCATGAATCAAAATATTCATGTTGGGCCGACGCCGGCCTCTTGTTCAAGTCGGTTCGTCTTGAATTTCCACAGTCGAAACCTTCCCACAACACCCCGGCTCCTGGTTCTTTCAGTGGTCCGCTTCCTCATCTGCATCCGTTTAACTCAAATTTGTGACTAATTTGTAAACAGCACGCCCCACAGTCATTTAAAAAATCTGCATTGTTTGACTCCTGCTAAATATTTAGGCCTGTTGTTGTTGCTGACGGTGTTTGGAAATGGCTGCGGATTGTGACCCGTCCTCCGGCTGCACTTTTACAGGCCGAGGCAGGCAGTGGTGCTGATCTAAGTTCTGGAGGTTCTCAGAGGCTTTAACTGCATGCTGCAGGGCCTCCTCGTTTTATGGACAGACCCAAGAAACATTCCCACGTGTGGAGTCCGTAAGCTGTCCCTGTGTCTCAGGGTAGCCTCCAGTTTCATAAAATAAGATGCCGAAGACTTTACTTTGTACTACAGTGAATATTTTGGATTACTTTCACAGTGACAAGGCTGCTTTTATCCAAAGTACGGCTCTTATTTCATCCTCCTTTGCACTTTCACACATCTTGGAAGTTGAAGTACTTTGCAGTTCTCCCTTTCCATGAGACCACCAGTGCATCAGTATGGGACTGTTGTTTAAACTGCTGCCATTATGCAAATAGCTGGCGTGCAGACCGTGGCAGCTATGCAATGACCACCCCTTCCAGCGATAAAACCAGAGACTTCCAAAGATGCCAGATAATTCTCAAAATATCTGATCAACATCTTAACATTTCCACATGCCCATAATTCCAGTCATTAAGGACATAGCTGGTAGAGCTGAGCATAAACTCCAGAAGCCTACGTGCCGCTACTCCCGTTACAACCTCCCACACAAATACTGCGTTTCTTTCCCCCGTGAACACCATTTATTTCACGTTTGTGTTTTGCTTTGACAGGAGAATCTGAAAGCAGTCGGGAGAGATTTGCACAGAAGGACCAGGTCTAAACAGACCGTGTATATTTGATCCGACGCCGTCCATGACGGCCGCTTCAAGCACGACCTGGAGAGATCAAAGAGACGAGCCCGAACACTCTTTGTTTAACGTCACATTTATTTAACCAAAAATGTGCAGTTTAAGATGAGCTGGAGGCGGCCACGGCAGCGCGTCTGGGTTTGGGGGTGGTGCCTTCCCGGAAACCATTCCTGAAATGCAAGAGGAAAAAGGCGTTTTAGTAAGGTGACTTGGAAGTACGTCCTCGTGAAATAACGCCACGGGGACAAGTTCGTGGTCGTTTTAAATCAATCGTCAGGTGCAGGTCCGTCAGCGGCTGGAATAACTAAGTGGATAAAGATGAGCGCTGCTATTGCGACCGGTGATCGAGACAAATATTTATTCCCCCGTAACTTGTTTGGACGGGAGGATAAACAGCCGGCTCGTAACGTGGACTGAATCTCGACAGCGAGCAGGAAAGTGTTGTTGGTCGGCAAACACAAGGCGGGAGAAACGGAGCTGACTCATTCAGGTCGTGCAAAGTTGGCATCTTCCTTCAGAAGGCATCTTTCACAACTTAGGAAGCACAGCTCAGGTCCCGTTTACTGCACTCCGCGGATCATTGACCGCGAATCTGGTGACTAGATGCCACGTGGGCTCGGAGGCTCCAGACCACCCGGTTCAGTGTCACCCGTCTTGTCCTTCCAGTCTTACCTCAGAGAAAACGTTGATATCACTCTGAATTCATTTGTTCAGACATTTTTTTTTCACCATCATAGGCAAGCGTCACAGACAAGACGGGACCGAAGTTGTCATTTTGAATCTAGGTATTGTAACAGTTTAGTCCGATTTCCTTCAAAACGTCCCAGTCGCCAAAATTTCCATTTCTGGGCGCGTCTCATGTTAAAAAGATTGTTCACACTGGGGAAAGAAAAGTATCCCCAGCTGAACACAAAAACTATCACCACAGGGCTCAAAGGCCAAATACGGAGACGTATGTTGTTTTTGCACAGACTCCACCATCAACATGTGTGAGTGATGCACAAGAAAAATATGAACTTGGACTGGCTTTCCATCTGCACATCTCACAAAATAACAGTTAATCTCAAATATCCCATTAGTATAGAGCCACATTTGTCTTAAGGTCGCAGCAAATATTTGCTTGAATGATCCGAGACGGGGTTAATCCTCCGCCCAAAGTCTAAAACTGTCCATGTGCGACATAAACATGCATGCTACATGACATTAATAGTCATCTCCACAGACGATATGTTAATGTAAACTGGCAGCAAAGCTGATCTCATGGAGGAAATATGTCAACAAGTACAGTTCAAAGTGGACAAATTTAAACTATTTACTACGAGCTGGCTTAGTGTTTTCTTACAAATACGTGGGTTGAAATCTTGATCACTTGCGTTACCGATATCAAAAACCCCGCGTTGCCTTTGACTTTGCAGACCCAAAAACATCGAGCCCCGGCACAGAGAAAAACAGGCGATCGAAGCAGAAACAGAGATGCAGCAGAAAGACAAGACTCATACCTGAATCTGCGGTAGACGACCTTCAGGTGTCTCAGACGGCCGGTACCAGTGGTGTTCCTCCTCTTGGCCTTGGCACTCCAGTTGTCTACAAACACAAAACACCCCTGTAAGCATCATTGCACAGCTGGACAAACCAGGCCACACAGATTGAAGGACCTTTGAGTGCGGAGTTTGCGTGTTATGCACAAGGGCCTTTACTATAATACTTCGATTTGCTCCCAAAGTCCAAAATCATGACTGGTGTGGGTGTGTGTACCCAGGGATGGACTGATGGAACAGCCTAGGTTCAGTGTGTGCACCCAACATAGCCCCACAACACAGTTTAGGTCTAAGGTGGGCGAGGGATACTCCGAACCACTTGACACTTAGTTGAAGGCATTGCGCTGTGGTTAGGAAAACTCTTAAAAGAGACTTACACTTCCTCTTGCGCTTCTCGGGGTAGCCACACTTGCCACAGGAGGACTTCTGCAGGTGGTAGGCCTTGGAGCCACACCGACGGCACAAGGTGTGCGTCTTGTTCCGGCGCTTACCGAAAGATGAAGTTCCCTTGGTCTGAGAAAGGAAACAAAAAGGGCCAGAGTTCAGAAACGACACCCAGGACACTCCTGCTTCAGGTTGGTTCTCCTAGACAGTCTTGTCTCAGTACAGAAGAATGAATCACTGGAATTCATATGTTCAGACATTTGTGTTTGAGAACATCACTGACAAGACTCCATAGCAGAAACCAACACCGATAAGGACTGTTACTAATCTACATGCGAGGCGGTGAAACGTCCGTTACAAGCTCACAGCCCGTCAGATTAGTCTGTCTACAGAGTAGTTCCAGTCTGCCACAGCGGCATGCTTACAAGTGTTCCAGGAGCTCCATTCAGTCTTATAAGAGGTAGCTAGTTGGGCTAGGCTATCAGCTACGGAAAAGCTAGTTCACAATTTCACTAGTTACAGCATTTGTGACATTAATTCTCCATGAGCTGCCGGATACACGCTTTCGGTGAAATCCGAACCATTGGGTCTTTTCCCGGGTTGAAGCAGCACCATTTTGCGCTCTGTGGCAGTACAAGCAGTGGCAAGCTAGTAGTGGATGGACGTGACACAAACAAGCGATAACTATGTTAAAATGCATCATCGCCTCAAAAATAGCTCGCGTAAACACTAAAAGTGCTCAACCGGCAACGTAACATCAAAATTGTGAGTTAAATAAAACGTTCGTTGTGAAGATGTTTGAAGATTTGTATCTGCAGCGTTGTCGCTTACCATTTTCGTCCGGTGGCTAAGGGAAAAGAGGCCGGAAGAGGGGCATGCGTGCCATCAAATTGCCTCCGTGCGGTTTCCGGTGTCACACAGAAACACGTCCGTACGGCAGAAAGGAGGCTCGAGTTTCGATTTTCTTGTCTATCTTTGTACTAAATGTGTTTTTTAGACATTAGTAGGATTTTTTATTTTCACAATGTCTTTTAAGTGAGTTCCTCTGTATAAAGGGAAAGCAATTTACTTGAAGAAATTCCTGCAAGAAGAAGAAGAGGAAGTTCCATAAAAGTTGTATTATGAATTAGTTATCATAGTATTTTGTAGTCTTCATGACCACCCAAAGCATTTTGACAGACCCAAGTCATATTCACCCATTCATAAAGTAGGGTTTCCAACTGACTTAAATATGCATGTTTTGGGGCTGTTGGAGAAAACCAATGCAGACACACAAGGAGAACATGCAAAAAATGCCCTCAGTCAGATCCTGGTGTCAAACCTGGTACCATAGTGCTAAAACATGAAGTTGTGTAAATGATGAAATTGATCATGACCAACAAGACATACTAGTGATCACTAGTTTGTGAACAATAAAATAATGCTTAGAAACACACAGTAGACACACACACTAGATTGCTTTATATTCACAGAGAGGGAGATTATACACATTACTTGCATATATAGGTTTAAAGGTCTGCACAGCATATATAGGTCTACATATTCTGTTGTAACAATAAATTTCCCCATTGGGAGACAATTAAAGGTATTCTTATAGACATGCATTAATGCATGGCATACACAGGATGAAATATCAGTCGACACTTTCCAGATGTTGTTTGTAGGCAGAAAAAAATGCAGGTTGTAATTTAAATGTGTTTAATATGTTTGAATGTTACATTTGAAATTCCATATCAATGGGTTGTGGTGTACTTGATTTCCAGCATGTACTGAGAATAAAACTGTTGGAGTGAAAATCAAACTATGGTGCTCACAATACACTTTATACAAATTAAATCACAAGAGTCATGATACAGGTTCAAGGTTGTTATAATTCTTCGCTGCCATTCTATTTCTGCTTGGTGAACTGTACTGGGCCTTGAAACCGACTACAATGTGCAAGACTCAACAGCTCATTTCCTACCCCACTGCCTCACAGATTAATTCAGCTTGCATGTACTCCAAACCCGTGATGACAAAGCTCTGGGCTGTGACAGAAAGAGCGTAATTGTAGACATGAGGCAGAAATGAGCTTCCATTGCAGGCTGACTGGGTCACTGGGGTGAGAATGGTTGAAGTGGTTGAACAAATTATATGCATTTCCAACTGGGAGAAGCCTAGGGCGTCCCCCAGGCACTCCGGAGGGACTGCGTATCCAATATGGCCTGGGTCTGCTCTGAGTCCCGAGGGCCATGAGTTGAGAGATGGATATCTGTATGTGCCAACCTTCTGGACTTGGATTGTGTAAAAAAGAGCAGATGAAAAAGAGCAGATAAGTCAAAGTAACAGTGCAAGAATGATGACACATACATACACCCACACACTGACACAGACACAGTTCTGTTTAAATTCATTCATATTTCAGTATCAGTCTGAACATGACTGGTTGCTGCAGGGTCCGAAATTGTGCCAAGGTCCAAAAACAGTGGAGATGGAGATGTTGAATAGCTAATGCAGTGCAGCAGATATTAACATTTAATTTGAGCTACGCATTGGAAATCATGTGGCACTAGTTATTTGGTGACGTCAGCTTCAGTTTCACTCCGTATATTCAAGTTTTCTTCCACATATATATATGTGTGTGTGTGTGTGTGTGTATATACGTATATGTGTATATGTTTCAAGTCGGATATATTGATGATCCAGCATCTGCTGGGAAGGTTTGCAGCTGTGTGGAAGAAGTAATGCAGTGCAGCAAACATTTCATCTCATCATGATCAAATAAAATGCTGATACACAAGCAGCCGTGTTGAAAAAGCGTCAGATCTGGAGAAACCACCGTGAAATGTAATTCAAGATGTTGTGATCCACAAATAAGTGGCTCTGCTCACTCCCCAGCAGCCTAGGGAGCTCATGTGCATCGGCCTGGGTGATTACATTGTGCCTGCTCAGGTGCGACGGTGTAAAGGAGACTGTGACCTTGGGTTTTTGGCTGAGTAAGGAGCATCTGAATGAAGCGTAGTATAGTGCGCCCCCCGGTGCCGGACTGAGAAAAGACGCACCCATCCTCCTCCTTATAGTCCTCCCCCTCCTCCGCCTCATATTTTCCCATTTCAGTCACGCAGCTTTGCTCAGATTTGAGATGGAACGCGTGGGGTGTGTGTGAGAGTGAGAATGGGTGTGAGCGTATTTTTTTTCCCCGTCGCAGCATTGATTTAACTCTCATTGCATTTCTGGACCTAAATCTCTATAAATAGCCTTCAGCGCGCGTTCTTTCGGACCACCCGCATTGCTTGCATCCACTGCGCCTTGGCGACATCGGGTAGAAATCAGGCGTCCTCCATACACATTTTTCTAAAAAAGATTTAAAAAGATTGCTTTCCTCGTTTCTGTTAACATTATTACTTCCCACCGATGCTCGTTAATTGAGGTCGCACCTGGCGGTAAATGGCGCTGCGTACAGCGCGTCCTGTAACAGCAGAGATGCTGCGCTCCCTGAGCAGGGATGCAGCCTAGGGGGAAGGTGATGGATGATGCTGAGACAGCGACGCTCCTGGTTCTGAATGCAGCGCAGAGAGACACCTAACCCGGTGTCACCGTCAGCCCTGGATGCTGCGCCGAAAGATGGCATACGCCGACCCGTCGTCGGGGAAAGACATACTCGGCAACCGATCTCTTTGTTTCATATTCATATGCGCATTTGGACTCGTCACACTATTGCAGCAGATCCTCTATGGGAAGAACTATATCAAGAGGTAAGTGTCTGTTGTTGTTATTGGCCCCATTGATAGGCCTGTGTTGTATGCACAGTGTAAGGAAAACATCCAGCCTTAAGCAGCATGCCTTCATAGCCCGTATGCTCAGATTTATACAAATTAACTAATTTGTGAATGTTGTTGAAGATTAATTGTTAATTCATTGTTTATCTGAAGTGGGAGTAGTCTGGATTCCGTTGGGGGAGTGGGGGGGTGGGGGGGGGGGGCATGCATTAATGACTGGAAAATAACAATAGCAATTAACCATCCATCTTTTTTCCCAGTGGCACATAGAAACAGTTTCCATTGGATTTATTTTGTTAATATTTTCTGAAAATGAAGCATCACATTCATACCATACACAGTGCTCCAAGCTGTGTATGGTAATGTTTTCCCTTTCTTTTTCCAAAGATCTTTATTTGGTTTTCCGTTTCAGCCTTCTTCACTGGTCGTAGCCTACATCTTACAGAGGCATCAGATTATCACAATGCAACTGAGAGCTTTTGGAGCTGATGATGATGATGATGATGATGATGATTACAGATTTCAACACAGAAAAAGATGATGTGTATTTCTTAATGGTCCCTCATTAATAAACCATTTTTAGCGGGATGCACTCAGTGCACACACAGAGACAGCCACTGCAGAGCAATGTTTTGTAACACCTCTGCAACAGTATTTGTCTGCCTGATATGGATTCTCAAGATGGTTGGAACTCCACTTTTGCATCGAAGCCCACTTACAGACCCATTTGTAGCCCACCCTTTCCCTCACAATCCGAGACAAATTTCAGTGTGAGACGAGCAGATGCTGAGAAGCTGGGATTTTTGATCTTTAGGTTGTTAAAAGAATCTCACCAAAAAAAAACACTACAAGCCAAAGGAACAACCTACAACCCCTCCACCCACCCACCTCCAGATATTTTTAAGACAGCACATATATGTTTACAGCAAAGCAAACATATATGTGCTGCAATCTGACGGCTACCCACAGCTAACCCCTCCCCTGCCACCCCGCCGGGCTGAAATGACAGAACTCAGTGTGGATTCATGGCATCCTGACCCCTGCGGCGAGATGCATGAATTCAGCCCAGACACACGCACCTTTCTTTCTTCTTCTTCTTCTTCGCCTGTGCCCTTACTTTGCTCCTAGTGTTCTGCCTAGGAGAGGGGGTGGGTGGGTGGCAGGGAGCAGGGGGGTAACATGCTGCACAACAGAAACCAGTGGTCTCAGCGGCAGCCATTTTGCTACAGTCTGTCTGCACACACACACCTCAATGCGAGTGGGGTAGAGAGGCTGAGAGGGAGTGATGGAATGTGTGTGTGCGTGTGAGAGAGAGAGAGAGAAAGAGAGATGCGGAGAGAGAGAGAGAGGGAGAGAGAGAGGGAGAGAGAGAGAGAAGACGTCATCTCATGATGCCTCTTCAAGCACAAACACTCAGATTGTCCTCCACATGGGCTCGACCACACCCAGCCCAAGCGAGAGGGCGCGCAGTCAAAGTGTTTATCATGTGTTTCAGGTCTTAAAAAAAAAAAAAAGATGCCTAGTCTATACCGTCCACAGGGGAGACATCTGACTGTGCAGGCTAGGAATGAGCTCAGGTTTAATAGGTTAGGACTCCAAATTTCTCTTGATGCAGGTGGATGAGGATTAAAGCTGACAAATCTGTCCTTTGATTTACCGTGTGGTCTTATGGCCTGTACTCACGTTAGGACAGAGCTGTGGGAGGGTGAGTGCTGTGAAGTGGCAGAGGCAGATTCAAGAGAGAGGCTTATTATGTGATCAGAGTGAGTGACACACTTCTGTAAAGCAGTCATATTAACATTCAACTCAATTTGACTTGAAGAGGGTGAAATCTAAAAATACCCTCGGCTAGAAAGAACAGCAGGGGCTGCAGGCAAGAGTTGGCTGATTAGTGAGCGTCTGAAAATGAGCATTGAGCATTTGGCTGGAGGAAAGGATGAGCTTCCTGGTGAACTGTGGATAGATGTTGATCTATAAAAAATATGGACAATGAACCTCAAAGCAACATCAAAGAATCTTCTGTTATCAGAATGGTTGGTTTTCTCATGAATATTCTGCCGCAGAAAAGAAACCAGAAAGATACAGAGATGAGAGCACACCAGTTTTTCCTCCAACATCAATATTTATGTTGCTCCATGACCACTGACGCAACGGACCCTTCACATCTTTGTGATGTTCCAGCTTTCCGAATGAGAATTTACCAGGCATCTTTGTGGGTCGGTGAATAGCACTGTTGCTTCACAGCAATATGGTCCCTGGTCCCCTGGAGTTTGTTTTTTTGTTTTCTCGGGGTACTCTGGTCACCCTGCACAGTCTAAAATATGCATTAAGGTTAATTGGATACTCTAAATTGCCCTTAAGTGTAGTGCAGGACACAGACTAACTCCAGATACTGTTTGATCTGTTTATCCACAATGACCTGCTGCTTTAAGTCAGCACTTTTTGATCATTTATAGTAACGATCCTGCAGCAACATTAATTATCATTGTTGGAGCAGCTCCACCAGCAAGTCAATAGCAGATATCTCTCTGCTTACAAATCAATGTTGTTTTGACAAAGACAACATGTATCTGCATATCCTAAGGAGCCTAAGTGGTCACAGAATTTACCCCAAGTCAGATTAAGTGGACATGTAGGTCAGTGCGCCTGTCCCTACCCTAAAAACAAGACTGATATAATCTATAAATGTCCTTGCTGCCTGGAAGACCCATTAACGATGCTGAAGGGCACAATCATTAGTGCTGCAGAACAACTTTGTGCTTGTTGTTAGTCTGATCTAATGCTTACATTACTGTCTGATTCAGGCGCGTAATTGAGTCACTTGGAGGTCACTTAGCTTCTATTATGTGAAATGAAGCCCATCGTTTGATTTGAGAGCCAGCAGCAGTAGATCCATGACATTGATTAGGGTTTTATTATCATTGGTACAGTACTGGAAAATATCATTGTATAAGCTTAATGTGATATTGATCAATCGCTGCATTTGAGTTGGAAATCGAGTCCTCGTGCAGATCTGCAGAGCTAAATTATGTTTCCACGACTAGCAGGGAGCTGGTCTCACATCCTACATTGAGGCGCAAGCATCTCAGTGGATTTCGGGTGTTCTGTTGTGCAGCCGGTTGCAGAGCATTGTTGAGATGTTGGAGTGGCACTCAGAGAAGCCAAATGTGCCTGCAGACCAGTATTGATGTGACCCTGCAATGATGAATAGCCACTCACATTCTGCACCCTGAGAGGCTTTTTGGGCTGAGTTTTCATGCTGAATTGTGGCACAAACACCCACAGAGCACTCACAGGAATGAGTCACACATGATTACCTGCATAATGATTAGTGGGTAATTGGAGAAGCTGTTCGCCCACTGATACCAGCCTATGGAAATCTCAAATAGAAATGTAAAAACTTAAAGGGTACGTCTGGTGGTAGTCTGTATATTTCATGTTCTCAATGCTTCCCAAGAGAAGACCAAAACCAGCAATGAATTGATTTCTAGGTTTCCAAAACCTGGTATTCGCTTATCCCTTGGATCCAAAACATCCATTATCTTACCCGCTTTGTCACAGGGGTCAATATCAGATGCGCACAAGGCAAAGGCAGAAAATTTGGGGTGTAAAACAAAGTAATATAAAGATTTGATCAATGAAATTCAAGCCAACACACCTAGAATAGCTGAAACTGATCCTAACAGATATATTTGCAATAGATTTAAATGTCCAGCACTTTTAGGATACAGTTTAGTCTTTCTAAATATAAAACCATGTCTTCAGCTGGAGCTTGTTGAGAGATAACAACGGTTAGGCTGAAAAAAAAGCTGCCTCTGCTCTTCTAATGGGATTTTATGACAATAACAAAGTGGTAGAGAATCACCAGCCATATCCTTTAATGCACAAATGCATTTGATGCCTCAGTCCAAGCCCAAAAATGCCTTTTGTCTCTCTAAAATTAGCAGGTCAGACTGCATTATCATTATGTGAAAGAACTTAAGTACCTGCACCAAATGTTCACATTTGATGGAGAAGAAACTGTGCTGCCTTTCGCTGAGGCCCAGATATCCTGACTGCTATACGTCCAATAACACAGCTAGAGGCATCTTTCATCAGATGCAGTGAAGTCCAAATTGAGTGAAGCACTAATGACGTCTCCTGGGTTATTTTCTCAGACTACACAGTATTCGTGCCAAACTAGACTTACACAGTCATTTTTTATGTCTCCATGCCTTTTAATGGTATTATTTGTCTAAAAATGTGGTCTAAATCTACTATTCTACACTGCACTTGACAACTCTGTTGGCATCTCTTCCTCAGAACTGATTTTATGTTAACAACAAACATTGGCAGCGATTGTTGTACCTCCCTTAATGCGCTGCAAATTTGATGTATTGAACTACAAGTCTAACACTCTATCGGGCCATTACAGCAGGGGAGTGTTTGACTCGCACTCAGGATAGTGGCAGTAGACCAGCAGAGCACAATTTAACCACTGAAACCATGGTGTCATCAGCATAGAAGCTCATTCTAACCATGTTTGCTGTCATTCTTTGACTGTTTCCTGAGCCAAAAAGTTTGTGTGTGTGTGTGTGTATGTGTGTGTGTGTGTGTCTGTGTGTGTGTGCAAATTTGAATTGTATGAGTGACCACATGGGCTTGGTTGTATGTGTTTGACATTTGCACAAAAAGCACAATAAATCCCACGAATAAACTGACTCATTTTCTTACTAGTGCGCAACAGTTTAGCCGACTCAAAGGGGACGAGACAGGAAATTGGACCGGTCCCGTTAATTTCTCGGATGATGGATCTCTGAAGCCTGCCAGAAATGGAAGGAAAAGGTACCTTTACAGCGTGACTGACTGCACAACACCTCTGAGAAAAGAGAGTGTGTGTGTGAGAGAGCGAGAGAGAGAGAAAGAAAGAGATGGAGTGAAAGAGAGCATAAGTTTTCAAATCCATCCTAGTGATGACCCAGCCCTGCATGTGTGGACTGGGCCGCTGATTTGCCCACCAGGCTCCTCAGATGCTATAGACAGAACACAAGCTGCAGCATATTTAATTTTTTTTTCCTCCTTTACTTGTTTTGAAATCTGCAGGTGTAGAAAGTCAGCAGAGGGTGGTGATATCACAGAACTACATCACACATTTAACTCTAACTTAACCTACCTGTCTGCATGTTGACAGATGTTTCCGTCAGAATTTTCAGCCAGATTCACAGATCTCCGTAATAGTCACACCCTGCCTAGCCGATATTAAGAAGAAAAAAAAACGCCCTCAAAGGTAGGCCAGTTTGCAGGCATTTTAAATATTTTTTCACAGAAACCCAAGAATGCCTCTTTCTTTTTCATTAGTTTGAAAGGTATAAACTCATATTTTTTCAGTGGTGGTTGCACTTCAGATTTGCTCTTGCATGTTGTCTGATCCCGCTCACCTCGACCCCAGATCTCCAAACCCCATCCCTCCCCCTCCTTCAGAAGCTGGTAGAACCACGGTCTCCTGTCGATGTACTGGCTTCTCCTCGTTCCTCTGTGTCCCATCCAGCACCCATTTCCAGATGCCTTGTCCTCCTCAATCTGTGTTTCATATGTTCTGCACAGCTCTGTGTGTATGCCATGTACATAGTGTGGACACTTTTCTATGCTACCCCCTATCTCCCCTTCTCACATCTGCATTGTCTCTCTCTGCGACCTGGATTTACCCCCTTTTCCACTTTACTTTCCTTGCTACAACAAGACAGGAACAACCAGATCTTTTCTCCCCTCCCTCCAAAGCTCCAAATCCTAATTGCACTGAGCAGTAGATGTCGGTATCTGTGGTAAAATGCTGGTTAGTCTGGATTTCTTTTGAACCAGCATTACACAGTTGATCTCAGAAGCCATATGAGATGAAATTCATCTCTTCCAGTGAATTACTGTCTTGCTTTTAGAGCCGAACAGAGAACACTTGCAAAGGTTTCATCATCTTAGCTAAAACAAGCATGAGTAGCCCCAATCGAAGGGTCAAACATGTTCTAGTAAACCTCAGAAATACACCGCATCATCAGGTGGATGTAGACAACCAGTTTCATTGTTCCTTATTTGTACGACTTCATCCCAGCATCTTGTTCCTTTAATGCATCCCTCCATTGTATTGCTTGTTGTGTTCTTTGATTACTATTACTATTATTATTATTTTTAACCCACCTCATTTACCTCCACAGCCACAGGTAATATGCTACAATATTATCCATCTACCCAAACTCCCACGCTACATCCTGTCGATCTGATGTGACAAAAAACAAATATTAAACATGTAAAAACCATTGCAAGTTTAGATTTCAGTCCTAAAGTGTAAAGTTGAAAAAACGTGATTTGCATGACGAGATTTAGATTTTAATACTATGATTACTTAATCAATCAATAATCAATGAATAGCTTAATTTATTTGAAACCCATATGTTTAAATGCAACTGGAGAGAGATGATGGTTTGTTCGCTGGCCATCTGACCAAACCCTAAGAGGAAATTTATAGAACAGGACTAAAGATCCTTTAGGGGTCCCTCAAGAGTCCCTTAGGTTGTGCAAAATTTTAGCAGGCGTTTCTCACATTCAAATGTTTATTGAATGGATAAGTAATTAGTGATAATAAAAGAGTGTTTAAACTGTAGATTTTGCATTAGGATTTTGGGTTAAATCATCTTAACAGTTGTAATATACCAGTCGGCTAGTCAGTACTTCTTTAAAGTGCCTCTGCTAAGTGTTGTATTGAGGCTTCATCTAGTTATTTTAACCTGATCGTTAATGAAATGCGTTTCCTCTTCCCAACATAATTACTCAGCTTGTAACCATAGTAACCCTCATCCCAACCACCACCATCCCAGACCACAAACTTGCACGCACCCGCCCACACACACACACTCTATCCAGACTGCAAGCTGGCTGCATGCAAAACAAACTACTGCTGCAAGAAACGAGGCATCCATGTGCAGATACATTGCAACTTACTGACACCTCGATGCGAGCCACACTTTAAAATCTCCCTCCCTACAGAACCTTTTTGGCAAATCCACAAAAAAAACACAATCACACTGAAGACATTATTTTGTGTACTTTTGGTTAATGTTAATGTCGCCATTTCAGTGTGTTGATTTGTTTTACATGTGTAGAGTAATTATCTCAACTCTTTAGACTAGTGGCTAAACTAATTTCCTGAGAGAAATCTTATTGTTATTGCATCCATGTTGTAATTATCTGTTTGCATGAACATTTGTGTATGTATTTACAAGCACAGTTAATAATCACTTAAGTCAAAATTTCATGTTAATGCAGCCTCCGCTGCAAACATACAGTGTTGCTTTTGTTAAATACAGATTAAAAGGAAATAACTATACTGTCTTATACAAAGGCATATCCACTAAACACGATACTTGTAACCATCCAATCCACCTTTTTAACTTTTTTAATGCTTTCCTCTCTTCTAAATTAATATACAACATATAAACACATATTAAACCATTTTAAACCATATTACATTTAATAGAATTAGAAGCAAGGATATGAGATGTATGTTTTTCCTGAAAATAGTGTATCCCATTGGTTTAGACTAAGATGTATTAGAATCTGGTGCAAGTGTCCAGTACACAGTATGTTACAATTGTGTTTGTGACGGCTAATATCAGTTTCATCACCTTTGTCATCCTGTCATCCCACAATGCTAAATTTATATCCTCTTATGTCATACAGTCAGACGTTTTGTACATACACATTTTGAAGTGAATACAATTTATTTTCCTTTGCATTTTATCTACAGTCTGTCAATAATTCTGCTGATTCTCTTGTGTGTGGGGAGATGCAGGCAGAGGATGACTATGTCTGTCCCCTCAGGTACCTGGAGTACTATGATGGCCCCTTTGAGTACAACTCCACTGCATGCAGGGAGCTCAGACAGGAGATTATGGACGTCAAAGTCCTGACAATGTGAGTGACCATTACTACGCTGAACAACACATGTAGCGGACAACCGTCATTAGAATAAGATCCATTGTCCCCCTAAGGTGAAGGTCAAGTACAAGGTATGTCGAGATAAAATTCAATAAAATCGATCTCCTCAAGGTCTGAGGGAACAAATATTTACTCACCTTTTATCCCAATTTGCAACCAGAAAGGCAATCTCTAGTTTGTGCACATTTAAGATTTCAAGGCGCTGGGAATCAGAACGTCGGCAGCTGTAAATCTTGTCGGCGTGACCATATCTGGCCTTTTGACCCCAAGGAATTCGCAATTTATTGTCAACATTTAACAGCCCAAACTATTTATATTAATAATTTTATTTTCATCTAAATACAGCAAACTATAAATAAGCAATTTTCACATAACAGATGGGATTATTGGCCAGATTCATTCCACCCCTCAATGAGCCAGTTGTGCTGATGGCAATTTGAGCAGCGCATCGCCTCGTCTATGAATGTGAACATTGTCCAGTGACCTTTCGTGCATGTCCCTCAGACTGCCAAACTTTAATGTCGGACGCAGTCTTGGAGCTTGATGAAGGGCTAGGAGCCACTCTGACTGAGGCAGAGAGCAGCCGCTGTCACTCTCGAGTAATGGTGCCGCCCTGCCTCCCAGAGCAAATCACATCTTCCCATCATCTCATGGGAAATGTCATTTCAAGGACAGCTATTTAGAGCCGTGCTCCGTGGTGCCGCTGTCTTTTGTATAAGGAGTCTACCTCCAGGCGCTTCAGCAGGGCCGACTCACAGAGAGTAATCACAGCACATTTCTGTTGTCTTGTTTGTCCCTTTGAGTCATTTTTTGTGATGTTTCCTTCAATTTACTACCCCTGTAGAGACATGGTAGATCGGAAAAAACATGGCCAGTGGTATCCTTCCTCATACCACAAGTCTCTCTGCCTGTCTGCCAGGGTGAAAACCTCAGAGCTGTTTGAGCGATGGCGAAACCTGCAGGTGTGCAAATGGGAGCAAAACAAGGAGGAGACCAGCAATTTCAAGTAAGCTTTGTGTCTCCGTTTCTGAGATACCATGCGTGATTTCATTACGGCTCAGGATACAAACTGCAGATCCCAAACGGCTTCTCTTCCTGTTCCCCCTGCTTTGGATAGCTGAAAAACTTTTATTATTTATTTATTTTATTATCTATTTATCCCCTTTAAATTTCACCCCAGCTCTAAAGCATGACAAAAAAGACAGTGTATTTTTACATTTTCTATTTCTGTGATTGGTGTTAACAGAGCTTCTTCTGCAGGGGTGATGCTCGATAAGTCTGTTGTAGACTCTACTTGATGGTAAATCCATATTTTCTTTAGATAATGCTGCACAGATGTTTGCTAGTACATGACATTTCCAAACAAATAAAACACATTTGTGCATCAAAGTGCACTAGCATCATTTAACAGTAACTTTAACAGTAAATTCTTCATTTTGTCCATCAAATCTGAAGTCTCAGCTTGTGTCACCAGTGTGGGTCACCTCCTCGGTACTTCAGCACTAAGCGATATAACAGGATTTATAAAATCATCAGAAAAAAATGATTAAATGCACGGGATGAGCTAGTTTTGTTCTTGGTGCTGGCATGAAGTCATTTCCCTGTAAACGGACCCCCTCCCCCTCCCTCCTCTCTCTGGTGTCCTCCTGAAGGATGTCTCTGTCCCGCTGCTGCAATGCCCCGTCCTTTCTGTTCACCACCAAGAGGAACACTCCTGCAGGAACCAAGCTGAGGTACGAGGTGGACACCAGCGGGATCCTCCCCATCACTGCTGAGGTCTTCAAAATGTTCCCAGATGTGAGTTCGTCGCCGGCATTTTGGCTTTCACGTTCTCCTGGCGGTGTGATGTTTCGAGAGACAGAGGTTTCGAGAGCTCTCGCTGCCGCTGTCTGTCTGTCTGTCTGTCTGTCTGTCTGTCTGTCTGTCTGTCTGTCTGTCTGTCTGTCTGTCTGTCTGTCTGCCTGTCTGTCTGATTTTAACTGAATGTGTCTGCTCCATTCAGGATATGCCGTATTCCAAATCACAGTACAAGAAATGTGCTGTCATTGGAAATGGCGGCATCATCAAGAACAGCAAATGTGGAAAGGAAATTGACTCAGCAGATTTTGTCTTTAGGTACACAGGACACAATCGCTCAGTGTTTGTTGTATGAGAGCTGCACAGTGATCACTACCCTGCATCATCCTCGCCATTAAAGACCGTAGTTATTTACTACGATCGAAAATCTAATTTTGACACAATGTTCCACTTGTAATACTACACTGTTTCAAGTGCCTGCAAATCCAAAAACTCATCAGGGCCGAACCAGTTACGCTATGATTCGATGGGCTGAACACAATCAGACACAGTAGATTTATTGCATAAGTCCAATTACTGCGTGGTAATTGTGCAGCTCCACAATATGTTTCATAAGCATGCCTAGTCTGAAATATGTCAGCCAGGTACAATTGAGCTCCATTAAGCGGCGACTGCTTTCTCCTCTGCAGGTGCAACATACCGCCCATTAATGAGAAGTACACAGCCGACGTTGGCACCAAAACAGACCTGGTGACAATAAACCCGAGCATTATTACTGAGAGGTACTGTGACTATGAGCCTGAGGGCAAAGCCAGATCTTCATCACTGTCCTCTCGGCTCCTTTTCATCCCACGTTTCCATCCCCTCTGCAGGTTTCAGAAGCTGGAGAAATGGCGGCGACCGTTTTACGAAGTCCTCCAGAACTACGAGAACTCCTCCGTGGTGCTCCCAGCGTTCTACAACACCCGCAACACCGACGTATCTTTCAGGGTCAAGTACATGCTGGACGACTTCGACTCGCAGAGGGGCGTGTTCTTCTTCCACCCGCAGTACCTGCTCAACGTGCAGCGCTTCTGGGCGGTGCAGGGCGTCCGCGCCAAGCGCCTCAGCAGCGGCCTGATGCTCGTCACCGCCGCCCTGGAGATGTGCGAGGAGGTCCACCTCTACGGTTTCTGGGCGTTCCCCATGAATCCCTCTGGCATCTTCATCACTCACCACTACTACGACAACGTCAAGCCACGGCCGGGCTTCCACGCCATGCCCCATGAAATCTTCAACTTCATCCACATGCACACTCGTGGGATCCTTCATGTACACACGGGACAGTGCACGTGATTCCCCCTCCCTCCCTCCCTCCCTCCCTCCCTCCCTCCCTCCCTCCCTCACACACACACACACACACACACACACACACACACACACACACACACACACACACTCGCCTGCTTTAAAGTGGGGATCAGTGTTGAGTTTGTTTACTTTGATTGGGGTCCACCCTCTAGGTGTCACACCGATTCCACAGCGGCCCGTGTGGCTGCAGGTTTTTGTTCCAACCAAGCAGCAACACGCCTGACTTGACTCTTTCAATAAACTCATCTCAACCTTCATCTCAACAGCTGATTGGTCAAACTATGTGCTCTTGATTGGTTGGAACAAAAGCCTGCAGCCTCACCGCCCTTTGTGGAATCGGTTTGACACATGGGCTCTAGTGAGACAGATCACAAGTTCCCCCCCTGTTTGAAAAGAGAGTTGGCCTTCGGAGTGAACTTACTTCAGCAACGCGTTGAAGGTTGCTCACTTGAATTGCCGACCCACTTCTCTTTTCAACGTGTATCTTAAGTTGTTAATTTAGTCAATCGAAAACACTATGGTTATACCCAACGGTATACGCATAGGAGGCTTGTTTTAAATGTGAAAGTGGTCTTCATAGTGATGTCGTTTCTGTGAAGTTTTCTAGTGGCTCTGCTGTACAGAGGTGTTGTTTTCTACTCAACGTGCACAGATATTTACGCTGAAATGGTCTGCAGTGGGTGTCCATCTCCCACCCCCATTTCCCCTTCTCTTCTCTCTTAATCTTGGACACTCTGTGGGTGTGGCAGCTTTTAATGTTTGTGTAAAATAAAACCTGAACCTTGAAAAACGGGGTAGTGTTAAAAAAAATGTTCGCAAAAAAAAATTGTAACATCCACTTGTTTACTTTTGTAATCTACTTCCTATTCACCAGATTCATTGGGTGAGTATTTTAAAACTGAAAAGGCCTGTTTTCAGGGGCCTGTACATTCAGCCATTTCAAAATTTCCTTCTGATGTTTCTGGTGATGAAAGGGTGTGTGAGGAGGAGCAGCGAGGAGGAGATTTCAGGCAAAGGCCATATGCGACAAGTATTTTACAATGGCACCACTCCAGCAAGACCTTGTCTTTCAAGGCTGCTGTCCAATTTGTAAAGCAACATTGTTCTGTAGCAAGATCCAGCCTCTCGCTGTCATTCATGTCTTAAGCCATGCTGCCTTATAAGAAATAAAACCCCCTCTATATGATATGCAATGCACCCATGTGTTTTGCTTATCGACGAATCCTAGTTTGTCTCTCAAATCAAAGGTAATTTAAGACTCTCTAAGGTGTAGAAATTCTCAGCTTATATTAGATTGGATTAAGTGAGGTCTTACTCCCTGTCAGCTCCATTCATAATCATGTAGTGCTCTGCATGACTTTACTCTATACTTGGCTTTGTGTGTGCCTGCTTCAATGATCACTGAAATATGTTTACACTTAAGCCTCTACTGAAGTTCACAGTGCTTTTGGAGATATGTACACAAACCTTTTCACAGATAATAAAGGAATGGATTTGTCTCAGTGAATTGTACAGTAGTGGATGCAGTTCTTATGGAATGATGATTGCGAGAATGCAGATGGATGCAGCCCCTTTTTTGAAGCGTTATGACACTTTTATCAAAGCTGTATTATTTCACTTTCCCCTTTGAACTGTGAATATTCAGTTTGCATTCAAGCACTTGAAAGGCTGTGGCAATTTTTACTGCTTTTTATGCTGTAGGCGACACTGCAGAGGGTTTTCAGAGATTGTTACGACTTTGGTTACTCTGTTCTGTGCTCACTGTCCTGTTTAGGACGGTCATTGCTAATAAGATTTAGACATGCTGTTCCTTCCATCATTTATTCAGACTATGTGTTTATGCACAAGAGATATGAGTTTGAGAAATATAAACCAAAAATATTTTGGCTTGACCTCTAAATTGTTGTACAGATACAACTGAATCAAGAATGGAGAAGGAAGGGAACAGGACTGTGTACTGAATGGAGGTTATATATAAAACACAGTGCTTCTTAACTGACTCTGGATCATACTTTATACTGGTATTGTGTTTGTAAATAAAATTGTTTTGATTTTCTCCCTTGTACCTCTCTGGATTATTTGCGGTGCATGTGCCTGGAAAACATTACCCAGGGATTAATATGTATTTTCTGGACGACCTCTGTGCTGCTTGGTTAGGGAAACAGATGACATAAGATGCTAATTTAACTGCCTCATTGGAGACCAGCTGACCTGTTGTTTGTCTGTTGCAATTAGCTTGTTAAGCAAAGCTACTGTCAACACCTCAATTATTAAGCAGTGGCTGGTGTCACTGTCGGCTCCCTGACTGACTCAGCTGGGGAGAACTGCAGATCATATCTGATTTCTGCTGTAACTGTTGAGCTCTTCAAATTCCACCGAGCGGGCAAAGACAAGACATTCAAAAGAAATTTCTTAGGAAGTAACATATAGCTTCACAACGACCTGGCCTGTAAGGGATGTATGATGAATTTTAGATGGATTTATTGAGGTTAGTTATTAAAAGTCAGAGACAGTTAGCAATGTTAGCACACCAACAGACATTGCCAGCTTAAATAGTTAGCTTAAAATGTGACATGTGTCAAAATAGTCCACATGACTGTAATGTGGTTAGCACTGCTGCCTCATAGAGGGTTGCAGGACTGTCCCTGTATTATAAATACAAGTATTTTTAAGATGCAACGTTGATGTGTGTATTCCCAACTCCTCTAATTACTGTACTAAATAAGTGTATAAATGGTCTAAACAGATGTTTAGAGACCTGTGGAAACATCTAGCTGTAAGAAATGAGTGGCTGAGCAATTTAAATCTAAAATTAGCTTGCAATAAATAACAGGTAAAGAGCTGTTCATCTAGTGTTCAATGCAAATGTGAGTAGTATAAATAGATTAATGAAATGATGAATATGGCACTATAGTTATTATTATTCAGCTGCAGAGCTGAATGGCTTAAGTTAATCAGTATATAATCGTGTTAACATTTAATTTAAATGAACAGATTATGTTGCAGTGGTTGCTATGATTGCAGTGTTATGCTCTACTGGCTACATGGGAACAAACATCAATTATGAAATGAATATATATATATATATATACACACACACACACACACACACACACATATATATATACATATATACATATATATGTAGGGTATACTCATGCATAGTGCATTTGTAAGGACATCATTCTTAGCTCACTGGGTCAAATGAGGTTTGACTTTGCTGTCATCTCTAGTTTAAGTAATCTGATGTTGAAAGATCAATATGACCAAACATTGCCCTTCTCCGTGATGCCTACATTATCAGGTGTCAGGTGGCAGTAATAAGACTAATGGGATGATTTGGCTCATAGTCAGGTGCAGATGTGAGCGCCTGTGTGACGGAACTGCAACTATAAATTCATATGAATGAGTTTTCAGCATGAGAAAATAAACAGTTTACATTCAATTTCCTTTTTCCCACTTGCAAAAAGAGCTGTGGGAGGATAGTCCATCTCATGTTTGCTTTTATTTTCTAGCGCTAGTTTTTTGCCATTAAAACAAAACAGTGTTCTTTGTCTGAATCAGGAAGTGTTTGACCTCGGTCAATACTACGTGGAGAACATGTAAGCCATAGGTAATATTTACATTATGAATTACATGAATTAGAAATCAAGATTCTGAGCTATCACCTAAATTTAACATCAATCCATCCTTCATAACTACTGGTGTTGCAGAGGGTTTCTGGTGGTCTCCAACTCACATAGAATGAAGGCAGGGGATACACCCAAAATCTGGTTAAATTGAGTTTTAGGGAGTAAAGAAACAATGGCCGTTGCTCCAAAGTGCTCACACTCAAGACCAGTTGTCAGACACCTTGTGGCTTGCAACACTTTCATCAGCTTTTGAATAGAAGTTGATGCAATTATTACATTGGACAAATAACGTGGCCAGCAGGTGCCATGACTTGACTTTTGTCATTAGTGTGAATCTCTACGTTCAAAACTCAACAAGAATGCAGATCAGCATTCGTTTCTTACATTTTGGATTGTCAAAGTGTGGACACCAAAGTTGTCTGAAAGCAGCCATGACAGGAATAAATCATTGTGGGATATTTCCTCATTTGTCATAAATCTTAAACATAGAGTCAGTTATTTTCCGTATCTGAGCTTTCTTTACTCTGGATCTCCAAAAGTGATTTCTACAAATTGTTATATCAGACTAAACAAAGAGATGAAAGGGAGAGTGTGTGTCTGTGTCTCTGTGTGTGTGTGTGTGTGTGTGTGTGTGTGTTTGTGTGTCTGGCTGTCTGTGTGCGTGTGACTGCAGGTAAAAGCGAGACGCCCCCGGCCCGTAAAGCGATCCTAACACCATGAATAATGGAGCGTGCCGTGGCAGAGAGGATAAGTTCTCTGTGCAAGGCTCCTTTTTCACAGGGCTTTCTCCCTTGGGTCACGTGAGCGTTGAGGTGACAGTAATTTTTCATGAGTGGTGTGTGTTGGCTGTATGGCCATATATTGCTGAGGTGGGAGATGTACAGGCGTTCATCGCACTCTGTGCATGTCCTGAGTCCCGCACACCTGCAGCTGCACAGACCAGCGCTGCTCTGAGCTGAACCCTGCGATCCCAGAACCTCGCTGCAGCCAAGGGTCAAATGAATTGTCTTACACTATTAGATACTCAAGGCAGCACTTACGAAACTAAAGGCCAGGGAAGTGGATGAATAAAAGATGCCGTCGAAACAGAAAAAATCCACAGGTTCAGGAGAAACCGAAGCGGTTGATGACGAACTGGAGGAAACTGAGCCAAAGTTAAAGGAGAGGAGCAATGGGGTGACCAGTGGGGACGCCACAAAAGGAGAGAAGAGTCGGAAGAAACACAAGAGCGCAGAGAAAGAATCTGAGGATCAGGAGGCCCCAGAGAAGGAGAAGAAGAAAAAAGAGGGCGAAAAAGTAAAAGACAAAAAGAAGAAAAAGAAAACAGACGAAGATGCTGATGCTGTGATTGAAAATGACACCGAGGAGGGTGAACAGAACAACAATGACCCCACAACTAAGTCCAAAAAGGAGAAATCACAGGAAGTGACTGAGGGAGCTAAGGAGGAAAAGAAGAAAAAGAAGAAGAAACCCTCCGCAGAAAATCCAGAGGCAGAGGAGATGGGATCCAAGGAAAAGAAGTCAAAAGACGGCAAAAAGAAAAAGAAGTCCCACGAGGATGACGAGGAGCCCTTGATTGAGGAGCAGGAAGAGGAGGAGGATTCAAAGAAAAAGAAAAAGAAGAAGGCAAAGAAGGGATCGGCAGACAGTGATGAAGATAAGAAGAAAAAGGGTAAAAAATCCAAAAACAAACAGGTGGACTACGCTCTTCTCTACCAGGATGAGCTGCTGAACTACCACACAGATTCCTCTGATGGATACGAGGATGAGTACTACAAAAAGAAAGGTAATAGCAGGCACAGAGACCTCACGTAAATGTGTATCATATATACTCCAGATGGCCAGGTCTTCACTGTAGGTTCCCTCTATAGCTTTTCAGCTGTGAGCAGGAGCACCCAGGGAATCCCCCTGTGATTGTTCTCGGGTGAAAGCTCAGTTATGTTCTACATGAATGGAGCCAAACAGAAGCTCCGAGGTAGACAGGTGCTGGGTGCCGTCCCAGTCTCAGGGGCAGGGAGCACCACCAGGGCCAGAGGCAGGGCCCCGAGCCAGAGCAGCTTTCTTTGGATGTCCATGCTTGAATAATACCCATCAATAAACCTACCACTCCAAGGAATTATGTTTTGACACCGACGGTCATTCGAAACACCTGTTTCAAACAAGGATGATGATATCTGAATAAAAGGCGTCTAACAAAGCTGCAAAACTAATACTCCAAAACAAAATGGTCGGTCAGTGTTTGGTTAAGACTGCAGACGGTAGAGTGTGAATATAATCCAAAGCTACACATTCTTGCTAATTTTTACCAAAGCACTTTTGAGGCTGCCATAGAGCAGCAACTGGAAAAAAAGCAGCACTCATCTTCTCCCGAAGGCGCTTTGAGTGAGATAAATGCATAAAAACACATGAACATAAAAAGCCCTTTTTGTTATCTATCCTCCCACATCAGAGTGCCGAAATGTGACATCTCGGTGCTTTTTGCAGCTTTTATCCCGCAATTACCTGGCATCGCTGCCGGATAATTGCTACTAAAGTAGCTGCTGTGTGACTCATAAAAGGTGTCATTATTTAGCATCAGTGGCAATGATACCTGGCTGTGTACATGTCTCACTTCACTGGTTCACCCAGTTCTCTGACACTGCGAGGAGTTTACCCGCGGCTCAGTTTTACCAGGCCACTGCCGCTGTCTACCCGATGTTATCTGGCGTCTCTCTTTCTCCTTAATCTGCCCGTTATAGCGCTGCTCACTGTTAATTAGGTATCCATGGCCTTATCCGGTTGACTCTAGTCAAGTTGTTCTTTATCACGTCTCTGCCTCTCCTTTCCACCCTGGAAATCTACCGCCTCGTTTTTTGCTTTTTGTTCGTGTCCGGCCCCTGAGAATTCCCCATATCACCCTGCCGTCATCTTACATAACATAACCCCCCGTCTTACGTAAGCAGGAAAGAGGGGTTTCCATGTAAGTACATTGAGGGCGATAGAATTACCACTGCATATTGAGTCACAGGCTATACCTTAGCCGAATAATCTCCTGTTTAAGATTTAATGTTGTGGGTGACCATGCATCAGCCCAGGCTATCTCATGGGTTCGAACTCAACTCGGCCATGATTGGCTCGCAGGATTGTAACCCACACAGAGACATTTTACAGACCTTAATATGTATTTCCAAGTAGACAGGGGCCACAAGGAAAAGCTGCACCATCAGATCTTGTTAATTATATATGTGAATAAGGAATGTTAACCATGCTCCCCATTTTACAATGGCGTGATTAGCGCATTGAATAGAATACGGTGACAGAAAGAGTGAATGCGTGAAAGAATGAATGAATGAATATGTGAACGTGGTCTACTAGGGACAGAGCTGTGTTAAATAGTGAAACACCGGCTACAAAGAACTTACACAAAATAGTTAAATTAAGACTAATCAAATTGCTATTTCCATTTTGGTATTCACACCTGAGTCTAAATAATTGAATTTTGGCCTGATAGCTGTGCTGAACCACAGCTAGACTGAAAGTTCATCCTGAGCGGCAAACAAGAAAAGATCAGGGGATTACGAAAGATAGAAGGCTTAATCCTGTTGGCACCGCCACTGTCTACTCAACTTCGCTCCAAATAGCTGTTCAGATACCAAGATACCCAAGTGATTAACACACAATGTGTGTCAGCTTTGCTCCTTCACCATAAAATCACTTCACAACAAAAAAGAGGCGAATTAAAAAAAACAAAAACATATTTGTATATATACTTTAGAGCGGCCACGTGATACGTAGGTGATTTGCACCTCACATGGCCTCACAGCAGGAAGGTTGACTCGCATTCAGACTGAGAGTGTTTCCATGTGGAGTGTGTTCCCACTGTCTAAAAGCATGCGTGTTGAGGCTGGTTGGAGACTCTAAATTGACCCAGTGTGTGAGTATGAGAGCGAATAGTGTGTATGCGTGCCCAGCATGGGACTAATTACCTGTCCAGTATGTATTTCCTGCCTTCGCCCTCTGTATATTGGAGATAGAGACCCTCAGACACTGCAGCACTGTCAAAGTACAAAGCCAGTAAGATAATGGATGGACCTTAGAGACTGCTGACCGTCCATACCTTCCCATCAATTCAGTAACTGGGTCAGGCAAAGAGACACATTTGTGAAATGTGAGAGATGCTTGGCCTCTGCATCGCACCAGACGTGGATTCGCTTCAGATTCGCCGCATTGAATTCCCTGGCAATCTCACATGGAAGGAAACGTAACGCTGCCTGATGTTTATAGATTATAGGATGCCACTGGAGGATGTGACTTTGTGTTTGTCCTTCTGTTCAAGTTTCAACTCTTGAAGGAGACGTAAGACCTTGTAAAGAGTTCTTCCTTGCAAATGGTTCAAGGAAAAAAAAAAGCTTGCTCGTAATTTGTTGTGAGCAGGAACTTCCAATATCATTAAGAGCAATTTAATTGAATCAGATGGAACATGTGGAATCACATTGTCACATTTTCAGAGTTTATTTTGACGTTTTCAGCTAAGTATACATCTCCTCCTTCTGACCTTCTCTCCCCTCTCTTCCAGTGTATGAGGTGGTTGCGGTCACTGGTGATGTGAAGGGAGCCGGGACAGACGCTAATGTGTTTGTGACTCTTTTTGGAGACTTTGGCGTCACGCCCAAGGTTCATCTGGCAAGCAAGTGAGTTTTAAAAGCATCCGCGCTGATGTCACTGAATTATTAGTGTGCTTTTGTGAATGTTATTTTGTATTGTGTCTGGAATGCTCAAATCAGTCCTGAGTCAAGCAGATTTCATTGCCGTTTCAATCACAACTGATGTAATGCGTCATCCGTCAGTGTCCGTTTTCAATGCCAGCCGCTAACTTTTAATCTTTTCTATTCCTCTCTGATCTTTCAGCACAGAAAAGAGGTATTTTCCAATACGTCTGATAAAGGATGTTTGTCTGATGAAGAATCTGTCCTTGTGTTGGGTTGCATTGTGCGTACTGTGCTGTATGACAGATCATTCCTGCTCCTGCCTGAAATTCAACACAAAGTTAGTTGGCACACAGAGGGGCGCTTCTGACCCGTGTGTCCGAACCATTTACAGCGTGAAGCTTACAAATCTGCCTGGCAGTAAGCGGAGCCGCACGTGCTCGACACAAAGGCTCGGTAGCGGCGCAGGAATCTTCTCCTCTATACAGTCGGATAAAGTGTCGGACACAGAATATCTGGAGTAAGGAGGAACTACGTGACATGGCCGGTCTTCTTTTCCATTCAGAGGCAAATGAAAGAAGACCACGATGTCATTTCTGTGGATGATCAAATGACTCTCAGGAGATCTTATCAGCAGCAGGCTCCCTTTATCTCTGCACACATTGATTGACAGATAATGTTACCTGTGCGGCATATAGGATATACCAACTTATTGTAAGCCGCCCTGGGCCGTGTCACCCACACCTTGTGGAGCTCTCATTCATCCATCCCAGACAGCGTCAACATGCTGCGTTCAGTATCTCCATGCCGCGTGGCTGCAGAGCTACTCAGCTGATGAAATGCTGGACATAGGTGTTGTGTCACTTTGGATATATCATAGACAGGCTGAACAGTAAGGGGTTTCACCTTACTCCAATATGTATTAGGTCCTGCCTGTATTGCTGACAACATGATACAGGTAAGGGAGGTGTTGCAATGTCTCCAAGCATACTTGCCCGATTGAAAATCGAGGCAGAATGAAAATGCAATTTGTTGGACATTCAGTGCGATTACAGCTGCTTCAGATCACATGAATTCCAAACTTTGCATTGGGTTTGCTTTTCTTTACATCATCAATGTCTCCCCATCATTCTCTTGCAGGTCATTTTGCATGGAAACAGAGGGCGAGGGCACATATTGGACACTAGTTCATTCTTGGCACTTGTTTTACTGTATGAGTCACTGTGCACCTTAATTATGGGAGCCTTGGCATTGTTTGAGAGTTGAATATCGTAGCGGGAGGAGAGCAGATGGAGATGTGGGTCAGAGACAAAGACAGGCATTCTCTGTTAATGAAAAAGAGGGTGTCTGATTCGCTGTGCTTGGCAGAGGGGCTGCTCTATGTGCACGGACCCATTTCATGTCTGCGAAGGCTAGAAATACATAGAGAACATGATGAGGACGGAGCGCTGAAGTGACCGAGCCTCAGGAGGTTTCAGATTATGCCCCTGCAATGAGAGCACCAAGCACCATGAGCCGGATCAGTCAGGAAATGTTATTCATGTCACCATAGTTCAGTTGTCTCTCTGTTGGACTGTGATTCTTCGATCCCTGCAATCTGCCAGTGAAACAGAAACTGCACACGCTACATTTGTATTCCAAGTTATAACATTTTTCCACGTTTTGCAGGAGCCGGACTGCATTTGAAAAGAACAAGACGGATGTTTTCCGCATCAAAACACACAATGTGGGACCTCTGAAGAAGCTGAGGTACTGCAAGGCATAACTGCACACAGTTGTTTACTTAGTTTTGCATATAAATCTACTGCAGCGCCCTTCGGTGTTTGCAGGCAAAACAAGCGGTGCACGCTGACAGGTCACTGAAAACATCACGGTTTATGCTTTGTCGTTAAGTATACCTCACACGGGATAACGGCAGCTTATGGGGGAGATCACAAAGCAACATTTCCCACTTATTTTCCAGCTGTGCTGCAGGCCATCAAAGGATTTCAGCCGGTGACAGGAGGTTAAGCCCCATCTGTTGTTGGTTGTTAGTGTCTTATTCCAGAGTTACATCACAGCCGGCAGACATGAGGAGGGAAATGAGGCAGCAGGGAATGCTAGAAGTCAGAGCAGAAGGTGCTCTATGGCTCAGAAAATTAGGAAATATGGAGGCGTTGCACTGAAGTGGACCTAATGGTGTGATTACATCCAAGTTCTGGAATGCCAATATGATTTTGTTTAGGACGATTTCAGATGAGTATAAATCCACCCATTTACTCAAACTCTATTCAGTAATAAAGCCCATATTAGGAAATCAGACCGTATGGTAAGACTTTTTAGCTGCCAACTGGAATTCAGTTCTTTTGACCTAAAAACATTAGAGGCAGTTTTGCATGCAGACTTCAGCCGCAGGTCCTGAAGTTTACAGGGCCAAAAGTGATTCACAGATTGCTCATTATCATGTCACAGCATGACGCTTGACTCCCCAGGATTGAGCATGACAACACGGGGATGAACGCCAGCTGGTTCCTGGACAGGGTGGTGGTGACCGACATGAACCGGCCCCATCTGCGCTTCTATTTCGCCTGCAACAACTGGCTGAGTCGGGAGGAGGCGGACAACCTGTATGTCAGGGACCTTCTGGGCAGCCTCAATCCCATGGACGTCCCCAAGCGTAGGTCACTCCAGGGCGAACACACAACACCCACCGGACAGGGAGCTTTAGAGAGGAGACAAGCAAAATAACAGTTGATTAAAAGTCTGGATATGACAAGCAAGCTTGGAGGAAACCAATGGGAAGACGACGTTTTTAGGACATCTAAAAGCTGTCTGGGAACTCTTTTGACTCAACCTGTGACTAATGTTGAGAGATAATACCTTACAAATGTTACCACCATACAAACATGAATATTAACAGGCGCCCACCACCAATTTAAGTTCTTGCAGAGACTTGATAGCGTTGGCACCATGTGTCTGGGCGGTTGTACACAAACGGTGTCTGATAGCTCACAGATCTCCTTACTGTGTCAGGTTGTAAATGAATTCTATCGGAGTGTAATCCTCAGGTAAACCGGCCCGTGTGGGCTTGCTGCAATTCGATCTAACGTCTTAGTACCTGCAGTCAGTCAAGCAGAGCACTGGAGGAGTGGTCGGCACAATATGGTTGCAAGCACATACACATACACACACACACACACACACACACACACACACACACGCACTGCTATGAATATTTAAATTGGAAACCATCTCAGTGTGGATTAGCATGGAAGCAGCCTAATGACAACAGGGAGTCAGCTCATTATTACACAGTGTCACTAATTGCATAACTCATCCAAGCAGCAAATGACTTCTTTTAATCAGCACTCACTTTAATTTGATTTATAAAATGTATGGTTTCATATTTTATGTTTTGCAGTAAATAAATACATCGTGAGTGTGTTCACCGCTGACATGAAGGGCAGTGGAACTGATGCCGACGTCTTCCTGAACATCTTTGGAGAGACCGGAGACTCAGGCAAGGCTGAAACTGATCATAATTACATAAATAGTATTTTTTTTTTTTTTTTAACCAAAAAAGACCCTAAAATGTAGGGAAATATTTTTAACTGGCTTATTTTTGTTTGACTCGCCTTAAGTGGTAAACAAGGGGCTCTTTACCACCGCTAACACTGCTCTATATTATATTCATGTCTTATGGAAGGAGAGAGACGACTGGACAGTGACAAAGACAACTTTGAACGTGGGTCGGAGGACAAGTTTACAATTGAAGCGCCGAACCTGGGACGGCTGAGGAAAATCACCATCGGGCACAACAACAGAGGCTCGTCGGCTGGATGGTTCTTGGACAAGGTAAGAACAGCCTGGCGAGCATATGTGATCTTCACAGAAGTTCATACCAAAGCAATGACAGTTGTACACATTGTCCCTCCCCAGGTGGTTATCGATGACATGGGGAACAAAGAAGTGTATGAGTTCCCTGTTAATCGCTGGTTTGCCATGGATGAAGATGATGGGAAAATACAGAGAGATGTGTTGGTTGGGTCTATTCAACCTATGGGTGAGAGCAAACCCCAGCCACTAAAAACGGATTATGAAGTCTGATAATCCATCCATCCATCCATCCATTATCTTACCCACTTTGTACCCTAATGGAGTTGTGGGGAGGGGGGGTTTCTATCCTAATGCACACAGGGCAAAGGCAGGAAATATAGTCTGGACAGGTCGCCAGACCATCACAGTATCTGATCATTTCTTAGGAAACAGTTCTTGGTCTGTGCGTATGGGAGACTTTATCTTGCTTGTGTCTGCTGAATATCAAATCAGAACCGGCTTCCAAAATATTTATGGGGTCACAAATTATGCCTGTAGGCCTCTTAAAATCAGATTTTCACTTGGCACAGAAAATGTATCCTCTTGGCAATGAATGTCAAAATACCCTTGAAGTTTCAAACTGCACAGGCCTCCATCTGTACCCACACATTGCTGCTACACATTTTCCATCCCTTTCCTTTTTAGCATGATTTGTCTATTTGTATGGATCTTTTTAGGTGTCATATACAATGTGCAAGTGATGACTGGAGATATAAGGGGTGCAGGCACCAACTCTAAGATCCACATGGTCATGCACGGCTCCAAAGGCCTCAAAAACAGTGGCAAAGTCTTCCTGGAGGGCGGTGCTTTCGAGCGTGGTCTCATCGACATTTTCAACGTTGAGATCTGCGAACTGATCAGCCCGCTCAGCAGGGTCACCATCGGGCACGACAACGGGGCTGTTGGCGCTGGATGGTACTGTGAAAAGGTACCACACACAACTGAACTCATACACAACTTAAATCAGATCGATCCTCCAAGTGTCCTTCACTTACCAAGTGCCCATTTCGCTCCAGGTGGTGATTTACTGCCCGTTCACGGGTGTTGAGCAGACATTTCCGTGCGGGATGTGGCTGGATGAAGATGAGGGGGACGGACTGATTGAGAGGGAGCTGTACGAGATGGTCTCTCTCAGGCAGAAAAAACAGAAGAGTGGGTGCTTCCATTCAACGCTAAGATCAA
This sequence comes from Karalla daura, assembly GCA_029224185.1. Taxonomy (NCBI): domain Eukaryota; kingdom Metazoa; phylum Chordata; class Actinopteri; order Chaetodontiformes; family Leiognathidae; genus Karalla; species Karalla daura. The sequence goes on from CM055201.1 coordinate 7,293,403, forward strand.
TGAAAGAAAAGCAGCATGAGAATTGAATTTCCATTTAATTTGATTCTGGAAATGTATTAGTCAAATATATTCTTTTGCTCCAGAATACCCGTGGTCCTTGTGGATTTGGACATCAGATGTGAAGGGGGCAGGGACAGACGCCCAGGTGTTTCTACAAATCTACGGAGAGAGGGGCAAATCAGATGAAATCAAACTGGAAAACAACTCGGACAGTTTTGAACAGGCCCAGCTTGATAAATTCATGGTGAGCCTAGGGTGATCTTCTGAAGTGGTCACATTTCAGTTTCCTCCACTGTCTGAACTGAAAGTTTGTTTTTTGGGGTCAACGTAGATTGAAATGCCGGACATCGGGAAACTGCTGAAACTACGCATCTGGCATGAGAAGAGACATCCATTTGCTGGCTGGCATTTAGCAAGAGTGAGACCCATTGCTCTGATTGTGTGACCCTGTTTTTACATGGTATTCAAATGTGCTAATGATTATTACCCTAAAAGTTTTGTTTTTCAACAAAGATTAAATGTAGTCACAGAATAGCCTATATGCAGTACTGCACTAAAACAAATTAACATAGCACAACTTAATATTCACTTTATATGTAACATTTGTATTGAATTTACAAAAAAGAAGCAAATACTTAAGAATTGTCCACCATCTAATATTACCCATCTGTTGAGTTTGTGGGGATAAACAAAAATCTGAAGACTGTTCAGTAGAATTATTTATGTCTTGGGATGTTTGATCTGTTTATGAATCTTTCACATGGAGACAGAAAACTACTAGAAATAGCAGATCATGCAAAGGAGGGTGCAACCAAATCCCCCTTTTTTCAAAACAAACAGTGGCATTTAGTGTGGCCCAGTATTTTCTCCAATCGACATCTAGTTTGGCTTGTTAATGTCACAGCTGCAGTCTTCATTTGTCTGAAGGCACGAGGAATGAAGATGAGATGATGACGCTTGAGGCTGTGGCTTTCTGCAGGTCACCTTGCTTAGGACCCTGAAGATGGAGAAATATTCCTTCCAATGTGGCCGCTGGCTGGACATCAATGAGGACGACAATGAGATCATCAGAGAGCTCCCGGCTGTTGGAGCGCTCATCGATGAGCCGCTGCCCTGTAAGGACGCAGAAGACAAACGTATTCCGAGTTTGTGTCGACAGCTTTGCTATAATGTCTTGTACTTTTCCACTTTCAGTGATAAAGTACCGCGTGACCATCTGCACCGGCAACGTCAGCGGCAGCGGCACCGATGCCAGCGTCTTCCTCAATGTCATTGGTGACCTGGGCGACACGGGGGAGCGCCTCATGATCATGAGCAAAAACAACGTCAACAAGTTTGAAAAGGGCAACGTACGTGCACCTTGAATGCACCGCAAACGCAAAGAAGTAATCGTGTAAAAGCCCTTCAAGGGAATCTAACCTGTTTTTTCTCTGTTTTTCCCTCAGCATGATGAGTTCCTCATCGAGTCTGTGTCCCTGGGCCAGGTACGCAGAGTGCGCGTCGGCCATGATGGCCGCGGAGGAGGCTGCGGTTGGTTCCTTGACAAAGTGATGGTCAGGGAGGAGGGCCAGCCGGAGAGCATGGCCATTGAGTTCCCCTGCTTCAGGCAAGGCCATGATATTGTACATATGACTTGAGGAAATTGTTTCCTCTCTCATAGATCAAAGCTGTGTATCTTAACAGTGAGTTTAAAATATGCAGGAAACTAACCCTGTGGGTTGAAAAGGGCACCTGGTAGCATGCCAGCATGTCATGGGTACAACAATTATGTTTGGTATTCAAGGTTAGAATTTCCATCTGTAATTGGTCAAAGCAGCACCCACTGGGACAAAACTATCCTAACCGCACTAAAAGCCTCTAAAATTGGCCATGCACACTTTCACTCGGTCTCCAGTGGTGCGTGCTAAAGTGGCTGGGCAGCTGATGGATGTGTTTGCCTTGACAAATGGACTCTAAATGCACAATGGTCAGCCAGATCTCTCCTCTGGTAACAGGAGCCAAACCACAAGCCCTAGGTGCAGTGTTACATCTGGAAAGAGGTTCTTCCTGTCTGGCTGTCTGGCTGGCTGTCTGTCTGTCTTTCCTGTAAAAGCAAAACATTTATATGTATATGTATGAGATTCTCTGATTGTCCTCACACCAAAATGGCAGATTGGAAAATAGAGTCCTAAACAACAATTTTTGGTCTTTCTACCTATCTATCTGGGCTTATTTGTTGCTTTCTTGTGTTTACTGCTATACAATTGAAGGTGCATGTGACTGTGCTTTTTTTTAAGGTGGTTGGACCGTAATGAAGATGATGGACAGATAGTGCGCGAGTTAGTTCCAGCAGGAGATGGCCTACGTCTCTTTAGTGAGTGCACGAGGAACATTATAAATTCTGTAAAATCTTAATTTGCTTTAAAAAATTACATTACTGTGACAATTGTCATCTTAAGACGTCAGCTACCACATAGCAATCAAGACAGGCAGCGTGAACGGGGCCAGCTCGGATTCCAAGGTCTTTGTGAAGCTGTATGGGGAAAAGGCAGACACCCAGAAGATAATCCTGGCAGTTTCTGAAAACGACCTGAGGAACTACTTTGAGACGGGACGCACTGACATCTTCATCTTAGAAACTTTTGATGTCGGACGGGCAAGTTCTTCAGACAAGTATACGCTTCACCAAGATCTGGGTTAAGTAACAAGATGCTCATTTGCTCCCTACTTCTGCTTGATCCTCATATGTTTGTGTACAGATCAACCGTCTTCTGATCGGTCACACTAATGAGGGCTTGCGGGCTGGATGGTTCCTGGACAGTGTCCAAATCTCTGTTCCGGTACATGGGATGCAGTATATGTTCCCAAGCCACAGGTGGCTCTGCAAAGATGAGGCCGATGGGAAAGTGGAGGTTGAGATCTATCCCAGCGAGGTCTTGGACATTGAGAAAAGTAAATAATACAAATTTATCTGCAGAATCTTGACATGTCTTGTCCTGCTGTTCCTGACATGAATGCTGTGATGCCTCTTGTCCAACAGTGATCAACTATGAAATAACAGTGATCACAGGAGATGTGCGCACAGGTGGCACCAATGCCAATGTCTTCTGTCAAATCTATGGAGACGATGGAAAAACTGAGGTTCTTGCTCTCCGGAGTCGCTCCAACAATTTTGAACGTGGCACCACTGAGATATTTAAGGTCTGTATTTAAAATCTTCATGTTTCACGTTATGAGAATTTATGAAAGGCTTTAATTTCTGGTTCGACACTTCTTTCATACCTAAATAACAGATTGAGGCTCAGGATGTTGGTAAGATCTACAAGATTCGCATCTACCACGATGGAAAGGGCGTTGGCGATGGCTGGTTCCTGGACACGGTGGACATCAAGCGGCTGACAATGGCCATGGTGCAGGTAGAGGTGAAGAAGGAGGAGACTAAGAAAGACAAGAAGAAGGACAAGAAAAAGAAGAAGAAAGAGGAAGAGGAGGATGTGGAGATAGTTGAGCAGCTTCAGGAGGTGGTGGAGACATTTTCCTTCCCTTGTAACCGCTGGCTGGCACGGGACGAGGAGGACGGCGAGATCGTAGTGGAGCTGCTCACTGAGGACAATGAAGACCTGGAGGGTAAACACAATGCTGTAATGTTCTAAATGTGACTCTTTATAAACTATCACACTGTCTTTAACTTAGGGTGACTGGACATCCCAGATTTCCAGGGACAGTCCCCGATTCGGCTGCCCTGTCCACGGTTATAGCCGTCACCGAAAATGTCCCTGATTTTGAATGGGAGAGAAAAAAGCTAAAAGTTGCACATTGCGCAGACAGAGAGAGAGAGAGAGAGAGAGAGAGAGAGAGAGAGAGAGAGCAAATGAGCAGAGAAAAACATCCCTGGTAGAGAACAGGTAGCGGTCCTCCACCCCCATCGACGATCGACTAGCAGCCCCCTCCCACTGCTCGAGGCTGGGTGTCCCCGATTTTGGAGATAAAAATTTGGCCACCTTACTTTAACTGCTTTTCCCTCCCTCTTATAGTGAACACATATGAGGTCCACGTGTTTACGGGGACAATGTGGGGAGCGGGAACCGATGCCAATGTTTACATCAACATCTATGGAGAGATGGGTGACACAGGCGAGCGAAAGCTCAGGAAGTCAAACAACCTCAACAAATTTGAGAAGGGCAAGGTAACCCATCTATCTATCTATCTATCTATCTATCTATCTATCTATCTATCTATCTATCTATCTATCTATCTATCTATCTATCTATCTATCTATCTATCTATCTATCTATCTATCTATCTATCTATCTATCTATCTATCTATCTATCTATCTATCTATCTATCTATCTATCTATCTATCTATCTATCTATCTATCTATCTATCTATCTATCTATCTATCTATCTATCTATCTATCTATTATCTGTTGTATGTCTATGGTGCTAGCTAGCTCTGTGTAATGTTTGAGAAATGTGTCAAAGCACAAAAGAGACAACACCTTGTGGAAGCAATGGTACTGCAGCAATATCAGCAATATGTCTTCAATCAGCCAGGTCAGAGCCCACAATGGACCCTATAGCAAGAGAGAATAGATATGCATTATTGTTGAGTGAATATAAAAAGTCCCTGTAAGTGTATTTAACCTACATGGAAATTACAGTATAGCTTCTGATCAACTCTTAAGACTCAATAAAGTTTTTTTTTCTAATGTATCGTAGATGGTCTGCTGTGTTCTTGCAGGACTGTTATCAGTGATACTCTTTCCATTAGTACGCGGCTGTCAAGACAAATGTTGGATCTAAAGAGTCCTCAGACTAAATAAAGATCAGATGAATAAGTAATACAGTTCTAATTAAATGCCAACCCAAGCCAAGTGACATGTGCTGACCCTTTGTCACTGCTGTGTACATGTGCGACCCAGGAGGACATTTTCAGCATCTCGGCAGTCGACCTGGGCATCCTGAAGAAACTGAGAATCCGACACGACAACAGCCAGGCCAGCGCCGGATGGTTTTTGGACAGAGTGGAAATTGTAGATGAAAAGGATGACACCACGTAAGTCATGAACATGTTGAGACCCGCTTGCTTCAACTCAGACCTCTACAGTACAAGCGTTTTAATTCAAATCCCACACATCATTTAGTGAATTAATTACAAAAATAGCTGCCAGTTATATTCACAGATTTATGCTTTCAACCACTCTAAAAATCCATATCAGTGCCACTAGTTTCTGAAAACATCACTCTGTACAGCAGGCAGACCTTTGAAAGATAAGATATCGATAGAGCACCCCCGTGTGGTGTATAATGGTACTGTCATTCTCTCGAAGCAGTTTTACTCATGTCCTTAACAGACCCTAAACGAGGACTGATGGAGTTTAACAATACAGTGAAGCCTTAACTTTGTCTTTTAGATATTTCTTCCCCTGTAAACGCTGGCTGGCTGTTGATGAGGATGATGGACAGCTCGCCAGGGAGCTGGTTCCTGTGGATGAGGCTTTTATGAGGAAAGGAGATGATGATGAGGAGGACTCTGAAGCTACACTTGGTCTAGAACAGAAAGGTGAGAGAAATCAAACTTCCCCCTGAAGATGACAAAATGAACAATAACAACCGCCATGTTCATAATCTCTCCTTTTCTTACTACAGCCATGTCAACAACTTACACAGTCCGGATAAAGACTGGTGACAAGAAGTATGCAGGAACTGATGCCAATGTCTTTATGATTCTGTACGGCACCAAAGATGACACAGGTAACACTCAGGACTCTCAGCTAAATCCCTGAACACACTCTTTAAATGGTTTCACATACATGTGACATACTTCTTCACAGGGATAATCAACCTGAAGGCTTCGAAGACCCATAAGAATAAGTTTGAGCAGGGTATGACCGACGAGTTCACAGTGGAAGCTGTGGACATCGGCCCGCTCAAGAAGCTGAGAATAGGACACAACAACTGTGGTACAGTAGCACAGACCTCCTGCCTTTGCACGAAGCAGTGCAAAATTAGATGACTCAGAATGCATCTCTGTGCGTGATCATGATGAGTGGTGTTAATGTTAGGAGGAGGATCAGCAGGCTGGTTCCTTGACTGGGTGGAGATTGATGCCCCGTCTCTTGGACAGAAACTGCGGTTTCCCTGTGGCCGCTGGTTGGATAAAGGAGAGGACGACGGGGCCATCGTCCGAGACCTCATCCCTAATCCTCTCCAGACTGAGCTTTACACGCCATGTAAATCGTCGCCTTGTATCAGATGCACATCAAGAGATTTGTCATCCGATGCACATAATCTGATGTTATGTCTGTCTCAATTTTTGCAGTTGTTCCTTATGAGATTAAGATATTTACAAGTGATGTGTTCGGGGCCGGCACGGATGCAGATGTCTTCATTGTCCTGTATGGACGAGATGCTGCGTGCACCCTGCAGAAGTCTCTGTGTGTCAACAAAAGGGAGAGGAGGATGTACTTTGAGAGAGGAGCTGAGGACATGTTTATTGTGGAGGTGAAATAATTAATTTGTTGTAACAATGAGAAAATGGTAAGTAGAAGAGGGGGAGGTTATCTATCTATATCTGTTTGTCTTTTTGTTTTTGTGCAGCTTGAGGACGTGGGGGACATTATTGAAAAGATCCGTATAGGCCACGACAATCGGGGGGTCAACCCAGGCTGGCATCTGGACAGAGTGGAAATCAGACGTCTGCTCAGGAAGGGAAAGGTACTAGGTCCACCAGTCGACGATGCAATGACACCCCTCACTTAAACATCAGAAATAAAAGATAGGATTACGGTCAAAGTGTAAATGGTGAAAGAACCCAGAGTTTAGCACCTCATGTCTGCTGGAAACATACAAGCACTGTTTTTGGTCAGTAGGTGGAGATGTTCTCCTCACAGATAGATGAAGGTAATCCAGCACTGTCACACTGAGATGAGGTTAACACAATTACACAGACACAAGGCTGTGTTTACTGTTTCTCCTCTAAGGCGCATATTATGTCTGGGCCTTGTGAACACTCACTCTGTAGGGATCCGAGACTGTCATCTTCCCGTGTGAGTGCTGGCTCGCCAAATCGGAAGATGATGGAGAAACAGTGAGGGAGCTGGTGCCCTCTGACATCATCACCGAGAAACTTTCCAGAGACGGAAACCTGAAAGTCACTGAAGTCGAGGTGGAAGATGCCCTGGAGAGTATGTTAACATACACAGACAAACACATTCATCTATCCACAAACAGCAGAATGTCAGCAGGAGTTGTCTCCCTGTTGTGTTGTCCCTTTCCCCACCTTGTTTGAACATTAATTTGGAAACTAGAGGCAATTTTCAGTCCGTTACAGCGGCGGCATCAAACCGTGATGGAAAATTGCTTTCTTTTCACTCTGTGCGCTGCCAAACTGATCCCCCCGCATGCTTGTCTGTCGTCTTCGTCCCCGCTACAGCTCACACATACAAAGTGTCAGTGATGACAGGGGATGTGTATGGAGCTGGCACCGATGCCAACGTCTTCCTCACCATTTATGGGGACCTAGGTGACACCGGGGAGAGGAAGCTCAGCAAGTCGGAGACAAACAGCAACAAATTTGAACGGGGAGCCGTAAGAAATCATGCTATTTTATGTGCAAATATTACAAAAATAACAAAATGCATTATTATGTCTCTTCTCTCTTCTCATAATTACATCTCTACCCTCTCAGGTGGATAAGTTCACCATGGAGGCTGTCGACCTCGGACAGGTTTTCAAGATAAAAATTCGCCACGACAACAGTATGATCAGTCCCGACTGGTACCTGGACCAGGTGGAGGTGGTGGACGAGGACACGGAGGAGGTTTACCTCTTCTTATGTGAACGCTGGCTCTCCAGGAAGAGGGAGGACCGGCGCATTGCCAGAGTCTTCTACGTCAAGGTAGAGTGGGAGGCATCTGAGTGTGACGGTCTATAGGACGCGCCTTTCAATCTTTTGTGCAAAGGGCAGAAACATCAAGGCATCAAAAGACGGGGGTAGAGAGGCGAATAAAAAGAGCAAGGCACCTTAGAAACCAAGCCACTTAAAGAGTATTCCACCAGTGTGCAGAGGCTGTGAGATATGGATTCACTGCATGACATAACTATGTTCTACTACGTTGTGTTCAGATATCAAACTCAGAGCTAGCATATTTTCGTGGATCTTGCTTTATCTAGCATGTATGTCGCAAGTTCCTGTGTTTGTCTGCATTACTCTGCATGCTGCTGGATGTCCAGGGTTACGAAGGAGTCAGAGAAGGCCTCAACAGCAAGAAGAACCCGACCCTGAGTGTGAAGAGTGTTGACAATAACATGAACAAAAAGAGCAAGAAGAAGAAGGAAGAGGAAGTCGAGCTGCCGAGTAAGAAACAAAAAAAAAAAAAGAGGAATCCGAACGAGCGCATATGATTCACCTTGCTATTAATATTCCAACACCTTTACGGGATCTCTCACTCTCATGAATGAATAAGTGTTGTGCTCTTGCCGCACAGTCATACCGTACCACATCACCATCTGCACCGGACTGGAGCGTGACGCAGGCACCACCAGCCGGGCCTATGTGATCATCATCGGGGCCAATCACTCGCAGACGGAGCGACTGTGGCTGGACCTGCAGGACGGCCGGCAGGGCTTTGAGGCCGGCTCTCTGGAGAGCTTTGAGGCGCACGGTTCAGATGTGGGGGAGATCAAAAAGGTTGAGGTGAGGGAGGGGGGGAGGCTTTGAGATTTTCAGTTGAGGGTCGTGCACTCTCATGCAGGCGCACACACACACACACACACACACACACACACACACACACACACACACACAAGCACTCCCAGAAAAATACACCCACGTAGCTCAAAGTGATTGTTCCTCTCCCTCCCTGCAGCTGGGCCATGATGGGGCCACTCCTGAGAGCTGCTGGCTGGTTGATGAGCTGTCTGTTGCTGTGCCAACGAAAGGGGTCAAATACATCTTTGCTTGCAAGTGCTGGCTGGCCAAAGATCGAGGTGACGGCTTGACTTCTAGACTGTTCAACGTGCTGGATGCAGAGGGCATCTCCATCTCAAAGCAGGTGGGTTAATGTGAGAGAGTGTGTCAGAGAGCACAAAAGAACAAGAGTCAATTCAACTGAAACAAATCAATTACACTGATCATGAAATGGTCCCAATGATAAGAGAAATTATGACTTTTGAACTATACCTTCCATTCATCATTTTCATGATTTTTCCTTTAAAAACCGCAATAATGGCCTGTAATTATATGGAGATACAAAATATTTTATAGTAAATTACAAACATAATTCACAGAATGATTGATAACAGATATTGGATTTTTCTATGACCTAGCCATCTAGGACCTTTCTGTTGACATCAAGTTTACAAATATATGGAGGTCTTTGACTTTATCAGTAAAGGTTATGAATGACAAGTATCAAAATAAATATTAATACTTCAAGCAGAAAGACATATACTACACTGTATCAAAAATGTTGTTTTGGTAGTTTGTCCTGTTTGACTTTTACAATACATTGTCCATACACTATTCATTTCTTATGGGTTTTACAGAGTGTTGCTCGTTGCAGAAGTGAAATGAGTGAACTGTCCAATGTCGTTTTAATGTCAGATTATTTACGAGGTGACCGTAGTAACAGGAGACGTGCAGAACGCCGGATCAGACACCCAGATCTACATGTCTGTGTTCGGAGCCAATGGCAGCACAGAGGAGATGCTGCTGCCAAAGAACGAGGACAGGTAGGCAGACAAGACATCAGAAATGATCTGAGCCGAAGGGACTGCCTCACTGTGGCGCCCAGCTTAACCCCTGCTCGGTGGCTGACAGGTTTGAGCGCGGGCAGGAGGACACTTTCAACATGGAGATCGACGACATCGCCCCGCTGAGGAAAATGAGGCTTCGCATAGACGGCTCTGGCAGCAGACCGGACTGGTTCCTGGACCAGGTGAGTGCAAGTTAAAATGAAAATCCACCAGTTACTGAAGTACTAAGAGTGCTCTTTCAGAGTGGCACTGCAGATACATACAATATAGAGTATATATTTAGAAAGTCTGGCTCCCAACAAAAAAAAGGCCTGGAGCTGCAAGAAGAACTGAGCTGATCAGACGTCTGTGCTCTGCTTTGCCTGAGGTTATGTTAGCTCCACTGTTCCAACCAGAACACTGCTTTGCCAGCAACTGAGTTGGCTTCTGGTCTTGTAGTTGGCAGGTTATCAACAAAGAAGAACAATGCATAGAACTAGGAAGACAAAATGTCTGGCTCTGCTGTACAGATCTGAACACTTTGTTTCATAATAAGCGAATACTTATTGAACAAACTAAGAAACAAAAGAGGTGCTTAGAAAATGTTTCTACGTAAAGGAGAGAAACAGCAAGACAAGAATGTGTCAAGATATCAAGGTTTTGAGGCGTTTATCCTCACAAAGAAAATAAAAGGCAGAAGGAAACATAGTGACTATATGTCAGCTGTAAACATCGTACTATAGAGATCTATAAATATTTGAAGGAAGGAGGAAATGGAATGAGAGCATCATGCTCGGCGCTTCCTTCTTCTCTTCCTGCTGAAAGCTAATTGGTTATCAGAAGGATGGTGCAGATCTCATCCATAAAACATAAAAGCGGGAGCATAAAAAGAAAAAAGCCGAACAGTAACTGCAAGCTCCTTCCAAAATCAATAGTACAGAGCAGTCACAGGTTTGTGTTTTTAGCCCGGCACTGTATGCTGTAGGTCACAGCGGTGTCAGTCTGTTATATCACACAGACACACAGACACACACACACACATATATGCACGCGCACACACATCCATCCCTGCCTGCAGGAGAGTGGTCAATGATTCAGCCTCCCACAAAGACACAGACACATGCACACAGTCATTCGCAGCGGGACGCAGAGTTCCTGGAGTGAGCATATTGACCCATTTTATTCACCACGCTGTTCCTGGCATCACGGACACACACGGCAACAGTAACGAGCTCCGCGTGCTCCTGTACTCAGAGGCGAGGCACAACGCCGCATCTTGAATTTCCCCTTTTGTGCGAGTCCACGCGCAAACGTCGCTCGATTGAAATGCGTGGGTTCGACAACATAATCGCCCGAATGAAGCGCGTTTCTAAAACTGCTTCAGTGGGGCTTTCTCCTCGGCTGACCCGGCGAGGACAACTTCTCCGCTCAATTCCAAAATCAGGCTGATGTCTCAGACCGAGCACTGTGATGAAATGGAACACATTTCCTATGCAAATGTCTCCTCTGGTAAAGGCACCATGCCTGAGAGCTGCAAAGCAGTCAGGAACAATACCGAGCCCTGTCCGTCCGTGCCTGGGACTCGGCGGCTGCGAACATCTCCTTGACTTGACCCTGCACAGAGCCTTGTGTGTTCAGCATCACAAGCAGATGTGCTGCCTTTATGGATTGCTGGGTCTGTGTATTGAAATGGACACAACAGTGCGCCAGGCGGACTGCCAGCATAGTAATCTGCCCAAATAAATATGCAAAGTAGCGAGCGTGGCCGCCTGAGCTGAGTCTTTGTGTCTTTAATGAAATGTTTCCCAGCGCTAGCGACAGACATTTGGGCAGAGGCAGGGTTTGTGTACACTCCGGGAGCGCATTGGGGTTTTGCAAAATGAAAACAAATGACCCAACAGGTATTCATATACTAATCTTATTTTTAACTACACCAGTGGAACGGTTTTAGGGAGAGAGAGAGAGATAGCAGATGTCCTTCCACCAACTGAAATACATATGCAATTATTTGACGAGGTGACATCAAATCTTGTCCATTCACGGACCCTAGTGTGACAACCGTACTGACACAAGTCATCCATTAAGGTCCTGTCTATGCTGGTAATTACTAAATGACCATTGCATATGGCAATTGCTTAAGTTGATTGCTGCTAATGTTAGAAAATCAAGCGCAGTGGTAAACAGCGTTATTGCTGTCCTGTGTCAGGCTCCTCTTGCTCTTTTCTGCATCATACAGAAAAAGCTAATGGTTGTATCTGTTCTTTTCTATACTCACTGGAAGTCCTCATTGCACATATTCATTGCATTAAAGCTGTTGTGTCTACAGAGTCAAATATTAGTGTTGGTGTTAAGTGCACATCCATCAGTGTTTCCCTGGTTAAATCTGCATCAGGAGCCTGAATGACGTTTAGCGTGAGTGCAGTATTTTAATTCTGCGCCTCCAGGTGATCATGCGTAACCTGACTACAGAGGAGGTGTCTGTGTTCACCTACAACGATTGGCTGTCCAGGCTACGCGGACCTAAGAGAACCTTGATATGTGAGATGGCTGCCGTGGTGGATGAAGAGGTGATGGTGGAACTCACCACTTTCATCATCCAGGTCAAGACCAGCGATGTCGCAGGCAAGTCTTCAACACTCTTAGAAAGCTGTTTCTTTCACTTCCCTTGTTGAGTTGGCACAAATGAAACATTGGATACTGGAAGCCTGCTTTGTATTTTCTGTTTTATTTGAATATTTTTGAACAGCCCAAAGATGTGAAATAATTCATGGATACACATGCAGAAACAGATTTTGAAAAAAGTCTGAATAAGTAAATATGCATTTTCTAGAGCAAAGCATCAGATGATATCCTCAGTAGAATTTATATCAGGAAAAGAAGGGGATCGAGGATTGATCTCTGGAGAACACCTCTCAACTTGTGTAGATTTGTGAGGCACGTGGTTACCCCTCTATCCATCCATCTTTCGTCCAAATTCCAAAACTCAGATGCAGATTTCATTTGCTTTAGGTCCATCGTGCCATCACCTCACTGTATTTTTCTGTCTGAACTCCTCATAAATGCTCAGGTAGCTATGGCAGCAGTGGATGGTGGTTTGATGTCAGGGGTCTCTCCAATCACTGAACTCCTTAGCCCATAATGCCAAATGAGTGGTACAGCTTTGGAGACTATTTATGGCTATAATCTTGTTTTTTTCAGACCACAGTTGAAAGCTAGTGTCCGATTACGTGACACAGATTCTTATCCTCATCTGACCCATACTTGCATTTTCCAGAAGGGAATGTGATAATTCCTGTTTCCGGACTGAAACTCTAATGAAAACGATTCTCCCTTCGAATTCAGCCCTTCACGCAGCTTCGCTCTCTCTTTTCCTCATGCAGTATTTCTGTAGCTCAGTAGAGCTGCTGATCAATACGATAGCGTGGTGAGGAGTCTGAGCCGACTTCAAAGGACTGTGCTCTGCCCTTGGCAGTTACTGGAAGCTAAGATGTAGTCCTGCACCACCACTGAGGCTCTGGGAGAAATAATAAGCCTGGCTGATAGACAGACACACATGCACCCACACACACACACACACACACACGCAGACAACATTACAGAGGCAATCCTGTGCATGAAGTAATAGCCTCCTGTGGGATTATTGTAGGGGCTGATTTGCATGTACAAATGTTAAGCGTGGAGAGGCATTGAATGTCAAGTACATACATGCACCTATAGCGAGCAAAATCAAAAGAGAATAATTGATGAAAGGCAACAGCAACATAAATTGTAATTCTTGCAGTGACTTCAAAGGGAGCAACATTTCACAAGTACACAATTGTGTCTCACGTTAACACCAGCACCTAAAGGCTGTTAAGGAAAATATAGGATTACTAGCGTTTTTTGAATAGGCTCTTGTAAAACTAGGACAGTGAAAACACAGCGGTAGACTGAGTGAGGGTTGTGCTCACTATCGCCTCATACACACACTTAGTGTCTAGCCCACTGTAATCAAATAATAAAGCACAGCAGGATCATAGATGCGCTGTCTGTCTGAGTCAGAGAATGCAGCCTTCTCTCGTCTCATTTTACACGACGCACAGCACGGCGGGGTGTTAGCCGATCAGCTTCCTCGGGGTGCTGCGATATCACTATTTATTTCAACAAATAATTCAGCAAATCCCTGCAAGCTCTATTTAATATATTATCACAGCATGCAAAACAACTCGATGAGGTCAAGTGCATTTTTGTTTTGCCGTGAACATTTGAATGAGCTTCATGTTGTTTAGGCAGAGTAGTTTACGTGATATAATTAGGAGTGGCTTAAAGTGGTGCAGTTTAAATCAAACCATACTGTTTTCTACATTTGACAATGCCAAGATGAAAGTTGGTGCATTGCCCACATTGCTCTGTGTTTAATCCGATGCAGGATTTTTGTGTTTGCAAAAGATCAAATCGGGACGTTTAAGGACACAAAGATCCTGACTAACCCTCTCCTGTCTCCTGTCTCCTGTCTCCTGTCTCCTGTCTCCTGTCTCCTGTCTCCTGTCTCCTGTCTCCTGTCTCCTGTCTCCTGTCTCCTGTCTCCTGTCTCCTGTCTCGTCAGGGGCCGGCACTGATGCCAACGTGTGGCTCATAATTTTCGGAGAGAACGGAGACTCTGGCACTCTGGCACTGAAAGACTCCAGCAAGTCCAACAAGTTTGAGCGCAAGCAGGTGGACATGTTTCGCTTCTCAGATATCCTCAGTCTGGGAGAGCTCTCCAAAGTACGAGTGTGGCACGACAACACAGGTCAGACACTCGATTTACACACTCAGGCACAAGTCAATATTTTTGCTTTCCAATTCGATATTACTCAGTTTACCTACACAGAGTTTTTCAGATGTTTCATGGAAACTTTGCTTGATACGCATGTTGTCTTTTTTCTGACATTTTTAAGTCTATAATGTCGTTTAATTTCTAACCAAGAATTTCATTTTCATTCTGCTTCTACAGCAAAGCACAGTTCCCCCACTATAAAACTAAAAAATGTCTCTCCCATCTTGTCTTATCTTATTTGTCCTGCTTTATCCGGCTCTTTGTTACATCTGCAGTATTAGTAGTTAGTAGAGCATGAACCCAAGTACAGATCTGCCAGTCATCACTCGTCACTCCTTGACAGCGCTGTCTCATTTCACCCCCCTGATCCTCTGACACCCAGGTCCTGCGCCAGGCTGGCACTTGGAGTACGTCGATGTGAAGGATGAGCTCATGGACAAAACTTTCCGTTTCCCCTGTGACCGCTGGCTCGCCAAGAACGACGACGACGGACAGATAATGAGAGAGCTGGCCTGCGCCAACAACGACTACTTAGACCTCAACGAGAAGACGAGTAAGCCCAGAGCTCGCGGGACATTTGGGAGTCGTATTCATTAACATTTCAGCTCTGGTCGGTTTGGTGAGGCCTGGCAGTTGCCACGGCAGCGGCGAGTCCAGATTAACACCCAGGACTGTTGAGGCAGCAGCAGCTCTGTCAGAAATTCAACAGAGGAGCAGTTGGCCGCCTGTGAAGCCGAACAGACTCACAATGCTGCGCTAAGAAAAAAAGTCTGTGCATAATCTGCTGCGCCTCAGCACGCCGCTATCAATCATTTCACACGGCACAAGATGTGTTTTTTGAAGAATCTGCCGAATCTGCAGTACTAATCGTGTCGACAAACACATTTTCTCCTATGGCTTCCTTCATTTGTTTTGCAATATTTGGAGTGTGAAGGAGCAGCGGTAGAACGGCGTGTTTGCAGTGGCTCGGACGGAGGGTGTGAACTGAGGAAAACAGCAAACAAAGAAGCTGGGATCAGTCAATGAGACAAAATGATGGTGGCGTGGGAGAGCTGGACACAATGAAAATTGCTATATTGAGTAATAATCACTGGACATCGGTGCAGGCGGCATACTGAACACAAATAATATCAAAGGTGTTTTCATTTCTAGAGAGATTATGTGCGACTCCGTCTCCAGCAGTGATGCAGTGCAGGACACTCTCTATTTGATGACTCAATTTGCTCAGACTGACCGTGTTTTCTCTCCAAAGAGTACGAAATTTGTACCACCACTGCGGACCGGGATGACGCAGAAACCAAAGAAAATGCCTGGATTGTACTTGAAGGGAAGAAGGGCCGATCAAAAGAATTTGTAATGGAGAACTCCTCAAAGAAGAAGAGGTTCTTGCAGTAAGTATTTGGTTCAAGTTTAGCTCAACAGGCTGCAACTTGTTTGCATGAAAAAGCTTCAAGAAATGTGCTCTCTTTCCCTTCAACTCTCCTTTTACTCTGACTCTCGTGATCCCACCAGCTTCGAGCACTCGATCTCAGACTAATGCCGCAATCTGCTATCATGACCTTACACCATCCTGCAGAAAATTTGGTCTGACACCGAACTAATTGGCAATGTCCTGAATTTAAACTAGGCGAGCCAATTAAAGGGTGAAGGTACTCACTTTAACACGCTCGTTTCCCTCTCCCTCAAGGGGCAACGTTGACAGGTTTGAGTTTTCGTCTAAGAACCTGGGTGATATCGCCGGTATCTGTCTGGGCCACACACCCAAGGATGGAAAGAAAGTGAAGGGGGAGTCCTACTGGCACGTCGAGGAAGTTGTCGTCACTGAACGGGAACTAGGAAACAAGTAAATCTTCCTTTTACATTCAAGCTCATTTTAAAGGAGATCTAGAATGATTTATAACTTGGCTTTGTTGAATATATGCTAAGGATGTACTGCAGGTCCTAAAACTTTATCACGTCCTTTTCCGGGCATATATTTCTGAAGCTAAAAAATTCCTGATCAAAACAAGTATGGAATGTGATGTAAATTATTGGTGGAACACACACTATACGAATCCCCTCCTCCAAAATATGTTGTGTAAACCAGCCTATTAAGTCTGTCTATCAAGTCTGGATGTGCACAACCTCATAGCTGCATGACTTATGTTACCAGTTTGAGAAAACGTTTCGTAAGATAGTGTCACATAATCTTTCATGAGAGAAATCTGTGCATAAACCTGTGTCGAAATGGTCTGTAATATTTCAACACCTAATAACAGGATGATAAAAGGGCTTGTAACAGCACTTCTGATGAAACTGCAATTTCCATAGATGCAATGTTAGCAGCATAGAACAAGGATAAATAGCACATCACTTTCTCCCACATTCGTCTTTTGTCTCCGCACCTCCAGGTACATTTTCACCTGCAACGCCCTCATCCCTCTCTCCCCCAAGAGGGACGATTTCTTGACCTTTGAGTGTGCAAAGACCATCGAGAGCTTCGCCAGCAAAGCCCGGAGCCTGGTGCCCGTCAAGTACGAGATCATCGTCATCACGGGGGACGAGAAGGGGGCAGGCACCGATGCCAACGTCTTCATCACTATCTACGGCTCCAACGGGGACTCGGGCCAACGGCAGCTGCGGCAGAAGTTTCGCAACCTTTTCGAGCGCGAGCAGACGGACCGTTTCCTGCTGGAGATGCTGGACATGGGGGAGCTGCAGAAAGTGCGGGTGGAGCACGACAACTCGGGTCTGAGCCCCGGCTGGCTGCTGGACCGCGTAGAGGTCACCAACACGGCCAATGGCGTCACCACCATCTTCCTCTGTGGGAAGTGGCTGGACACCGACATGGCTGACGGGAAGATCGCCAGGGTCCTCTACCCCAAATATTAGTGTTACTTATTCAAAGAAACTCACAATGCAGAGACAGCTCCCCACATCTTAAAAAGCAATGACCAAAGAGATCCTGCTTTGGCGAGTTTTGTACCTCAGGAACTGTGACAGATTTTTACATTCATTTTTGTATGGCATTACAGCTCAATATTTAAGACTTTCTGGAACAATATAACCTGCGATGAAATACTGTGACAATAGCTTCTTAGGGAGACTTGAAGGTGCCATTCTTTGTAAGTTTCATATGTCAGGGAGGATTTGCTGAGTTGCTTTGTTATAATGGAGTTTTTATAAAAGATTAAACTCATTTGTGATATTTAAGATTCATAGCTTTCAGCCTGTTTGACTCAGCAAGAATCATCAGCTAGCTCTGCAGGTCACTGCTGCATATGGAGCATTTCAGCATCTCTTTACCCCTATCCCTAACATAAACCCACTGTGGGCAATTTGAATGCCAGACGCATGGTGATTGAACACATGATAACACAATTCGCTTTGACCACTCAAACATTCTGTTACCACTTAATGTTAAGCATACATTTGGCTCCATTTTCATACAGCATATACACTATAAGACGTGTGGTGTTAACATCCAGGGTGATGTTGCATAACAATACAAGACACATAGATGTCCATTTTATCCAATTTATTACAAAAAGAGCACATACAAAAGGATAATATACAAGCCATGAAATAAAATGAAAATAAAAAAACAAAACAGTTTGGGTTTAGCAATGCAACTTTTGAAATCATTATCAATATTTTTAGTAGTAATAATAAATAAAGTACAAAATTCCACCACATGTGAATCTAACATTTACCCATAATATGCTCATCCATTTCTTCATCAACACACTCATCACCATTAATGCGCTATTGCTTTAATATTAATGATAAATAGTTCTATTTTCAGATAAAATATCCTATATTGAAAAACATTGCGCAGTCACAGCTAAACAGCAGATTTTCATACAAGAATGTCGGCAGCCCTTTCACTGGCACTTTTTGGGATATTTTCTCTTCAGCTTTGTTTTTCAGTTTCAAACAGCGACAAAATTAATAGGTTTTTTTTCTGTTATACTCTTTGTATATATTTTCACCATATACCATTAAACCATTGAGACTATATTGAAACCTGAGAAAACATGCATTTTTAGAAAAGGTTGTGCTTTAAAATCCTTGCCTTCCCTTTAGCCTGTGAAAGGAAACAGAGGACAGAGAGGAGAGACGGACGGTAAAATAAAAAAAAAACAACAAATGCAGAGAAGGAGATTGAAGAGAAACAGAAATAAGAAATGAACAAAGCAGGAATTTCTAGTAAAGCCCACAGTGAAACATGCCTCTTTATCAAACTACTTCCACAACACTTAAACACCTCAGCGCAACAAACCAACAGCTATTTTGGACAGTTTGACTTGAATTTTGAGGATAATGGCTTTGTCAAATGTTGTCTTAGCTCCTTCAGGACTCCTTCGGTTAATTAATTATGCAACCAATAAGGCATGGTGGCTTCATGGATTGATTGTTATTAATGGTTCCAGTTATATGGAAATATCTCCTAACACTTAAAGCGAGGCACTTGTTATGCTTAGGTCTACAAACTATTCTGGAGAAACAACAAAAGGGAAACAAGATGCAAATCAAAGATAGATACAAAGAGTTAAAGCGAAGGGACATGCTTCACAGATGATCATTATTAAGACCCATAGTGCATTGTGAGAAGCAGAGCATACAAAATAAAAGCCAGAGCTCTGAGTGATAATATTAAATCACCTAAACTAACTTTTTTTTGCCAGTGAGAGGGTTCCCATATTTAAACAAGTGAGTGCAAAGGAAAGAAAAAACTCACAAACAAACCAATTCACTTCATTGCAGTTTGTCCACTACATCACAGCATGGGGGATCAGAGAAATTGCATTGAATGGAATGTAACCAAGATCCACAGCACCACATGAGAGAGAGAGAGAGACAGAGAGAGAGAGAGGTAAAGAGAGTGATAGAGACAGATAGCTAGAGACGGACAGACAGAGACAGTAGAGAGAGAGAGAGAGACGGAGAGCGGGCTCAGCAGCTCAGCCTGGACAGTAAACATCGCACAGCCAGCTTGTGGAGATCAAACAGCAGGGCTATTTTTTTTTTCTTTAACTTTAGTGTTCCAAAAAAGTACAACTGCATGCAAAGCATTCCCATTTAAAACAATGCAAAAATGAGGTAATAGTTTTTTTCATAGCATTTTTGTGTTATTTCTAAATAAATAAATTATGATTCAGTCGCCCCACCCCCAAAGAAAAACAAACAAAAAAAACTATATAAAATTAAATACATACCCACAATATCTACAGTTAGTAATAAATTATGATTGTTAAATACTTAAGGCATCTCAACTGACAACACCCTGTGTAAACTATGAAGACTTCATCACAGATGACTTCACTACAGGAGGAGGCAGTGTCGACACTGGCAGTGCACAAGACGGGGAGAAGTAATCCTTCCTAATTGATCCTCGGCCCACTGAGGCTCAAAGGGGCCAAGTAAGATCCTTTACTATCACAGTGCATAGGGCGGTCAGGTTCCTAAAGGCATCCTTTCTAGCATGTCAAGACCCAGGTACAGGAGCTGAGAACAGCCGAGCTAGAGCAGCTCGTTCCACTATCTCCAGATCACAACTTAATGGTTTTATTACCTCGAGCCGACAGTCTCTGTTATTGGGAGGAAACGAGCTAAAAGAGCCGTTATCAAAGGAAAGCAAAAGGTTGTTTCCTCTTATTTCATACATCCCTGATCAGCGACCATGGCCAGGTGAATTCACGGGCCAGGTGACATTGCACAGTCTCTTGAACCAGTTATGCAAATCCAACGAAAACATCAATTATCTCAAATCAACTGTAGCGACTGATTTATGCTAAAAAAAAAAAAAGCTAGATCAAGGTGACTGTTACTAATCAATGCAGGACCTTGATCCATGTTTTTTTTAAGGAAATCCATCTATCTAGTAGCTTATTTCTAGCACACAGAGAAAATGCAGGGAACTGGCAGAGTCCATCTAACATCAATTTAGAGTCTCCAATCAAACTTAAACAACTCAAACATGCATGTTTTTGAACATGCACATTCTAATCAGGGTCCTTCTATATGACTAAAAAGAGGCTGTGTGTAGTTAATGTTGGGATCAATTCACAATTACAATAAGTCATTTAGCAGCGACTTACAAGAGAGTGCAGAAATCAATACAGACACCTTAAGAGGGATTAGATCATCTTTTCTAATAGCGTGATGTAAATTTACCACTGTTTTCATTTTTTTAGGTGATCTAGAGAAAATACTGTTATGACATAATGACATTTTTAACTCCTGATCTTGGGATGATGGTATAAAACACAGCAGGCTGAGCTGCAAACAGAGCTGTTCTCGCCTTTTGTACACAAAAGAATTGAAAAAAAAGGGGGAAAATGAAATGAAAACTATTGGGGTCGAGTAGAGACTGGGGGGCCTGAGCAGCCTGAACGTTTTCCTGCTGTTGTGCCGTCTCGTCTGTGTGCACTGCGAGAGGGAGGCTGCCTCCGTCGCACCACGTTCTACATGTTCTAGCAATACAGCATAGCAACCAGCATAGCAACCACGAGGGGAGGTCTGTCACACAAATACACAAGATCAATACGCAAGCTCCTCTCTCTGCTGAAACACTGCATGAATCTATACCTAAATATAAACCAACGCAAATGCAATACCGAGGGAAAAACCTTTTTGTTGCTATAACTTTTGTCACATGTGCTTGTTCTTTAGGCATTAAGGTAAACATCAAAAACAGGATCCCATCGTTGCCACCTAAGGGTAACAGGGACGAACACACGCTACAAGTCAGGAAGAGCAGCCACTGACACCGTGCTCTTTTTTTTTTCTCGTTTGTTTGTTAGTGTTGAGAAGATAGTCACAGCTCAGATTAACTACGTCATGCAAAGCCATCTCTGTGCCTCTTTGACATTGGAGAAACGCTACCGAAGCGAACAGCCCGAGCTGACGATTTAACATGCATCTTTAGTAGGCCTGCACGCAGCTCTGCCTCTGGCCCAGTGCCAGATGAGGCGCAGGTACCAGGGCAGCGGAGTATTCCTCCCACCTCACTCTGCTGTAGCTTCCTTTTGTCTTCCCTTTTGTTTTGTTTTTTGTTTTTTGTTGTTTTTTTTTGGCTTTGTGTTGTATAAGCGCTCCATGCTATCGACCTACAGCGAGTTGACTGTTGCCTCTGACCCTCAAAATACTCGCATTTCTGAGCATCCACATTCTTTAAGTCACACACAGCAGGGCAGAGCACACACATGCGCGCACGCACGCGCGTGCGCACGCACACACACACGCACAAACATTCCCACGCACTCACACACATGAACCTGTGAACCAGGCTCAAGCTACACCATGACAAAAAATGCAGTTTGGTAAAAACACTTTCTACCTATTTTGAAAACACACGACGGCTCGATCGGTGAGCTCGGTGACAGCCACCCGACACCGGCCCAAGGTGAACGTACAACTGTATTGCAAAAATGTCAAAGCTGCATGATAGGATTAAAACACTCAGCTAGCTGGTCCTCGCCCCCAGGAAGGCGACAGCGCACCAGACGTCACTTGTTGGTTACTGCTACTCTACTACGACCACAAATGATCATTAGGTAAACATGGCATCGGAGCGTTTAGTTTGTGTATAGCTTTCTCGTTGTGGCAGATTGTTTGAAGTGTGTCTGAAAAGAGAGAAATATATATCTATATTTATAGAAAGAGAGAGAGAAAAAGAGAGAAAGTAGCCAGCTCAGTGTGGGGTTATGCGTTTTCCACTCTCAGGACATTAAAGTCATGGCTTTGAGGACATGCTACACAGCCCGGGGCTACCTACAGTACAACACCACAACAGCAACAACACCCCACTTACGACCAGCAAGCTACAAGTAAACCCTGTGTTACATGAGTATGTGTGTGTGTGTGTATTTGTGTGTGTGTGTTTGCGTGTCTTTTGCCTCCGGAAGGATGTGCTTCTATATAAAGAGAGTCTGTTGTGGCCTCTCGTGCAGTTAGTTATCCTGGCTTGGCTCAGTAAAGCGTGAGTCAGAAGGGTGATGATGTCACATGAAGTCTGGAGACATTTGGCAAAGCACCCAACGACGGAGGGGGAAGGGGGGATTGGATTTAGGGTGGCGTGGTTGGTGGAAAAAAGCAGGAACCACAAGAGGGCGATTGACAAAGAAGAAGGCGGGGTTTCAATCCCATCAGCTGTCGGGGTTCAGCTGTGTTTCGATGTCAACTCGGCAGATTGGACACTTCCTGCTGGTGGCCAGCCACTGGTCCACACAGCCCTGGTGGAAGAGGTGCATGCAGGGTAATCTCCTGCAGGACAGAGAGACAAGAGGTAATTGTTAGTTCACACCTGTAAGCACGCCATTATGAGTACAGAACCTCTGAGGGCAACAGCGGGCTAAGTTTGGGGCTTTTAGGCACCCGGGGACGACTTCTGCCAAGTCATCAGGCCTGCATGCCTCAGAGACAGCTGAGACACCACACACTGTAAACCGAGCCTCTCTGCTGCTCCCAGGGCACGACTCTACATCCTCTGAAGTTCACTCCCAGCCTTTTAAATGCATGTGTCAGCGCACATGTTCATGTCATTGCTGAGAGGAATCTTTTCCATGCCCTGGCTCTGAAAGAATGACACCACTGCTGTGTCCGTCCATGCCCCACTGAAACCAGAGCCAACAGCTGGTTAGAGTAGCTTAGTGCAAAGATTGGAAAACACACTTAGCCCTTTCAGACACAGCTAAGCCACTAATTGTGTTTACTATTGTTGTGTCGGCTGTTTGAAGCTGAATCAAACAGATTACTTGTTGGACTATGGTGTCACACACTAAGTCTAATGAGAACAAGTGGGAGAATTCATTATTTGCTCATGGTTTGGACCATAATTAGCACTTGCATGCTAATTTAATTAAAAGCAGCTGCTACACTGCGTCAAAATGTTCCAATTTTTACATTTATAGATGGTCAACTTTGTAATTTATTTGTAGCAATAGCTATAACTAGGTTTGAGGGGGGGTTGGGCTACAGGAGCTTAGCACAAAAATGGTGCAACAGCTAGCCAAGAACCAGCCACCAGCTTTTCTGAAGCTCAACAAACAGCATCATATTGCCTGCTGTTAATAAATGTATTGTACAGAAAGTGAATGGGGTGACATGGTGACTTAGTGAATAGCACTTTATCCTCACAGCAATATACTAGGTTTGAATAATGGTCGAATCGAGGGCTTCCTTCCTGTATGCCACATTCTCATGTCTTGGTTTTTGTAGGTACTCTGGTCCCTGCCTCAGTCCAAAAACATGCAAGTTTAGATTGAAGACTCCCTTGCGTGTGAGTGATAGTGAATGGTGTATGTGTGTGTGTGTGTGTGCTGCGATGGACTTTAGACCTGTCTAGTGTGTATTCCCTGCCTTTGCAGATCTTTGAGTAAAGTTCAATTTAGCTCAGCGTTTGAGGATGTACATCTAAAACTAACCAGATGCTGTGTTTTTTTCTCTATGGATCCAAGCGAAAGAAGGTGGTATCAATTATCAACTCCCAAAGTGCTTATGAAATGCAACATTTTTGTGCAAAAGTATGGTTCGGTGGGGGGCTGAGAGAAATTCTAACCTGACATCCTCTCCATCCTCCAGCATGGACAAACAGATGGTGCATTTCTCATCCACATCTGTTTCCTCCTCCTCCCCAATTTTCAGCTGCAGGGGCTTTCTCTGTCGACCGGTCAGATTACAGGGAGACAAAAAGGCAGTGTCAGACGAGCCCAACGTCAATATCGTCAATAGCTAGTGTCTGTGGGTGTGTTATTATGCTACCTTCTTGTATTTGTGAGGAAAGGTGAACCTCTCGATGGTTGTCTGAACAGCTCCTCTGCTAACACTCCCCAGCCGGTCCTCCAGCTGCAGCAGCTCCTGACGGAAAATGGAGAGCTCAGACTATGATAAAACTGTGTACCTGCAGTGCTACTGACGAGGGAAAGAGTTGTTTTATCAAATAAACTTCTGAGTGATTTTAAGCCAAAAGAAGAAAAAGATGGAAGAAATAGGCGAGACAGACAGGGTTCAAGTTCTCTGGTACACTCAATAAAAAGGCAGAAGCAGGGGTGAAGTTTGGCAGACGTCTGACCGGCGTTGTAAAGTTGATTTACCTCATAACTTTCTCGCACAGCGGTGGCGTGTCTTGAGGGATTCAGACTCTGCAGGGCCAACAGGTGCAGCTGGGGGTATGGGTAGTTTCTGATTTCATGCACAACCTGACAAAAGAGGTCGAGCATTTTTGAGAATATTGAGACAAAATTCTAGCGGTAAAGTATCTACAGCCTGGTGCGAAGGATAAAGCACTCTGGATGCAGTCGTTAAAATCATGCAATAATGCGGCTCCTTAAATCGCGTTTGAGTTGCATTGTGGGAATTATAAACTCCATATTTTGACATGGTACAAAATATTTCATAAAATGGAATATTTAAGACAATATATGATTATCCTGCATTGATTTCAACCTTTTAAAAAATTTTCGACAAATCTTTGGAGCAAAAATACTACAATTATACATGAGTCTAGCACACATAGACCTCTGGAAAAAGAATGAGATAATATCAAGCCTCCATTAAAAGATACCAGGGTGTTTGACATACCACTTGTGCAGAGGACGTGTTCCTGGGGAAATGGTGCATCCGAGGGGAGGCCAGGTAATGCTGATAGTGCTGCGGGAGCTGCTGGAGCTGGTACTGGTGATGAGGGAGGCCAGCGTCAACGCTGAGATCCCTGCAGGCAGGCAGACAGGTGACTAAGTCAACATCATCACCCATGCTAGGCATCGTGACAGACAGATGGGCACAGAGATGAAAAGACAGGGGGGCTGGGGGTCGTTTCTCCACTCCGGTTAAGCTCAGGCGCTGACTCACCAGTCAGTGCCCTCGGCCAGGTAGCGCTGCTGCTGCTGTGTCATCGGCTGCGGGACGTGGAGGGCAGGAGAGTACTCGTAGCCTGACCGCAGCCTGTGAGGGTTCAGTGGAATACGCTCCTGGGTTCTTCTGCCAAGAAGATGAAAAATGAGCTAAGAGAGCGTGCTTAGCTTTCCTGTTTACGTACACCAGGGTGGTGGAAAACGTAATTGTCGTTGTACAAGAGCAGTAAATGATACAGCTACAATTAAATAAGAGGAGCCTCTTCTACAGTGCAGATTGCAATGTTGTATAATGAAATCCTGACCATAACTAAGCCTAAGACTAAGGTGAAATACCTGATCATATTAACGAGGTAAATTTTATTTCATGATTTACTCCAGCTCCAGCCATTTTGTGAAACATGATGGAACCACTCTTCATTCCCCGGAATGATTTGCTTTAAAAAAGCAAAGCTGAGTGCAATTACTTTCAACAAATTTGATGCTGTTTCCAATTCCAACTTAACATCAATTCCATTTAAAACCCATTAACTGAATGGGAGCCGGTCGTGAGTGATATTCTCAGTTTTGCGCAGCCCTGGTGTGCACCTGAATCTGTTTGTACCTGGAGTGCGGGAGGATCCTGCGGTGCTGCGCTTCGAGAAGCTGCTGCTGGATGAGGTATTGCTGGTGTAAGGCCTGAGGTAGGAATGGAGGCCCCGGCACATCCTGGAACTGAGGGGGCGCGGGCAGGGCAGTGAGGGGCGGGTGGTGTGCCGGGGGCAGGTGGGCGGCCAGGCCGGTCTGAGGCGGCTGGCTGCCGTGTCCTAGAGGGAACTCTGCTGAGATGGGCGCCTGGGGAGTGCCCAGGTGAAAGTGTCGGCAGGAGGTAGCATGGCTGTGTTGATGCCTGGTGAAGTGCGCTCCTACGGGAAATAAATGCAAAGCTGTGAGGGCTGAGCCGGTTAAGCCTGACATCACTTGCATCCACACAGACAGCACAGAGAGACACCCAGACGAGTGCTCGCCGGCTTTCGCACGCACACAGATAGACATGAATCCAATCACTCAACAGGAACATAAAATCAGGAGAGACATGACACAGGAAGAGACAAAACAGACAAAACAGCAGATGGAGGCCGCAGATACTGGGACCCCTGCTGTGCAGCCTCTAAACCCACACACAGATTACACCCAGTGCCTCTCCACTTGCCACAAGATGGGATGGATGGGGTCTTCACTAACGGCTTGGTGTGTTTCCAAGATGATCTACAGCACTGCGGGCTGCTTCTGGTCCGCTGCTATTCAATTTAGTAGATTCATGCTCTGTATCATGTCCGCTGTTTTAGAGAAATGTTCAGCTGTTACATGTTCAGCTGCACATCACTTATTAGAACCCCTCCACCGCGACAGAAGATTACCCGCCTCCCATCTCTACTTTCCCTCTGCCCTTCTTATCGGAGGCGGAGGAGACGTGAGATTGCATGGTAGTCCCACTGAATCACCTCTGCATCGAGCGGCGTGAAAACAATCAATATGAATTACTGGGAGCTCAGAGAGAGGAGGCTGGGCCGGAGGGTGAGGTGGGGACAAACAGTTACTACTTCAGCTTCCCATTACAGCTCTGTCGTCCTGTGGAGCAGGGTCTGGCAAACAGGCCGTGCAGTGGGTGTAATGAGCTATCTGAGCATTGTGCCTTTAGAATAATTGTCTCATCTCGTCTGCCCAGAGCGTAAAGTGGATGTTTCAAGCTAAGTCAGGCACATTAAAGCTGGACTTGCTAAACTGCAATGAGAAGTGACAAAGTACAGTTCCCTAGTATGAAGAGGCGCTTGCACTATGTTTGCCATTTAGTCGTTGTTATCATCAAATCTGTAACACTTTGTTGAAAACAACAACCTTAGATGGATTATACTTAGGTTTATATTTAATTTAGGTTAAACGTTACAGTTGAACATTTTGCAATTTCCTCTTAAGACTAATAACATTCTTGTAACTGTCCAAAAACCTCAAAAATGGAAATGTATGAATCAGTTCTTTTTAATCTTAAATAAAAAGAGACACTTTGTTGTTGTTGTTGTTTTTTGTGCGCACTGCTTCCAAACCCTCAGATAAACTAATATAAGCAATGGTAGCCAACTGCTTATATACAATCAACAATACGAGAGTAGACTATCAGTTCATCTAAAGCTACATTAGTTACACCGGTAAATAAATACATGTCAGGACTGTTCCCTCAATAGCTGCTATGCTAAGGTGAGCTAAGATAAATTAAGATAAACTAAAATAAGCTAAACAGCTTCTCATATTCAATATGAAAATAGGGCAGCATGCTCATATGTTTCATCCAACTCTATACTACAAAGCAAATAAATACATTATAAGCTAAGCTAAGCCTACTGGCTGCTTATATTCAGCGCACAAATATGAGAGTGGCCTTGATCGTCTCATCTGACAGTCAGACTATTCCTCCAGTGGCTGATAATGTGAGATCATTTCACAGTTGCAATTTTGCCGTTTTTGTTAGGTAGCGCGTAGCCCCGGGACGTGAACCCAGTGAGCCTTGAGAGCCGTGGGCAAACTGAAAACAACATTTGGCTGAGGAAGTAGAGCAGAAATGTCAGACTGGTGGGTTTGGATTAGTAAAAGGGCGTGCATCACTTCTGTATGACGCCTGTGACCTGGTAAGACTGGCGTGGGTGCGCGGAGCTAAGAGTAAATATCAAAATTATTTGTCTGTAGGCTCTGTCACAGCATGAACTGCTGACATTAATATTTGACATATTGCAGTGCTGCCAGCACCATCAGCCCTAGTGTTGTTATTGTTGCATCTCTGCTTTGACTTTGACTTACAGACATAAACCGTCTGATTGGTGCAGAACAGACCCCCACCCCCTCCACCCACCCATCCACCTCTCCTCACCCCTGAGCTGCTGCGCAGGCAGCCCCTCCCCCACGGTGTGGCTGCGGCACGGTGTCCCAGCGTGAGTGACAGCCCGTAAGCCCTGCCCAGCCTCGACTGCAGCAGTCTGACATCGAACCTGTCTCACCCCTCCTCCACCACTGCAGCTTTACAATCACACCTCCTCCCTAACATAATCCTAGCCTCCCAGGCCTTGGTCTGTGGTCTTCCATCATGTGACACTGTGTAGTCTCGGCGAAAACTCTCCAGCACACCAGCTGATACCGCTGATTAGCAGCCTCGCAATCACAGCGTGCGACACGCAGGGAATAAAATCAGCTTCTGCGTCGTGCAGCTGGACTCAAAAATCTGCATACAAATGGCTCGCCAGGGCGCATGCCTGCACACCACTCTCTGACCTTGATGCCAAACATCGGTCACATAGGGACAGGGCGGGTGCACCAGGGTGGAAGACACATCTGATTGTTACTGTGGGTCTGTGCTGTTGCAGCTACTGTGGGAGCACACATGCATTACAGCTGCCGGGTTATTTTAAAATCTGTTGCTGCAGTCAGTTGAGAAAGTTGCGGGGAACACATGCTGTGCCACAGACACACCTTCCGTGTCTGCACATAAATAACTAGAACTATTTCAGACATTACGAACAGATGCAAGACTCGAGTGGCAGTGGGAACTGCTGAGTTCCTTTTTAAAATAAGAAATGCTTCAAATTTCCAGTGCCTGCACTAGATGTTGTGACCGATTGCCCTACTTTTTAACAGAAGCAAAGGCTTTGTGATGCGATGTCTTAGGGGAGAGCAACTCTGACTCACAGATCACATTAAAAAGAGTAAACAATTGAGAATCGTCGACTTGCATCTTGTATACTTAAAAAGTCTTCTTTTATTTTACATACCTAATAACAACACCTTGAATTTTATGATATTCTCGACCAGGGGTCTCCAAGCTATTCTACAAAGGGCAGAGTGGCTGTAGTCTCAATCTTCAGACAGTTGACTGGTCAAACTGTGTGCTCTGGGTTGGTCGGAATGAAAACCTGCAGCCACTCGGCCCTTTATGGAATAGTTCGGAGACCACTTTTCTAGACTCTCTGTACTCTCAGAATCTCCATTGAATGATCCCCAGGCTGATGTACACTTGTGTGAAATGAGCTGTATTTCAGTTAAGTTGTGCTGTTGTCTCGAAATACAAAGGCGCCACTGAACAGTTGTACTTTTACATAATGGAAAAGTGAGCAGCTAGCTGCTGGTTGCTGTGAAACAAGAGTTTGTTTGTATAAATGCAAGTCTATGATGCCTCTAGTAGTTTAAGCAGAAAAGAAGCAGGTAAAAGAAGCCAAGATTTTAGAAAACAACAAAAAGACAGACCGGAATGACAACCAAATGGATACTATTTTCCCGTTGCAGGTTCGGAGAGTTTTTAGGGGTATAGCTGGAAATTCAGTCTGAGAGTTGGAGCAGAAGATTAATAACACACTTGTGTCTGTCAAGCCTACGACACAATATAACTTGTGTACACACTACATAGTTGTATCCCTCTATTATCTTTCCCACTTTATACCCAATGGTGCCATGGGGGATCTGCTGGTGTCTACCTCCAGCTCGCTTAGGGCAAAAACAGGGAATACACCCTGGACAGGTCACCAGCCCACTGAAGGGAACACACACAGACACCATTCACTCTCACACTCTCACACGGACAATTTAAAGTCTCCGGTCGAGCTTAAAGCATGTTTATGTGCTGTCAAAGAAGAAACTGGTGCACCTAGAGAAAACTTTCACGTACACAGGGAGAAGATATACTGGCAACCTGCTTGCTTTGAGCCTGCGTGGCCTTCATAACATTGTTAAAATGTCTGTTTGTGATACCTTTATCCTACCCTGGGTGCTTCTTGGAGAAGATTTTGTTCGCAAGGGATTTCTGTACACATCCGTGTAACAAAATGGGAAGCTGACACACACTAGTTTGAAAGAAGTCTTTACCTCTGGCATTTCTGTGGTAGGGTTAAACCACTGTGACGATATCAATATCAAGAGGCCACATGACTAATTTGTTTAAGTTTGCTCTCGAACCAATGAAATTTCATCTATTTGACTCTGCTTTCACAGACCACCAGACCGTCTATTTTTTGTGGGTATTATCCTAGCTTTTATCTATATAATTATTACATAAAGTTGCCCTGTTCGCCCTATGTGTGCTGGACCAGCAGATCCCTGTGTCAACAGTATAAGTATATATATACAGCATAAAGTATAGATAATTGATGGATGAATGTAGAGATTCGGGTTAGTTGGTTAAAATTCAATTAAATCGTTTAGGTAACAATACAAAAATAAAATGTTTGCATATGTATTATATGTATTAAATATCCAATATTAACATCAAATATTTGCACCAGCAGACGTCACCTATGTCACCATAGGGTGTAAAGTGGGTAAGATAATGGACGAATGTTAGGTAAAAGCATATAACTGGGACAATCTCCAAAGGCGGATGAATGAGCATCCGACTGGTAGACACATAGAGTATTTCGAAACTGGACAGAAATCAGACAGATGGCCAAGCCTGGGAACCTCTAAGACATGCTAATAAATGTGTTTTCAATCTACTATTAAATCCATAAAGACAGTGTATAGAGCGGTATCTCAGCCAGGAAGGCTGGCACACAACCTTCATAGCTGTGGTGGAGACAGGTGGATTTTGTTGGTGCTGCACAAAGCCTAGCAATCACCCCATGTTTCCCTGTCTTAATGCTAAGCTAAGCTAGCCCAATGTTCTGAGGATAGCTTTCCGACATGGCAGTGGTATTAATCCACTTGTCCAAGCCTCCAACAGAAAGCATAGAAGAGGATTTCCCGAAGCTATTGCTTTAATAACAAGGGACATGACCCACAGAGGAGCGGAGGCTGATGTTAAATGTATGAGAGATTTCAACGTCTGTTTTGCCTTCGCGTATGGAGCAGTCAACAACTTGGGCAATATAATGCGCCATGAGATGATGCATTCACCATGCGGTTTATATTGTGGTGTGCAACAGTTCATATCTGTGGGTGGATAAGGCCGTGCTGTAAATCTAGTGCTTCAAGGCAGAGGTACATTCATCCATCCATCCATCCATCCATCCATCCATCATCTCGCCTGCTTTGCACCTCCACGGTGTCACAGGGGTCTACTGGAGCCTATTTCCAGCGCATCTAGGGCAAAGGCAGGTTACACACCCTGGATAAGTCGTCAGTCCATCACAGGGCAAACGCACACACCACTCACTCTCATACTCACCTCGGGGGCAACTCAGTCTTCATGCGATCTAAACATGCGTGTTTTTGAACTGTGGGTGCTTCGCCAACTCCTCAAATGAGACAAAGATACATCAATAGGTTGATTAAAAAGAAATTCTCTGTATTTACTTTTGTGGGGCAACACAGAGTAAAAGTGGTTGCATCACAGCCCAAGATCTTGGGTTTGACTACCAATCTTTTTGGATATTTTTCTCATTCCTGTGTGGGGTTTTTCCTCCCACAGTCCAAACACATGCATGTTGAGATTGACTTGGAATTATAAATTGCCCCTAGGTGTGCCAGTGACAGTGTATGGTGTGTTTGCCCTGTGATGGACTGGAGACCTGTCCAGACTGTATTTCCCACCTTCACCCATTGGAGATACGCACCAGCAGATCCCTGCAACACTGTCAAGGTACAAAGCAGGTAGGATAATGGCTGGATGACGTATACCACTATATACATTCATATAAAGAGACAAAATTACATGTACCATGAAAGCCGTTTCTATCCATATCGCCCGAGGTTGTTCCAACGTTACATCACCACCAATGAACACCAATGAGTGGATGTGAAGGAGGCTGCGTTTTGTTCAGCAAACAACAGTGTATGGATCAGGACGGAATGACACGCTGGTGTGTTTTCGGAATAATCATGCTTTTTTTCCTCCCCCTTTTTC
Organism: Karalla daura; assembly: GCA_029224185.1. NCBI lineage: Eukaryota > Metazoa > Chordata > Actinopteri > Chaetodontiformes > Leiognathidae > Karalla > Karalla daura. Next base: position 7,325,614 of record CM055201.1, read on the forward strand.
TTCCTTGAATGAATAGGAATTTTTGGTTAATGTAAGCAGAGCATCAACTTGAGGAAACTCTGTCAAAGACAGCTGAGAAATGAGAGCACATAAAGAGTGAGGGGGGGGGGGGGGGACCGTCTCAGTGACAGCACAGTGTGGAGGGAGGAGGGGAGGAACACATGGAAATCAGCAAAAAGCACACTGAAGGTTAGAAAGAAAACTACAGTCTTTATTGGAAAATATTAGTATGTGTGGCACTGTGTGATAATAGTAATAATAAGAGTAATATCTCCTATATAACCAGAATAATACCATGCAAATAAAGACCAAAGGCAAGGCCCGACCATGCTCTCTGTAGGGTTAACAGAACAGAAGCAGCATCCAATGAGTAGATGTGTATGCTTACAGCACATTTCAGTATAGCAGGGACATCTCTACACAAAGTTTACATTGGAATCTGCTGTTCAATGTGGAAAAACAAAAAGTATAAAATGACCATGCATTAGGATCTAATACAAGAACATAAGGTAAAAAAAAACACAACCAAAGAATAAAAGACATTTTCATTCTAAAAGGAGATCTACAGCAGTGCAGGATATACACATCCCTGTAAAATGGATAGCATTCTGGAGGTGTCTGAGGAAAAACACTCGAGAGGGGGGGCTGTGCATGATAGTGGATTGAAAAGGGGGGGATTTTTTTTTTGGCTTTAGCAAATGGATGAGTTGAGACCTGAGTCTCGCCAATTATTTGTGAGTGACTCAATCAATTCAGCTTGCAGGAACAAAGGATGGATAGGATTATGACCAGCCAGTTTGGAACGCCACTATAAACAGGTGCAGTGGACCATTAAGAGTAACATAGCATCACAGAAATTATTTGCTGTGATTTTTTTTTGTCTTTTTTTTTTTTTAGCACAGCCAATTGGTGAGCGATTGGACAAGCTGGCACAATGCACCTTTTGCAAACAAGGAGAGAAGAGGGAGATGGAGACGAATTATCAAAAGAGTTCGATCAAGCCTGGCTGTAATCGAATCGAGAGGGGGGGGGGGGGGTTGGGGGAGGGAGAGGATCAAAATGTATCCACTTTACAGAAATTTACAGCAGAATGTAGTCTATCCACACTGAATGGGAGAATCACAATGACAAGTCTGTAGTCAAGTCTAGAGCTACAATGGGTTATTCACTGAAGAGCAACATGACAGTTTTTAAATAAAGACAGAAGTGTTTTCTACAGAAGGTGTTATTCTTTAGTCTGTTACACAGAAGGATACGGTATGAGTGGGAACTCGGTTTTAATGCCAATGTCGTCTTCAGATGGAAAGAGGAAATGAGGAAGAAGGGGGTTCACAATACAGCTAGATGCAGAGAACAGGCAGAGGCTACGGCAGACAGCAGCAGATGATCGTTAGCTACACAATGGAGGGGGACAAAGGTCTGAGAAATGCGGAATGTAGAGCCAGCCTCGATACTATGGAACAGGAAAAAAGAACACAAATAAAAGCACAATGAAATCATTGGTGCTACTGCATGTAGGATCTGTTTGTTTGTTTGTTTTTAACAATGCACGACAAATTAAATCACCACTATTACTATTATTATTACATAATCAACACAGACAGCCCTGCTACTGCAATGGAAGGGTGATGTTATTGTTGTTAAGCTCCCAATTTGTCCTACACATTTAGCCCATCTGTACATCGTTAATTGCAGAGGTTTGGGGGGGTAAGGGGAGACTGGAGCACACAAAGGGGGTAAAAAAAACATCCCTTGTCGTGTTCTTTTTTTTGTCTTTCTTTCTCTCTTTGCGTGGCTTTAATAGCGACAAATCCCACGGTCACGGAGAGGATATTAAAGGATATTATTAGCCGGAGCTGAAGCTAGTGGCTACCGAGAGGGTGATCTAGCCGGCCGGTGGTGGACTGCACGGTATTCGTCGTTAAACATAATCACAGAGAGGGATAGGCAAAGACAGGCTGCCATTTATTTGACAGTCGGTGTGATGCGATTACCAACAGGGCCTCGGATGTCCGAGCAAACGCGGTGCTTTTCGGGTTAAACGGAGAGAGGGGGAGAGAGACGGAGAAACGCGGTCCCCGACGATTAATTTGCGCCGCGACGCCGTCGATGCTGCGTATTTATCCATTTATTTGTCTCTACAATTGATCATATTACACTAGCAGGTGTCAGTCCCTGTTTACATCATTTTCCTGGAGGCCATTTAAGATTTTTTTTTGCAGTTAGGGTAGATAAAAGGTAAGAGATAAAAGAAAGTGTGTAAGGAAAAAAAACAAAAGCTAGTCATACCTCTGTTTCTAACTGAGCCGAAGACGGGGAGAACCAGATATCCGACATGTACTAACACCATCCTGGGTCCTTCTTTGTTGTGTGGGCAGCCAGAGAGACAGATGGTCCATGGAAATGATCCCCTCCAGTCCCTCAGCAGCACATTCAAACAGACAGGCTGCGCTGCTAGCACACACACACACACACACTCACACGCTACGCACACACAAACCACCGACCAATGGCCGCGTCGTCTGGATGTTTGGCAGCCAGATCGACCAATGAGGAGACAGAAGGGGCGGGCCCTGGCTGTGTTTTTTTTGGAGCAGCCACGCCCCCAGCCGTCATCACACTATCCAGTGGTGCTGATTCCTCACCAGGGACCCCTCCGGCAGACATTTGGTTCTGTGCACGTTTCTTCCCCAAATACCGGCTGAGATTTGACACACCTCGGCTTTTCACGTAAAAGACTGAAGGAGATATGCTAAGGTAGCATAAGATAATCCTGTATTAGTACCATGATGGGGGAATTTGGGGAGTACATGAAAAAATTAAACATAACCACAAGTGCAGCTACTTTCATACCATTGCTTAATTGCTGCATGTTTTTTTAAAAAACATTCTCTTCATGTCAAGTCCCACTCCTACTACTGCTACTTTCATACATGTAACTCAGTAGTACTGCTGCTAATTTATAAATGTATTGCTATCTATCTATCTATCTATCTATCTATCTATCTATCTATCTATCTATCTATCTATCTATCTATCTATCTATCTATCTATCTATCTGTCTGTCTGACTATATCTATCTCTATGGAATACATAGCATTACTACAATTTATTGCACTGATTTATTACACATTGTATTATATTAGACATAACATAATATGATCAGTTTCTGTTACGTGATTCAGTGTTTCTTAGTTACTCCACCTAACTATATGTGTTCACTGCGTTTAGGTTTTAAACCATAACCATGCTGGGGTGTTGATACTCCTAACTGTGGTTTGACAATGGAGATATCTGTTTTAGTTGATGGTGCAGTTTATTTCAGTCTCACAACCAAACTTTACATTAAAAAACAAAGCAGCATTTAATGTGTAGCAACATTTGCTCAATCTTTGCCACAGTGTCTACACTTATTTTCACAAGAAAACACACCAGACTAAAATCATTTTTTATTCATGTCTGATTTTATCTTTTATTCACTTCGGGACTCACTGGATCTGTTGTCTGAACCATTGGGGAAATCAAGCTGAATAATTTGCTATAAATCATTGAGATATATACAACTCTCATTATATCTTTTTTGGAAAGCCTATGTCCAACCATTTCCTGTGCGGCAGACGTGTTGAAAACGCTCAGTGTCCGTGAGCGTTTTCCGTGAGTGTCAGTGTTGAGCCTGAAGGGTGGAGGAACAGATGGGTGTGGGGAGGCTGAGGGGGTCACAAAACTCTTAGTCCCATATGTCCCTGTCTTCCAGTTCCCACCATCTAATGCTTTAAGCCTGTGGCGGCACACAAAGAACCTTTCACAGCGCTTTACTATCACTGAAGGTCAAACAACAGCAACTGTTTACTTTTTATACCACCATACCTTTATACTTTACACTTTGTAAGACAGCAATTGCATGATTCAGGTTAAAATTAGCCTTTTTATCAGGTTCTTTGTCTTCTTGTGATCATGGTGGTCGTATCAGCCTGAGTTACTCCTACAATTTCACATTTAGTGTTGAAAAGTTCCCCATTCCGTAATCCTAGGGCCCTTTCATTCCCTTCAATTGTCTTGTTTCACTCAACCAAATGTCAAAAAATCCAAGACACATTTGTCTTAGACTGATATACAACAAAAAGAACCAGCAAACTCTCACATTATAGGGGGTTGAGCCACAGGAAGATTCTCTTCATTCCACTATTTTTACTACTTTAAAATGACCTAATGTTAAGAATGAATAGTTCAAAGTTCAGACTTTCCACAAGGGAAATGACTGATATTTGAGACTCTAAACCACCACATAGGCTGAGCTCAGCGGGATTCAGATGCGGTTGCGAGTATTATTTATATTGCTGCAAAGCCCTCTGTGCGCGGCTGGAGCGGCCATTAAACGGTCAGCTGTTTGGATCCTCCTGAATGAAACAACAGGGGACGGCCCCTATACAGCACGGAGCCTAAACTTGCATCGGGCCACTCTGGAAAGACATCTGCCGGAAGAGGGATACTCCTTACTCCTGGGTTTTGAGCGTGAGCCAGCACACTCGCTGCACTGTGAGGCCTACCACTGCCCTGTAAAAAAAAAAAAAAAAAATTTGCATACAGCTGATGTTCTGCTCCCGGGGTGAAAAGAGCTGGCTAAAGGGCTCTGGTCTTAGGAGAAAGGCGCCACAGACCGAATATCTCCACTCCCTCATTGTCCTCCCCATGTGAACTCCATATGTCCCCCTAGCGGCAGGTGTCGCAGCATGACCTTTGACCCCGCACGCCATTCTAATGGGTGAGGGTGAAGTTGCATTGTTCTCAGCGGGGCAGTTGTCTAGACTGGTTGGGCCACAAAGGACTGACAAAGTCTCCTTAGATTTTGCAACGGGCTGTTGCAAAACACTTTTTTTTCCCCCTAGACTTTTTAGCACTCGCATCGTTTAATCAATGTGTCGCCTTCGTATTACATGATGAAACGACCGGTTCGTATGTAGCACTCGGTTACTAAGTGCTTTATAGGACGAGCCACATTTCCCCCAGTCGCATCCCACATGGTCCGTCTTCTCAGTTAGGATTGACATGCATTCATACACATACATACCCAGTGTCTTGCTCCAGAATACTTCAGCACATAGGCTTCCTCGGGGGGACTGGGACTGAACCACTGACCTTCAAATAAAGTGGACAACAGCCTTTGTCCTCGGACACAGTCACCGCAGTGTCTAAATATCAGTGGGGGGGCATGGTATGGTTTAAAGATGTCTGGGGGGGGGGTGGAAAAACATGCCATAAACGCACGAGTCTTCAGTTCAGACTTCAGTCCCAATTAGACTCCCCTTGACAGACCCGGTGGACACGGTTTCATCAGACAACAAAGACCGATCCTCGCCAAGTGTCCTTCCCCGAGCTCGACAGTCACGGCACATGGGCAGAGGCTACGAGGGAGGGGTGAAATGAAGCAGCGGCATACACGGGGGTCATTAAATAATGCTCTATTTATTTAGTTTTAAAATAGTTTCTTTTTGTTCTACAGACATAATTTCAAGGAGGTCAAGGACTCGCAGAAGCAACAAAATAAACACCTTTTTTTTTTTGTTAATTTAAAATACTGACAGTGAAATCAAAACAAAAACGACGGAAAAGCGAGGCTAAATCAACGAGGGTGGTGTCTGAGCTGAGGTTAAAGATGTGAGCGAACATGCTATGTGCAACCATAGTTTGAGCTTCACCGCCCCATTTCTCTACCAAACCTCTATCAAGGGTCTAAAAGAGTCTTACTAACATTTTAAAATAGTCTAAGGAACAGTAGCAAAAGTGGATTTTTGCAAGCGGAAGTGGTCTGGTAAAAAGACGCGTCGTTACAGTGGTAGCTGCATGTTGTGGACAGAACTGGCCCGAGAGAAACAAAACAAAAAACCAAAACAGTCACATTATAGTGAAGTGTGTCTTGAGCCTGGAACAGCATTCATGTCGCCTCATTTCACAAGGATAAACGGCTTCCGAATGAGAGAGGGTTTCGACTTGAGGAGCTCATTTCAAAGAACAGACTGGCTTTTTTTTTTTCTTCTCTTTTTTTCTTTCAAACTGGGAAACAAAACAACCTCAAAAGCAATAAACTCCATTTGGACTTTGGTTTGGTTTTGCCACACTCAGGACGATTCCCTTCACTTCCGTGACCAGCAGAAGCAACGGCCGATCCCGCGCTCCCCCGAGGACGCGGGCGGCGTCTCGTGCGCGCTAAAAAAAACGGACCCCGCCACGCCGAGACGTCGCCCCGAGTCGGATCGCGGCGCATCTTTTTTTTCCTTACCAGCGCGGCGGCGGTACTGCACTCAGACAAAAAGAAACGCAAGACCACGGGGGAAGACGGCGAGCGTGCCCTGAGCGTCAGGGTAAAAACATACAGTAAAAGTCTCATCTGCAAACGCCCCCCCCCCCGCCCCACCCCACCCCCACCCCACACGAACCCAAGCCCCGCCTGTCACTACTTTTAAATGTGTGCCAAGTTCACGCCTCTCTTAATAAAACGTCCGTCGCTTTAAGAAACACCCACGGCCTCGCAAGGTAAAAGAATGAGCTCCACACAGTCCTAAGGGAACATAGTGCACGTTTCAAGGCATACAGGCCACCCTGCCGATCTCGCTTTGCAGTATTTCGCGGAAAAAGCGCGTTCTCCTCGGGTTGCTATGAAGGGGTCCCCAGAGATCTAAAGAGGCGTCCGCGTCCGGTAAGGGGCAGGCGAGCGGTAAGTGCGCCCCGTCGGCACCGCAGGGTCCTACATTCACTGATCACTGCGTCGCCCGGGACGCCCTCGGACTCGAGCCGCCCCGGCCAAGCCGCGTCCCGTAGCGTGTTCGTAGCGAGCGCAACCAGTGGCTTTCCTGACGACGAAAGGAGGAGGGGAAGAAGGGAGCGAGGACAATGGCGGTCATAGAGGGAAAAGCTGCGAATCGAACTCAGAAAAGACGAGGGGCGGCTCACATCCATCCGTTCGACGCGACGGCTGAGCCCGAGACGGTGACCGGAGGTGAGGGGCGATCAAAGCATGCGACCGTTGTGGGGTGTGGGACGAACAAAAACAGTGGCGAGACCAAGCGGACCCCAGGTCATTGTCGGTCTGGGGGTGGGGGGCGTTACTGCACAACTACCAGCTGCCATATTTTTTCGTCCCGAGGGCGCAGGCGACGGAAAAGAGGATAAGAACGGCGAAGATCGAGGCGGGGGAAAACGTGACCTTCGCGCCCGCAGGCGGCGCCCTGGAAGTTTTTCCACTACGCAGCGTCGCGAGCGAGCGCGCGCGCACACACAAAGAACCACTACCTACATCCGTCGTCAGAGGGGCGGCTGAGGTATCAAATGAAGGTGGGATATTGCCATCGAGGACAGGTGAGCCCGGGGCGCCGAGCCCGAGTCGCCGCTGTCGCGACGGAGCTCGAGAGCCGACAAGCCAAGACGTCTGCAGGGAATCACATCAGTAGAATGGCTTTTTGATATATATATCTATATATATATACGATTGTTTGACAGTAAGTTTCGAGACAAACGACCCCCCCCCCCCCCCACCCCACCCCGGAGCAGGAAGTCCACCCGCCGCTGACGGGTCGGGGCCGTGACCCGATCGGGAAGGATTTCAGCCGTGGCGTGGAAGCGAGGCGGGGGGGGCGGGGGCCGGGGGGGTGGGGAGGAGGAAACGAGGCGTCTTCAGTGTACGAGTCGCTTAAAGCAGGTATTTGTGTCCGGCGTCCTCGTCCAGTGTGAGGTCCACCACCTCGGGCGGGGAAACCCAGTTGGGCTGTGGGGAAACGGTAGTCCAGAGCTGGGGCTGATTTGTGCTGTTCAACTGCTCCACCGAGTTCTCCTTCCAGGAGGACAGACTCTTAATCACCCCGCCGCACGGGTGGGCGCATCTGGATGCGGAGACAAAGACATTTAGGAAGCTGCATTCATGTGCAAAACCAGGAGGAGGAGCAGGAGCAGGAGCAGGAGGTGTGTGTGTGTGTGTGTGCGTGAGAATGGGGCAGTTAAGGGTTTCTTTAGGGCGTCTTTTTACCGTGCTTTCTCCTGCACTCCCACTATCTCCACCTCGCTGTCGGAGGACGCAATGTTAATCTGGCCCTTGTTGCGCTGAGCGCTTTCCTTGTGCGACGGGTCCGCCTCCACGTGGCCTGCAACAAACAAGAGGGACAAGGGTCACGCACGGGCCGCCAGCCGACCGGCGCAGCACGTCAGAGAGCTCCGGGCCCTCGCTGACAACGTGACAGACAGGGAGCGGGCGGCGGCGGCTCCGACGGCGGGCGTCCGGGGCGGCGCGGGGCCGGAACCGGGGCCATAAAGCAGAAACTGTGGACTCTATGCTCTCAGTTAGAAAAGGGGCTCGTTTTCTTTTGTCTTCTAGCGGGGCAGAGCAGCGAATGCAGCCCGGAGATGAAAGGGAGAAGAGCTTCAAAGGCGTCTTGCTGAGATTAATAAACCCCCCCCCCCCCCCCACCCCCCACCCCGGCCCCGCTACATAGCAAGTCGCTTGCTTGGTGACACCCATGCCCGTAAATGTCCTGGCTTCACTGAGAGGAGTGGAGATGACCGGATTGTAACTGACCTGAGATCGAGCTCAGAGCTCGTACACACCCAGAGCGGGCTGCCATAGCCTGGCCCCCGTGTGTTTTTAGCTCATGCCTTATCACCGTGGGCCGGACTGTCTCCGCACTCACACTCTCCTGGTTAGAATCAGTGTCTGAAATATCATAGTGACCCACTACTGGAGGCCCGTCTGCAGGAAACAAAGAAAACACTTCATTATTCAGGACTCGGGAGGCTCGGAGAGCCCGCGGGTTCTCGTCACTTGCTCTCGTGTCCGTGTCGGCGGTGCGTCAACAAAACCCTTGACTTTTTTGTTTTTTTTGGTCTTTTTTTTTCTCTCCGTTTATTGCTTTCAAAAGAACAGCCATTCACATAGAAACGACACTATAGTACAGTCATTACAAAACACTTCAAAACGGTCTTGCTCGGTGAATAAAACGTGGCGGGGTGACGGGGGCCGACCGAGAGAGAGAGAGGTGAAATTAAAAAAAAAACAAAGAAGAAATAAAAGACAAGGGAAAAGAAGAGGTGGGGGGGGAATCCGTGGAAGAACAGGAACATGGATCTTTGTTCTACCCTGTCGAAAGGAGTCCCTGGGAGAGAGAGAGAGAGAGAGAGAGATGCATTCGCGCGCCCCGCCAGACGGGTCTGTGGGCGTGCGCGTTGGGGGAAAGGGCCGGGCTATTCTGGACAGCGTGCGCTGCTAGGGCCCTGCCTATGAATAGCGGCTTGTGATGAAACGGGCAGGTACCCGGGGGGGGGGGGGGGGGGGGGGGGGGGGGGTTGCCAAGGAAACCGGGGACTCGCCGGCGTCCAAGGCCATGTATCAAAGGTAGAAAAAGGACTAATGTAAACCAGGATCGTCTCTTTGGTAAACATTGGACTCTCCTTAGTGTTGTTCCTAAAGCGCACGGGGGTGCGGGAGGGGGGGGGGGGCCTCCCCCTCACGGTCACGGTGACTTTTTTTTCGATTTTAAAGGTCGTGAAACTAAAAACAAACGAACAAAAACAAAAAACAAACCACCCAATATTCACACAGTTTGAATTTAAAAAAAAAAACAAAGAGAAATCCCCATTAGGCCGAGAGAAAAAAACAACTAAAGATGTACTGTAAGTCACCATTTATCAGCATAAAGCAAAGCTACACCTTGCACACATGCTGCTGATGAAACGTAATTTGGCCTTGCACATTCTATATCCTAATATAATCACATGCAAACAGGTGTGGAGGAGGAGGAGGGGGGTGGGGGTGGGGGGGGGGGACAATGCTTCCAGCTTTCAGTTCTATAAAACTGACACTCATCGGGCTACATATACACATACAGGAAAAACACGCTTTAAACACCCTAACTATAAATATGATTCGGGCCAAAGGATCCCTCCTTCAGTGTTATCAACCGCGTCACCATGGCCACCTAATTCTGTAAAAGCGGTTGGAAGGGGGAGGGAGGGATACTTCCCGCCTCCACAGACCACAGGATCTGAACCAGGAAAGGCCACGCGATCACTCGGATCAGTCAGTTTTTTGACGTTTTTTTTTTCTCCCCAAAGGATAAATCAGTAAACATCGCCATGCACCATTACTGCTGTGTGTTTTGTTAGTTGAGAGTCCCGACGCCTGGGTTTTGGGTTTTCAGAGAGTAGAGTCGCTGGGGGGGGGGGGACACACGCGGTGCCTTGTGGAGGCACAGGCCGGGCTGGCAGACCAGTGCGCCAAAAAAAAAGTACGTTTTTAAGATTTTTAAGTAGGCAAACGTACGAGCGAAGATTTGAGGCTCTTGATAGCCACGACATTTGACCTCATGCCTTATCTGATGTCCATCATCTATACATAGGTTACTAAAAATAAGCGGCGGGAGTCGCCCCTGCCTCACTAGTTTCTTGTTACTGCGCGACGGCAGCGATAGCAGCAAATGGAACGAAAAGGCGAACGAAAAAAAAAAAAAAAAACGGGAAAACTCGTCCAATCCAGTCGCCCAACGGCAGGGCTGTAGCGGGTTAGTATGCGGTGCTCCATAGTGATAGGCAAAATCTGCATTTTCCGAACGTGTCGACGTTAGTAAAGCTATGCCACCAAAAACATGGTTGTCACGTGATTTCTTTTTTTTTTTCGAAAAAAGTCCTGCACCCTTGACGAGCAAAGTGCAACAGGTCAGGGGAGAGGGAGAGAGACGGGCGTGACCTAATTCCTAAAGAAATAGTACTTATGATACTCTATCGTTCCCAGCATGAAGTCAGAATGACAAGGCACATGCTATTAAGCTGCAGCACCCTCCGCCTAGCACTATCATCGTGGCTGCCCGGGCGCTGTATCACACATTCTGTACGAATGAGAAAATCAGCTACTGTCTGTCTGTCTATATGCATACGTGTGTGTGTGTGTGTGTGTGTGTTTGTGTGTGTGGAAGTGCGTACAGCTCGACAAAAAACAAAACAAGCCATACAATGAAGCAATATACTGGGAGCCCTGACTCGGGTGTCTATTGAGGAAAGGGAGCCCTGTGTCCGTGTCACAGATGCTGCAGAAATCAAACAAGGTGAGTTGGTTTATTCAGAAATGTCAAATCTCACAGTGATTCAGTGCCGGGAGGACGCGCCGGGCCCCTGCGTGACCCCGCCCAGGCCCCCAGCTGCTGTTGATGGTGTGTCCGCTCAGTCACCTCGCATGGTTTACACCTAGCGATACCCATTGCCATGCACTCCTGCACATCCGCTAGTTCTACACCGAGAGGAACTGTGAGACAGCCGGGACTGTGGTAGCGGGCGCATGACCTAAACATTCAAGAGGCCGGGATCCGGAACACCTAGATTCCCGTTCTGCGCGACCACTTCAGGTAGGATGTTGTTGTTGTTGTTTATGGGCGGCGGCGGGGCGAGGCTGTTGCTCTCTCGCGCCAGCATGTAGGCGGCCATGGTCTCCGCAGACTCCGACGACGGCAAGTAGGAACTGGGCGGGGACGGGCGCGCCCCCTGGGAGGGACGCTGCTGCCCCTCGAGGGCATCGCTCGAGCGTTTGGACGAGTCGTTGTCCGAGTCGAGGTGGGCCAGCCTCTCCATCCAGACGCGGAAGCGCTCCTCGGTCTGCCGCTGCATGACGGCAAAGCGCGTCATGGCCTCCTCCAGGACGCTGCCGATGCCGTTCCTGTCCCACGTGCCGCTGTCCAGCAGCCCATGAATCTGGGCGCCCACTCTGGAGGATCTCTCCGACGCACGTCTGAAGCCAGCTTTAAAGACATTGAGGCCAAGCCATAAGAAAATACAGTAGGCACTTTCATGCTTCCGAGGTGGACTTTTTTTGTTTGTTTTTTTTTCGTATTAAAAAAAGAGATAATGAGGTCTGGTTGGTCTGGTTTTCTGGTTACGTGCAGATCGACTTTCTCATGCTGATGGGCTAACGTCATGCAGTTGTGGCACTCAGATCTGTGTGCGGGATGTAAAAAATTAAAAAACTTAAAAAATGGTTGAAAACATTTCATGTAGTACGGGTCCCTAATGTAAGATAGCTGGATGTCAGTGACCGGTTTGGAAAATGTGGTTACTGGAGAGACTTGGAAGCAAGTGCGGCCGTTCGAGGCAAATCCATTCCAACCGAGGTTGGCGGCCAGAGGAGAAATGTTTCCGCTAAAAACCGCCTCGTGTAATATGCAGCTGGGCTAGTGTGGACTTAAAATGTCATATAACGCCTCTGGAGTGCGGCCGCCTAGACTTGACCGCATCCGGTCAACTCCGTTTTATACCTAACCAGCGTTGCGGGGGTTCTGCTGGAGCCTCTCCTCGGCACACGGAGGGGCCCGGTCCGTCGCCTCCGGTAAAATGCTAGCTAGAACGTGACGTTGCAAACTTCGCTCCGGGAGGGGATAAACTGGCCCCCCGAGCAAACCCCACAGGTTGTATTCTAAGAAACGGGGTGAAAAGATCAGCCTAGAGCAAACAACTCCTCCACCAACAGCAGCAGCAGCAGCAGCAGCAGCAGCGGGCCCGTAAACGCCACCCGGCTCAAGGCCAAAAACTCAACTCACCAAAGAGATTTCTACAATCATCCTGGGGGGAGAGGGGGAGGGGGGGGGGACGGTTGTTCAACTACGAGGAACGAACACAGGGCTCGTCAGCGTTCGTCTTGGCGGACACCTCTACGCCCAATTTTGGCCGGCCCCGTTCGCCCAGAGCTAACGCGGAGCTTGACCTGCGATGACCGACTCTCTTCAGCTCCAAAAAGCCGTCTGGCTGAAGGAAGGGGAACCACCTGTTTGCAATTGCGCGAAAAGAAGAAAAAAAAAAGGCCCGACAGGCTCCCGTGCAGACGGAGCGCCGTGCGGAAGACCTGCGGGATTATTTAAAGGCCGCGGGCGGGGAGAGAGGGAGAGAGGGAGGGGAAAAAAAGCAGCGCAGACTATAAACGAGCCTCGCAACTTTGCACCGGCACGACGGCTGTGTCTGAAATCCCCCCCCCCGGGTTCCGTTCCCCCTACGTAAATCTATGAATCTATGACTACGAAGCGCACTCGCTCGTCGCTTCACACCTTCACGTGCCCGTCCGAAAAGGCGTAGTTTCTTCGACATCGAGGCTGAATTCTTTCCTCTTCGGCCTCTACTCCATGCAACACGGGGCTTTCCGTCTACTTCAGCCACTCCGCCGTAACCTGTGTCTGACGACGTTTTGGTAGTGTTTATGGCTCATATTGTTTTCACAGCACCTATGTCCCATCTGCTTAATAATAAGCAGTCACTCTGCTTTGTGTGCATACTTCCAGCTGCTCCACCGGGTCCACTGTTTTTCCCTCCAACCTCGATGCGCGTTCGGAAACGCGGTCCGAACCATCGCCTACGCCACTAAAGGGGGAGCGGGGTGTGATTCCTGACACGGCGGGGGGGGGGGGGGGGGGGGGGGGGGACCGTACACCGGCGACTATTCGCGGCGAGGGCTGTGGACCCGAAAGGGCTCGCCTGTCGAATTTGCAGAACTAACGATACACGGGTGAGGTTGACACAACTCCGCTCGTGTTGCTCCCATGAACGGAAAAATGACGGACGCTAAACGTCCACAGCATGCAGACAACGAGTTCCACACAGTCTCTCTCAGTGCGGGGGTGAATGGGGACAGATGATGAGTGGGAAAACATCACAACGACGACGACACAAAAACAGAAAGAAAGACAGTGATCAATTAACACAGACAAAAGCAGTGCTTGGAGAATGTTTTTTTTCTTTTCTTTTTTTGTTAACAGAATGTTTGCGCACAGTCCCGCCGGGTCTTCTGCTATGTGTGGCCGGGCTGCCTGGGCATTTAAGAGACATGCAGGCCCGCGTGTTTCTAGCGCTATGTGATGCGTTACTGGGCGCGTCTGCCTCCACCACGGCCCCCCCGGGGAGTGCTGCTGTCGTGTGCTGCGCGTTAGCAAATATCATAGGTTACCTGAAATATCAGTCTTGATTGTCTTGCTACCCCCCGACGTGTCGTCGTCCTCGTCCTCGGACGAGCTCGTGCTGGAGTCGCACGTCAGCTCGCTGTCGCTCGTACTGCTGTCCTGCAGCAGGTTGTACTTCTTCCGCGCCGCCGCCTCGCGCTTTTGCCGCAGCAGGCGCATCCGCTCCTTGTGTTTCTGGCTCCGGTGACCTTTCACTTTCGTCAGCTTGCCGTTGGTTTGTTTTTCCGGCCCCCCTCCTCCTCCTCCTCCGCCTCCTCCCCCTCCTGCCGCCGCGGCGGCGGTGGCGGCGGCAGCCATGGTGGGCTGGCAGCGGTTTTTTCTTCGCCGCCATGGCGTTGGGCGGCATCTCGCTCTCGGAGCGCGACCGCCGGGACTTTCTCCCGCCCGCTTGCCTCCCGGTCGCCTGCCCGGGATCGTTCGATGCCTCCATGCTCGCCCCATCCTCCTCGCCTCCTCCTCCTCCTCCCCCCGCGGCGGCCGCGGCCGCCCGGGCGGCGCCCTCCTCCCCCGAGGAGAGCGTGTCTGAGTCAGCGAGGTGGCCGCTGGAAGACGGCGAGAGCATGCAGGGGTTCGACGAGTCGCTCTCGTAGACGTGGCGGGAGACGGGTTTGTCGCTGCCTGTGGAGGCGTGCTGGGACTCCGGGGAGTCCCTGCGGAGCTCCTTCATCAGGCATGGCATGGAGAGGAGGCTCTGCTCGCCCTCTGTGTTCAGAGGGCTGTCCCCTTCCTTTTCCCGGGGCGGGGAGCTGGTACTGGTGGTGGTCTCCGTTTTCAGGGTGTCGTCCTGCTCCCCCTGAGCGGAGGCGGCGGCTGATTGTGCTTCATCAAGGCACTCTAGCGGGCACTCGGCGTCCACAAATTCTTCTGCCTTCTCGGAATCAGCCATCTTCATGCTAGTTGAGCCCAGAGCCCAAAGGTCCAACAAACATGGACCAATGTGCCTGGACAGGAGCTCACCTGCTGGAAAGGGGGAAAAAAAGAATACACAAAACTGTTTCTAGTTCAAATCTTTGGGCCGTTTGACTATATGAGGCATATCTGATCGAACTATGATTAAACGAAGCATCTTAGGGGAGGACTCGATGTCCAATGGGTGAAACTGATAAGTGCAAAATATCAGAAAATGAACACATACAATGTCTCTTTTGGTTAGATGCAGCAATATCAAATATTTACGACAATTTTAGATTGGCAGTTCATGCTATCTATCTAAAAAATAAATCTACGTTAGAAAAATATATCTGTTGGCAAGTTCAGGTTGCTTCTATGCGCTCAAATTTGCACTGAAATCTGTTTCATTCGCAGCCTCGAATTTATTTTGGCAGTCTCATAGGTTCCTTCACGACTGCACAGCAAGCACTACTACTCCTAATCTATAAATGTTTGCGAAGTGTTGTACATGGACACAGCTGCTGTTACCTTTGTAGACACTGTGGTTGCCAGGAACTATGAAATTTCCCTGACGGAACCACCCCGAGGGATCGACACGGTATCAATCCATCTACCGTGTCGTACAGTAATTCAAAGCACCACTGTGGCTCGATACGTCGTGGTTTCACACGTCTACACTGCCGATCGCGTTAAACGCATTTCGACAAAACGCACTCCAGAAAACAACAAGTTTTGTATGTTGGATTGTGCATGCTAACAAACCTCCCTGTCCACATTAACGCCACAGCTAGCACGCACAAGCTACTTCGAAGTGCTTCCACACATTGAACAAAAACAGTTTTGAGTTTATTTTGTGCGTTCTCCAACTCGCTTCACTGCCGTTCCGTGTTTAAGTACCAAAACCCAAGTTTATCCGAGAATGTATTAAAATCTCTTTCAAATGGTAGTAGTGATAAGCTGTGGCTAGCGTCAACGAGCAATAATCACTTTTATTACAAATGAGTTATTAACGCATCGCATGTATCGACAGGGATTGCTTGGATTTGTTTTTAACGCCACGCCCTTAATCGAACTGGGTATTTTATTTCAATTTTATCAGTGGAGTTGGTCGCAGCTGTGGCTTAGCTGCAGCTAACACAGGCTCGGCTCCAGTCACTACTTTTAGCTGCGTAGTAGTGCAGCTATCTTCGGCCATAACCTTAGAGTCTGCACACTTGGCTGGAACAGCCCAACTGGTGGGACAATGTTCGGGTTGCAGGGCAGTGGCCCGCAAAGATCCTAAAATTGGAAGCGGTATCCGACCTCCCGTTGGCGTGGGAAACGTCTCGCCAGGAACTAACGTTATCTCGACTGGAGCGATAGCCACTTAGCATTCCGCGCGGCTAGTTGTAACTTACCAAGGCGTTAGTTGTATTCTTCTGTTCCCAGTGTGAGACTTTTCGACATTTTCGGGTGGCTCGTGGCGTCTGTGGTTTTCAACGCATGTGCAGTGCAATTACAAATATACTTCAGTTATGTACAAATTGGAAGAATGTGGATGTCTTTTTTGGCGCAGTGTGCACCTCGCACCTAGGCGAGCCCCGTTAGCCGTTAGCCGTTAGCTGTGTGTTTATTTTAAAATGTCTCCATCTGACGACCGTCTCCACAAAGATGACCACGTCACGTCCGCTTGTTTCCCCCCGTCGGTGCACCACTCGTAGGTGTAACGGTGGTACTGCAGCAGGGGGAGGACGGCGGAGAAGTCTGAGCCATTGACTGTATGTGACATATATAGAGAAACAGATGTATGTAAAACACAGGGAGGAAAAAACGAAATGTGATTAGACAAACAGACAGACAGACAATCTTCTTCAGTATTCTGACACGTTATCCATCATATTGTCAATTGATAAAGAATTCTACAATATTGGAAATTGAAAGGTGTCTTAATCCATGGTGATGAATCTAGTGCAAGACCAATCGTTGTGACACATCAGAAGCATTTGTTAGTTAACGTTTATTATCATCCCAAAACCAATCTGGTCATGAATGATATAGTAATAATAGATAATAGGTGGATAGGTTATAGCACAATCTGTGTGTAAATTCAGGCAATTCAGTTCAATTCAAAGCTTTTAATGTCAGTGTAGTGATGTGCAAAATAAGTCAAAACGCAAGTTGTGGTGAAGAAAGGGGTCGACATACATAAAAGCAGGGGTTGTAAAAAATAAGTGTAACAAATGAGTCGGCAGCAGTTAATAATAAATAAATGTAATAATAAATGTAATTAATGAATGTATTCAAATTATCAAGAGAAATATTAAATAAAAACAGTGAGACAGTTCATTGTATCTTTTTGTGTCTCATGTCGAAATATAAATTAAGATGTGAACTTTAACAGATACTCCATAAACTACAAAAATAAATAAATACACCACTGAACAACTTAATTTAACACTTTTACATATTCCCTTTCCTCGTAAAAAAGACAAGCATACGATTAAAATGAATGAAAACAAGCATAAAAGTTAATTCACATGTGAAGCAGAAAATAGAAACGGCTTTTATTGTGAAGTGCTTCCGGGTGAGCGTGACCTTTCTAGCAGCCTCCTCCGTGTCCGCCATCCTTCTCTCCCCGCTCCGGAGCAGGACTCGCTGAGCAGGCCACAGACATGCTGACTGTACGCGTCGCCGCGGCCCTGGCCCGCACCCTACCCCGACGGGCTGGCTTTGTAAGGAACTTTACTCTCCTAACCTGACATTTCTGGCGACTTTCTGAATAACATGTGGACGCCACTTAGCGAGAAAGCCGCGGTAGTGTTGTGCAGAGGACACCGGGCCCTTCACGTTAGTGACGTTAGCTAGGCAGACTGGAACACGCTGTCCACAAATTAACAAGGGAGTGTATCGCTAAAAAACCGCGAGATAACCAAGTGAGCTGCGTTTGAACCTATAGATACGTTGTCATTCATTGAGATTCAGTGAAAGCGTGATAATGACTAATGTAATGTGGGATTGAAGGTCAGGTGTGTACGCTAGCTGTCAATGCAGAGATATTTACAGGTTAACTTCAACACAGCTGTTTATGTGTTCTAGATAGGGTTACTCATGAGATATTCTAGCTTTCTGTTCGAGTGCATTTTACTGGATTTGCAGGCAACCCTGTGTAATGTGATTACAGGTCGTATGACTTGCCACTTTCGTGTCCAAATTTAGATATGGAATAAAACTGTGCAAACTACATTTTTTTTGCTTTGTCCCAGTTTATGTCTCACTTGGAGCTTTCTTACAATTTAATTAGACAATGTAGCATGAAAAGTTATGAAACTTTTTTTGCAGAGGTTAAAAAAAATTGCTCTTGCTGATAATGTAATTGACTCCACCAGCGCTACAAATGTACTGCACGGTTGCAGCTTTCGATTCCTTCTATGTAGATCTGTATGAAATTTGTAGTTGGGGATCATTTGCCTGGATTCGGGCGAAGAATTGATTACACTGAAAGCCTGTTCATGCACTATCTTACCGACATAGTACCTAGTAGTGTTGCAAGGGTGTGCGGGAGCCTCCCTTAAGTGCACATAGAGAAAAAGGCAGGGAATACACCCGGCACAGTTCACATGCCACACACGCTCCAGTCAGCCTAAATATGTACATTGTTTTTTGGACTGTGATAGGAAGCCAGTGATCCAGAAAGGCAGAGTTGCCTCCTAACTTTTCCTTTCTCGTCTTAAAAGGTATCCAAGAACGTTGCTGCAGCATGTGTAGGAGTCAAGAACCTGCACACTGCCCGTCCATGCCTGCAGAAAACTGGTCAGTATTTCCTGAAACCTCTATTGATGTTAGATTATAGTTAATTGAGATTATACCTAGACAGAGCATTTTAAAAACATTTGAAATCAGTTGACATTTGCTAAGTAGCACCTTGCTGGCTTTTAAGGCACCGCCGAGGTG
Organism: Karalla daura; assembly: GCA_029224185.1. Classification (NCBI taxonomy): domain Eukaryota; kingdom Metazoa; phylum Chordata; class Actinopteri; order Chaetodontiformes; family Leiognathidae; genus Karalla; species Karalla daura. The sequence goes on from CM055201.1 coordinate 7,344,405, forward strand.
TCATCCATTCTGGAGGAGAAGATCATGGGAGCTGACACCAGTGCTGACCTGGAGGAGACAGGTCGCGTGCTCTCCATCGGTGATGGTATCGCCAGAGTGTACGGTCTGAGAAACGTACAGGCTGAGGAGATGGTGGAGTTCTCCTCTGGTCTGAAGGTGAGACTGTGGTGGTCAGACCGACCTCTCGCAGCGTCAGCATCCAGCAGACTGACTGAGTTCTTCCAACCGGCCCAGAGCCATAATGGTTGCTGCTTTCCCCTCGCCAGGGCATGTCTCTGAACTTGGAGCCTGACAACGTCGGTGTGGTGGTGTTTGGTAACGACAAGCTGATCAAGGAGGGCGACATCGTCAAGAGGACGGGAGCCATCGTCGACGTGCCTGTTGGAGAGGAGCTCCTGGGCCGCGTCGTCGATGCTCTGGGAAATGCTATTGACGGAAAGGTGAGTGATGGTGAAGTGTCTCCATATAAAAAAACCAATTAGATGCAAAACACAAATTTTGCACCCTTGTTACCAGCAAAACAAAATAATGCTCCCATTCATCCACTATTTTTGTCACAGGGACCCCTTGGCTCCAGTACCCGTAGGCGTGTTGGTCTGAAGGCCCCAGGTATCATCCCCCGTATCTCTGTGAGGGAGCCCATGCAGACTGGCATCAAAGCTGTGGACAGTCTGGTCCCCATCGGCCGTGGCCAGCGTGAGCTCATCATTGGAGACAGGCAGACCGGGTAGGAGGACTCTGCTCAAAGTGAATAGCGGAGCACAAGGCGCCATTTGATGTTGTTCCTGGGGCCATTGAAATCCCTCTCTGAAGCTCTGTGACGCCAGAGTAGTTTTTCTCTCTGTTGTTTTAATGGGAATATTTATAAGGGTTTCAAATGGTCTATTCCGCAAGCACTGGAGTTGAGAGCGCATAGTCTGTCAGAGCTGCTCCCTAGTCAAAACATTGACTCTGCAAACTCTTTATTTTGTCCCAAACACGCGTCTACTTCTCCACCATCTTACCGCCTCGAATCCGTCTCGCAGCAAAACCGCCATTGCCATCGACACGATCATCAACCAGAAGCGCTTCAACGAGGGAACCGACGAGAAGAAGAAGCTGTACTGCATCTACGTGGCCATCGGCCAGAAGAGGTCCACCGTGGCTCAGCTGGTCAAGAGGCTGACCGACGCCGACGCCATGAAGTACACCATCGTGGTGTCCGCCACCGCCTCCGACGCCGCCCCGCTGCAGTACCTGGCCCCCTACTCCGGCTGCTCCATGGGAGAGTACTTCAGGGACAACGGCAAGCACGCCCTCATCATCTACGACGATCTGTCCAAGCAGGTGGGTCCAAGGGGCATGGACGCGGACTCCTGGACTGCGTCATAAACCAAGTCGTCTCCTCCTCCACCCCATTATTGATATTGAGGGTGTCCCCAGCGAGCTGAGCATCTTGTGTTTCCAGGCCGTGGCCTACCGTCAGATGTCCCTGCTGCTGCGTCGTCCCCCCGGCCGCGAGGCTTACCCGGGAGACGTCTTCTACTTGCATTCCCGTCTGCTGGAGAGGGCCGCCAAGATGAACGACAACTTCGGCGGCGGCTCCCTCACAGCCCTTCCCGTCATCGAGACGCAGGCCGGCGACGTGTCGGCCTACATTCCAACCAACGTCATCTCCATCACAGACGGACAGGTGAGGCGGTGGACCCGGCCGGCCGGCAGCTCGGCCACACTCCGAGCTCAGCAGCCGCTGAAGGGCTTGTCTCTCTCTCTCTCTTCCTCAGATCTTCTTGGAGACCGAGCTGTTCTACAAGGGTATCCGCCCAGCCATCAACGTGGGTCTGTCTGTGTCCCGTGTCGGATCTGCTGCCCAGACCAGGGCCATGAAGCAGGTAAGACCGTCGCAAGAAGCAAAGTTTCATGTTCGGGCACAAAAACAGTCTGAATTGCAAGGCAGATGTGGTGGATGTCACTATACTATAGGCATCTATCAATCTCTGGGCGTCTGACAGAAATCACTAACCCCCCCCCCCCCCCCCTTCCCTCTCCAGGTGGCTGGTACCATGAAGCTGGAGCTGGCCCAGTACCGTGAGGTGGCCGCCTTCGCCCAGTTCGGCTCAGACCTGGACGCAGCCACCCAGCAGCTGCTGAACCGCGGCGTTCGCCTGACCGAGCTCCTGAAGCAGGGCCAGTACTGTGAGTATTCCCGTGTCCCTCCTTCAGACGGGGCCCCCCCCCCTGCTGCAGGTGTGTGCTGACGGTGGGCTCTCGTCTCGCAGCGCCCATGGCCATTGAGGAGCAAGTGACGGTCATCTACGCCGGTGTGAGGGGACACCTGGACAAGATGGAGCCCAGCAAGATCACCAAATTCGAGAAGGCCTTCCTGCAGCACATTCTGAGCCAGCACCAAGACCTGCTGGCAGCTATCAAGTGAGTTCAGTCAGGTGATTCTGTTTCCTCTTCCTTTCATTCATCCATTTCTGTAACCCGTTTTTTGTTTTTTTTTATTGCAGGGCTGACGGCAAAATCTCCGAGGCCTCTGATGCTAAACTCAAGCAGATTGTGTTGACTTTCCTCTCCAGCTTTGAGTAAAACGGTGCTCTTTTGTTTCGGTTGTTTTACTGTTTGCGTGGTTGCAGCGTCGGTTCTTCTTTCTATGAGCTTAAAAAAAGAAAATTCAAGTGGCACTTGATCTTTAATGTACAGAAATCTCTAAACGGAGAATAAAGTATTCCAACGAGTTGACTCGATCGCCTCTTTTTGTGATCCAAGAGCTGTTGTCGGGCCTTACGGTCTGGTGAAGTTGTGATGGCCTACATTTGTGTCTTAATACATTTCACACTTCTTAATGAGGCAGAGTTGCAGCTTTACCTCTTGACTTGATGCAGCAAGCACCAAATTAGAAAGGCCAATTGGTGGTGGGGAGACAGGCTGTGATAAAGACAACAAGCTCATCAGCTAATTGCACACAAATGAGTCATGCTACTATGAGAGTTAAAAACTAAAAGCAATTAAAATGTGACTATGGTTCAAGTTACTCTTAAATTCTGTTCACACTGAGATTGAAATGTAATATTTTCATTAGCCAACAGTGTTGGATATTCAGCAGAAACATTAGGCTTTTCATAGAACAAATATAACTTAACTAATAAGTTAAAGTTCTAAAGTTCATGGTTATGTCTTACATGTCACTGGGAACAAAGTGGACTGAGACACAGAAAACCCAAACTTCAGGCATGCAACATTGCCCTCTGCTGGACTTGTCAATGAACACTTCTGGTCCATCATAGCAGGCAGTAATGAACGACACTCTTCTATTCAAAAAGCAGAGTCTTAATTTTTTCCAAAATCCAAATTTTCAATTCACTGGAGAGATAAACACAAATCAGTGTATTTGTGAATTAGTCTTTATTGGTTCAAGTGAAGAAAGTGAAGAATAAGTCGTGTGAAGGTGAGTGGTCATGAACTCCGACGAACAGCACTGTTGACAGTTAACGGTGATAATCATATCAATACGGTGAGGTGTGCGCAGTACATTTTAGGAAAAGAGGTGAGTGAGTGAGTGAGGGAACAATGACAACTTGATCAAACGTTGTGGCAGAGTGCTCGATTAAAAAAAAAGTTTAGACCAGTGAAAACGCAGTGATTTGTGAGACAAAATACTTTGAGACTTACTTTAAGGGAAAGACTTTTTGCAAAAAAACAAAAACATAATAAATTAACAGAAAAATAAGTTAACACTAAAACTGTCACAGACAGACACAGGCGGCCTGGACACGTCACACCCAGTACTGCTTGGTGTGTATGGCGGGCCTGTGGTGCTTGTGCTTGGGCAGGTGGTTCTGCTTGACGTAGCAGGGGTCGTAGTAATCCCACTCCAGGGCCGACGTCAGGACGCCGTTGGACAGGCCGTCGCTGTCTGCAGACAGAATCCGCAGGGACACACCTGGACAGAAACCCAGACTCATCGTCATACACCCTGAACAGTCACCACAGAGAGGGGAAGCACAGGCTTTGATCGCGACATCGTTTTCTTCAGACCCCTGGTACTTTCAAATCATGCACACGCTGTAGACGGATGTGTCAAAATCTGCATAGTCATTACTCACACACGGCACCTTTTGATTTAGTGTGGGTGAGCGACTTTCAGAAACGGCAGCTAAACTTTGAAACCTGCTAAGAGCCTGTCATGTAATGCTTTAATTGCCAGCACCAGACGGCCTGTCTTTTTGTAAGTGCATTAACAATGGGGAAAAAAAAAACACCTCATCTCAGCAAATGTCAGGGTGAAAATTAGACTGTGTCACAGCACTTTCACATAACGGGAAATTTCTAGGTTTTTCTAACTATAGCAAATGCTGAAAGGCCAACAAAATTGGGACACTTTGTGTTTGTGGCCAGAAAAAGCACCAGGTTGAAACGATTTCTCATCTCTCAACACGAAAAACACATTATCCCCTTCTACTGCACAAAGTGGTCCTGTAAAGGACAAGTAAGATCTGGCTTGTTTCCCCACACTCATGTCTGTTGCTCCAGATTTCATAAGGGGCAGTTTCTCCCCATCATATTATTCGTTTTTGCCAGTTTGATGCAGCAGTTGTGAATGATGTGCACTGGTCCCAGGGCAGCTGAAGAATGCACCTGCACTTGCGCCAAAGTCACTATCCAGGCCTGGTCCCACTGCAGACACATTCAGGCAGGACTCCTCTGAGCTCGGCCGTGGGAACTCGCACTGCATGCCCATACTGTCGAAGACGCGCACCGCAACACCTGGACTGACGTCTGTCAACATCTGGTAGGTGCCGGCGCGACGGACGCGACCTGCGTGTTCTGTCTCATGCTGTGAAATAGGAAAAAAAATACACACATATAAGCTTCACACTCGAATCAAAAGTACCCAAACACAATTGAGGACAATAAAAGACATTAAATCATGGAAAAGCAAACGATTTTAGTAGTTCATACAGTTATACTCATACATTCGTAAAAATTGACATCACATATTCATCAACCAATATTTTCAGTTTGTTTGCCTTGTTTGGCAACGTGGGAATATACAGCAAAAGCTACAGAGGCCTTAACTTGGGTTCTGAACTTTGATCTCGAGGCTTAGATGTTTTACCTAGATATTGCTGTGAACATCGAGGTACAAGATCCAAGATTCCCATGTTGTGTTAACACGCTGTACCATTTGGAAGTTATTCCAAAACACATCACAGGTTCACATTCCAGTCAGACCGAGGGCATTTCTGTATGGACTTACATGGACTTACATTGCATGTTTTCCCAGTTTGCGCATAGATTTTGTGCACGTTTCAAAAACAGGCATGCTTAGTCTGATTGGAGACTGCAAATTTGCCCCTGTGATAGAGGGGGCAAATTTCTTATTCTTAATTGTGTTATTCGTCTACACTGTTGCGTGTCACACCAAACTGTCTATCTACCTCCATCCATCTTTGCACTCACCGTCGGGGAGTTGGGTGGAACCAGGTTCACTCTGGTTTCAGCCTCAGTGTCCACACTGCTCTGCACCAGAACCGGGGCGCTCTTACACCAGCCGGCCCTGCCCAGACTGTGCAGCCGGGGCTCCCGCTCCATCCCCGGGCTGAACACAGCCGCCGGGGACGCTGCCTGTATGGTGCTCGGGGCCCTCAGGGACCCGGACCCGGTGGCTCCGTCCGGCCTCAGGAGCCGGAACCGGGGGTCCTCCGCGGCCCGGTCCCTGGAGGAAGCCCTGGAGGAGGTGACGGGGTGCGGCAGGACGGGCTCCGACAGGGACATGTAGGCTCTGCGGCCCGGGAACACCACCTCGGAGCCCCGGGGGAGCCCGGGGTGGTGCAGGCCGGACTGCAGCAGCATCTCCTCCGTGTCTTGTGCCTGTCTGCGGCACTTCTTCTTGGACAGGAGCAGCAGCTTGTAGCCCAGGAAGAGACAGTTGAGCAGGAGCAGGATGACCACGCAGGGGATCAGCAGCAGGACCACCAAGGTGAGGTTAGTAACGGGGTAACCCTCGGTCGCGTCTGCGGCAGAAGTCTGGCCTATCTGCGACATTTCATCTCAGAGGACGTGGAGGATCAATTAAAGCACAGGTGTGTTGCTGAGCCAATTAAGGTGCCCTGCTTTGTGATTCAGAGTGATCTTGCTCTGTCTCTCAGACCCTCTTTCCAAGGGAGCAATTCCTGTGCTGTTGAGGGGTTTGCGCGTTGTTTGGAACCATTTTTCTGTCTCTCGGGCCGGAAAAGACAGCTCCATAGCAGCGAGATTTCTTTGAGGGACTGCTGGAGGTGCGAGCCGCCTACGTCAGTTGTTGGGGGCGGGGTTATTGAAAGCAACGGAACGAATTCACGAGACCGTGGACGTGACGAAAAAGGCGGGACTCAGAGGCTATCGCTTGATTGTCTCAGGCGTTTAATGTTCTAACAATATTAACATATATTCGTCTAGTTATGAAAAATATCACATTGTATGACTACACAAAATGACATTTGAGGAACGATAATCCCTCAAGAGGTTCAGACTTGTTCTTTATTCATTACAATCCCATGTATTTCAGAATCCTTCATAGAGTAGCCATACTAATACCAACCTCACCCACTGTGCTAAGTAACACTAAAATGCCAGCATGCCTCGAGCCAAGCATAAAGTAGAGTTTAATTGAACTGAATAAACAAAATATCTTGAAATAACATGATAATTTCATGTTATAACGTGATATATCACATTTACAATAATGTGATATATGTATTATTAAAATATGAAAAAGATATTGTTACAAAAATACACCGTATATGTAATAATGTGATACAGAGAAACAAGCTGTCTACTTGCTTTATGGTTGTAGGAGAAGATTCAGAACACATGCAAGAAAACTTTGCATACCAAGCCGGTATTTGTACAAAGGCAGTGAAATAGCCATAGCTTGTATAGTTTGCCATTGGTGAAGTTTTTTTGGCGCCAGTGTTTAAAGAGAAAGTGGTGATGTAGCTGTAGATGACGTAATGACGTGGCACCCTAATCACCTCAAGCCATGGAAAAGCAAAATTGCTCTCAGCTAGTTTGGAAGTTGAACCAACTGAATCAATACCGCCACTGGAGCTGCTTAAAAGCAACACACCAGCCTTCACCTTACCTCAAAACGACCTGTAAATCTTTGTCACTGTAGACTTTCAGTGATAACAAAACAAATGCATGAGCTGTGCAGCTCAACAGGTGTGTCCCATCACCGGCAAAGATATTGTTTTGTCCTTTAAGCTCCACTAGGTGGCAGTAGGCTGCCAGATTCCTGCACTGCACTGACTGCAGTGACCGACTTCATGCTCTGAATTGTGATAGTCTGGACTGCAGTGTCTGATAAAGAGGTGGAGGAAGTTAGTTAAATGCCCTCAGCACTGCACCACCTGCAGTAAAGACAGGTACGGCGTGGAGGTCTTATCATTACTGAAGAGGTCTTGTGCTTTAAAATGCCCCTTGGCAATATTTTACTGCAATATCTGATGCATGTGGATTAATGCCAGTGCTGCATTCATTTGAATGCTGCATTGTGCTAATGTACATTTTTAAGGCTCAAAGTTTTCATGACTCAACAAGCCATCCAGTACATTATGTTACAACAATGCACATTAGAATGCACACTGATGTAAAATAGAGTGTTTTCACAGGTTTTTATTTCACACCCACATCTGAACTGACACCCAAGGATGCACATGTCATTAGCTCAGTGTGACTGTGCAATCCATCCATCCATCAATCTTAACTGGCAGAGAAAACCCATGGTTTGGTATGACCAGGTTTTGAACTTGAGAGTTATTGCTGCGAGGCAACAGAACAGGAAAGAATAGTGTTTTTACTGAGAATATTTAGTACACACATGTGCTAATTTACCCACTTTGGGATGAATAAAAGTTTTTTTTTTCTTTTTAGATTTTATTTAGAGGTACATTGCAGTTCTGAGAACAACTTAGCTGCAAAATTTCTTTAAAAAGCTGTAAAATTGCTGTAAATTTCTCTTGAGCTTAAAAAAACCAGCTGGTTTTAAATTTTTTATGACGCATATTAGAGCTAATGCGAGAGGATTTAACTGTAGGAATACTTAATTAGAAAGATGTGGAGATGTCTGGCTTTCACAGGCCAGGGAGAGGGTCAAACTGGAAATGAGGGCTATCATAAGCTGGTAGAGTAATGCCATGGAGTACAGAGTATGCGTCTGTAAGATGTAGCTGAGCTCATATATGAAGTTGTATAATGTGGAGGTACTCACCACAAGTACCTGTGTGAATAGATTGATAGATAAATGCTTTTTGTAGTCAGCCTACAGGTCTTATGTAACAACATATATGTAACAAAGAGATGCAGAGAACTTCAATGAAATCCAGTTTGTCTTTATTTGTCATGCTATCAAACATGTCAGGTAATAATACATCAAGGCTGCAATATTTATATACAAACATGTCAATATAATTCAATAGAACATTTGACAGATGAATCTCTCTTAGAGACAATGTTTTCGCATTTTGTACACAAAGTAGATCTTTGTACACAAGTACATGATATGCTATTGTAATAAATCAATGCAAAATATCAGTCATATGAACTCCATATAACTATAATAAAGTTGTTAATGTATTTTTTTTCTAAGCAAGCTTCCACCTCTGGGGTTGAAAGAAGTCTATACAGACTTGAATAGCACACTGATATCCTGCTTGAGGTTTGCAAGTATAACAGTACAGATTACTTTCTCATTCTGCAGAAAGGCAACTGAATCAACAGAACGCCCTCAGATACCAAAGACCTCCTTCATCAGCTCTGAACTTTCTGCCCATGCAGGAAGTCGTGTCCTCTACAGAACTCACAAAAGCACTACTTGCCATTTTCCAAACACAATAAGAGGTTGTGATTGGTTGTGATACTAGCACCCTTAGGCAAGGCTGTGTGTGAATTGGTAACAAGATTACACAGGTTGTCTCGATTAGCACTGGCCCAGGCTGTGCTTGATGATCTCGCGGGACTGTGGTGGGATCCTGTCCGGGAAAAGCACCTGGAACTCCACCACCAGGTCGCCGCGCTGGGACGGGCTCTTGGGATGGGGCAGGCCTTCGCCCCGCAGCCGCCGCACCGCACCCGGCTTGATGACATCGCTGCACGGCAGAGGCATCATCCTGTTGTCGAGTGTTGGGACGTTGACTGTGCAGCCACAGAGAGCCTGGGTAGACACAAAGGGTGGAAAAAGTCAGCTCTGGAGATCTGTATTTTATATATGGAGCCTGGTTTGCATCCCGAGTGGCTGGAATGGGGTTGAGTGTGCATGAAGCAAAAAGAGAAAAATTGCCAGATTTTTTTTAAAGTGCCAAGTTGCATAACAGATAAATATGGACTGTCTGCCTCAAAAAGCACAATGACTTTTCTGTGTTATGCAAGAAACCGGTGTTACAGATGTGATAATCGTTGCCCTATTTACCGGCTGCGAGTGGGAGTTAAGTGCATCAGTGCCTGAACGGAGCCACAGGAAGATGGAGGGGCTCTTTGAAATGTCAGTTTCTGTGACTGCTACCCTGCTAATCTGTGCGTGGGTTTGGGTAGAAGTGAGAGCCAGAGATGGAACGAGCCCAAAAAAAGGAGAGATGGAGGAGGAGGAGGAGGAGAGGAGTCTGCAGCACACATAGTAGCTGAGAGTGAGAGCTGAAGTGCGATTGGTGGAGGCTAAATTTAGCTCTCTCACTCTGCGGGTGCTGGTGAGGTAACCAAGGCGTTGGCAGGCTGCTGCTGCTGCTCTATCAGCGGGGTCTGCCAGCCCATTGTAAGCTGGGGGCTCAGGAGCCCTCAACACTACTCTACGCTAGAGAACAGAACAGAATGTTCTGGTTCCAGAGACTGACTGACTGACTGATATCACCCTGCCTGAGGTCTTGTTGGTGCCTCGGGGATTGATTTTCTAGACTATTTCAGTGAATGCATCATTCGAGTGTTATGTAAAGGACGAGATGCTGTGGACGGCTTTGAGCCTTCAACTGTGTAGGTGTCAGTGGTTGGTAAAATTACATTGTGTCGCCACTCATAGACCTCTAACCTGTTTCATAATGTCACGTTTATCCATTCACTGATGGGAGTCAAACTATCAGGATGAAATATGTTGCAAAGGTGTGTTTTAAGGGCCCCAGACTCACCTCTTTGAGGGTGATCTTGGCCGTATAGACGATGTTGGCGCCATCTCTCTTGTACACGCTGTGTTCCTTGTCCCGGAGGACGAAGGTGATGTCTGCTGGGGTGCTGTTGGGCGTCTCGTCGCCCTCCCGGGGGAAGGTGATCTTGGTGCCCGCCCTCCATCCCTTCTTCACCACCACGTTCAGCACCTTGTCCTCGGAGCGGAGGCTGCGGCTGTCGGCCCCCAGGCGGCTGCGGGTGATCTTGACGTGCTTGGTGCAGCCGTGCAGCACCTCCTCCAGGGTCACCAGCAGGTCGTGTACCACCTCGTCGCCCTGGAGCCGCCGCTGGCCCCGCCGCAGGCCGGCGTCGGGCCCGGAGAAGCCGCCGCCCACGTGGCTGAAGGGGAACCGGCGGAAGGGATTGAAGAGGTCTTCCTCGCTGTCTGCGTCGTAGCCGAAGAAGATGTCAAAGTGGTCCGAGCCGTGGAAGAAGGAGGAGAAGGTGGCGTGGGGGTCGCCGTGGAAGTTGTTGCGGAACAGGTTGCCTTGGCTTGATAGAGACATCCCATTTTTCAGGCCTGGGGGAAAAAAACAGGAAGAGGAGTTAATATCTGTAGCTCCTTCATCTATCTTTAGAAGGTTTACCAAACATCTGCCGTTTGAAGTTCTCAGGAAAACACTTTCACTGCCCCCTGAATAATTTATCAGCCCGGCAGCTGTGGAAGCTGCACATGTTTAGCTGCCTTAATAGGACTGGAAGTGTTTAAGTCTAATCCTCCCACTGCACATCACTGCTTAGCCTTTGTTTTGACAGGATGGATTCATCCGCCCATTTTTTGTTTGGGTGATTAACCATATTGCAATATCTATTTTGGGCATTTATGTAAATGTAAATGAGCACAAACATAAACACATAGCAAACTCTCTCTTTCTCACCTTCCTCTCCAAATTGATCGTATATGCTTCTCTTTTTGGGGTCGGTCAGGATCTCATAGGCCTCAGCAATCTCTTTGAACTTGTCTTCTGCGTCAGCATCACTGTTCTTGTCTGGGTGGAACTTCAGTGCCATCTTTCTGTAGGCTTTCTTGATCTCGTCTTCATTGGACTCTGGGGTGACACCAAGGACTTTGTAGAAGTCTTTGCCTGGGGGCTTGATGGACAGGCAGGGTGCATCCTGCTCTGACTTTGTGCTCTCCTGTAAGAAGAAGAAGAAGCAGCCACATTAGGACATTTCCTTGTCATGACCCCATTCATTAAGACAGACAGTGAATTTTCTTTTTAAATATTGGCATTGTGCAAAAAAAAGGTGCTCGGTGCAGCAAATAGGGATCGAGGCAAATATTTAAGATCCATGCAAATTAAAACAGTCCTCCTAGAACAGAGAACAGATTGCATGATGTTCAGGGCTTCCTCCACATCAGCTGCTCCAAAGACGTCTTCAATATTAATAGCCAGGACATTTTGCTGTGTATGCAGCTGCATATGCATGAATTTTTACACAGTGATGCACAAGGCAACGTGAGGGAAAACAGGGTAGAGGAACAGGGGGGGGGGGGGGGGGGGGGGGCGGAGGGGGGAAGGGGGAAGGGGGAGGGGGCGGACGGTGTAGACTTCCCCCCAACGACCGAGATTCTCTGCAGCGATTGGCTGATCTCTGCCTGACTCCTGCATGTGAATGAATGTATGGGCGAGGAGGGTCTCATCTCAACTCCCGTCATTAAAGTACAGGATGATTTCATTCTGAGACCTAAGCAAGTGGATTACACTGCCACACCATAGCAAGAGGGACCATTGTCTGTCTATCTGTCTATCTATCTATCTATCTATCTATCTATCTATCTATCTATCTATCTATCTATCTAATATCTGTCCGTTCAACAAGATATAGCAGTTGATTAGCGAAGCATAGCATCAAGACTGTCCAAAAACATGATTTTTTATGCAGATTAAACACTAATTTACCCCTGGGTATAAGTGTGGTCGGCGCACACATATCCAGAGTGTGTTCCCCGCTCTATGCGCTAGCTCAGGCTCAAGCAGAGCCACACGGCAAGAAAAGGATGAATGAACTGTATGAGAAGGAGAAAAAAAGAGAAGAAGTGGTACTCACCGCTGAGGATGCTGAGCCGGAGCTGTCTCCCCTGTGCATCACCCGCACTTTGCACTTGACATTGACATTTTTGTGCTTCACGCCGAACTGGGTCCAGATGAGAACCATGCTGAAGGATGCTGTTAAGTCTTAAAAGACGGAGACTGAGGATGTGAGTGAGGACGGTCGCTGTTCCCGGTGCTGCCGGTGCTGAAAGTCTTGGCTCTCTCTCGTCTGTGCCTGGGCTCCGTCCCTGCAGCTCCTTTTTACTACAGCCGATCACGCCCCCGCAGCGTGACCGAGCTTCCCCCGGTACCGCCCCTCTCCTGCATCACGCGCGGCAGGGGATGCCGGTGTCTTCCGAGCGCTGCCATTGGTGCGCCTGTGATGATCACTCGGATGTGGCAGCCTCCTTCTCCATCTCAAGACTTGTTTCCGGAGTTCTTCTCAGACAGTCACGACACAGAGTTATTTATTTAATTATTGTTATTACTGCCTTTCACAGACAGCGGGGTGTGCAGGGAACAGAGCAAGCCAGACATCCTGCCCAGACAACCCCCTCCACCAACATCAGACTCTTCAGACGTCCTCAGATGGCTTCCTAGGTACATTTTGTACATCTTTGAACACACGAGGGGCGGGTGTCGCAATGCTGCTGTTAATGTTAGATGATTGCTGCGGATGGTATAAAGCAAGGAGACTGTAATGCTGCATATGTATGGAACTGCATGTTCCATCATATAGATAGATGGATAGATAGATAGATAGATAGATAGATAGATAGATAGATAGATAGATAGATAGATAGATAGATAGATAGATAGATAGATAGATAGATAGATAGATAGATAGATAGATAGATAGATAGAGAGAGAATCTAAATACTATAGACATTTAGGTTCCATCATGTTTGTATCATATGAGTTTGCACTGTCATATACATAGGGTGAAGGCAGGTCACCAGACCATCACAAGTCCAGCAGCACATCGGACACTCTTAGATGGCTTCCTATGCACACTTTGTACACAACACATGGCCCAGGCGTAGAAATGCTGCTGTACTTCTATTAAAGATGAATGCTGTTGCTGGGGATTATATAAAGCCTCTGTGGAGTGTGTGATACAGAGTTCTTATAGTACAAGCTGCGCATGGGCAGATTCCACTATGTGCAAGTCCTAACTCTCTTGTGGAGTAAGGCTAGGTGTACAGACATTAGAACCAGCTCTGTCTCCGAAATATTAACAGCAGAGGGGCAAGGTTGCACAAGCTGTACTTATCTGTAGCAGGAACAGAGCACATAGAAAATACAGAGATACAAGTGTAGGAATATACAAGAATTTACTTCCATTTTGTACCCTGTGGTGACACGGGTCAGCTGGAAACAAAGGTGGGGAACACACTCTGCACAGGCCAATAGTCCATTGCAGGTCACACACCCGTAAAAACCATAGTAGTGGGAGAAAAAAACATGCAACGATGAACATGCAGCTCAACGCAGAAAGGCCCTCTGTTTGACCGGGATTTGAACCCCTGATCTTTTTGCTGTGAGGTGACAACCAGTGTGTGCTGTATGTTGTAATATAGTGGAATCCATTTTAAAGATAACCCTCTCGACACCTCTGAAAGCACATAAGTGAAGTGCAGCAGCAGGAACTTTAAGTGTTTGAATAAAGGCACTTGAGCTTTATTATTGCATGTAACACTATTAGATTCTAAGTGCTGATGCATCAAACCTATAAGCAGCATTTTGTAGCTGGTTGAGGCGGAGGAGGTTTTAACAACTCAGCAGACAGGTTCTTAGTTTATTTAAGTCCAGCAGTTCCTAATGTTAGCTGTCTGCTGTTGAGGTAGGTTTATGTTTAAATCCTCCAGCACAACAATTTTTTGCACTTTTCTCAAATATTACCTTGGATGAGGAAGAAATCACACGGGGAAAGTGCTAACAAGTTTCACCTGAGGCGGGGTAAGCCGCTGAATGCAACACACACGCCCGTCACTCTCTCATTCACACCTTGTGGCTATTTAGAGTCTCCAATCAACCTAAACAGGCATGTTTTTGGACTGTGTGTATAAACTAGAGTGCACAGAGTAAACCCAGGCAGACACGAGGAGAACATGCTCTTTGCTGTGAGGCAGCGGTGCTAACCACCGTGATGACATGGTGGTTGTCCCCGGAAGTGAAGCATAAAATGTGAATTACATAGTGAACTTGAAATAACACTAAAATACTGTTTCTGAGTAGCAAAGCGCTGCACGGCTTTGGTTAAATGAGTGTATAACTGTCTTTGTCTTGTGGTATGCGATAGTCTTGCAGTGTTCCTCCTCCCAAAATATGAATAAATGCATGCCTTATAATTCAATTTCACATTATCCGGAGCACAGCAAATTAGAACTCTAAAATGTCTGTTAACCAGCACTCATAATGTTTATTTCAGTTTATTTCATGAAGCCGAGGTGAACTCGCAGTGACGCTGTTCGGCTAATGGAATTTCGCAGAGAGGGTCAATTAGCTTTATAGAGGCAATATTGATTTAATGCTTCCCGTATCCTCTCCATTGTGCAGGTGTTCATTTAAATGTGTCCACCCACACAGTTCTGCACGGCGCCTGTGCGCACAGCTGCACACAGTAATTGCAAAACAATGCAAATGAGCCATTTAATTCTGCCTGCAAATGGCTGTGGAGGGAAAGTAGGGCTCCAAGTTATGTAAGTGAACGTGTTAAAAGCCTTGTTTCATAAGCGCAGGAATACCCTCCCCCTGTGTAAAATCCAAGATATCACCTCCAGAGTACCGTTGCCAGCAACAACAGTCAACATTTCCTGAAGGTTGATATTGAGTTCAGGGACCTATGAAGCTGAAGTTTTAAATTTTTTATAAACCTATACCCAAATCTTCCCTGTTCGAGATAAAGATGGATTTGCAAGGCTGCATTCGGAGCGCAATAAAAACCGAGAATTGTGCTTCCTGTTGGCAGAGCATCGCTGGTGCAAAGAGAAACT
Organism: Karalla daura; assembly: GCA_029224185.1. NCBI lineage: Eukaryota > Metazoa > Chordata > Actinopteri > Chaetodontiformes > Leiognathidae > Karalla > Karalla daura. The sequence goes on from CM055201.1 coordinate 7,359,613, forward strand.
GAATTAACAGTCATTCGCACTCACCGCTGCCTAAGTGAACACGGCACAAGCTTCAGCTGTGTCGTACCTTTGCCTCACACCCATTAGCAGAGCAGTTTGAGGTGCCAGGAACATGCAGTAGATCACAGGGTGACTCTCTGTGGAAACAGTAACCTTTACTGCGGCTTAATTATGGTGCGGAGCTAAGTAAACGCTGGTGAATAAAGCCAAGAATCCAGTCCAACCAATCCAAGGATTCCAAGAACCCGCACTGTTTACCAGCAGTTATATGGGGGTGCATCAGTTTAAGCACATGACTAAAAATCACATTTTTGGACAAAGGCTGAGCTTCAAGGTGGCACAGTAGTAATGCTACTGCCTTAGAGCATGTGTGTGCGAGGGCTTTTTCTGGGTTTCTACCCAGAAGTTCAAATAAATGTATGTTGAGGTTGATTGAAGACTCTGAGTTGCCTGAGTATGTATGTGTGTGTGTGTGTGTGTGTGTGTGTGCCTGCTTGCCCTGTAATGGATTGGAGACCTATCTGGGATGTATTCCCTGACTTGTGAGCTTGAGATGAGGCTCCAGCAGAGCCTAGCAACACCTGGGTGCAAAGCGGATAAGATAATGGATGGATATATTTAGCTTTCAGCTAAAGAGAAAATACATAGCCCCATCCTCCCCCTCAGTATTCTCCCAACAGGAGATGAAGGGACTCCGAAAGTAAATTTATTCTGAGGGCGTGTGTGATTTTTCAGTTACGTAAAACCCGTGAAGACACCCAACGGACCCACATAAACTTGTTAACTTTGAAATCATGACCACGGAAATGTCAGTGCTTTTGTGATGACTTGCACAAAGTCATCGGCCTGAATGCCGCTTTTACACTCATTGTAAAACAGTCACTGTGTCTATTTCGAGAGCTCGCTACTCACACGCTACAGGATTACACTCTGCAGCCGGCAGTGCCGCCACGGATATGGAATCACAGTCACAGGGAGCATACATACATGGCAGTGCTTCCTCTGCCAGGCCTCCATCCAATGGGGGCTGGAGTTTCCTGTGGATTCTCCCTTCGTCCTCCAGGAAACATGGACAAATTTGGTGTGAACATGCTGTGCCAGGAGCGTCATGTACCAGATCGCAGCTCTTACATACTATTCAGAGACTGAACGGCAGAGTGTGAATCAGAGCAGCCTCTTTCTTGCATAGCGCTCGGCCCGCGTGGCAACGGGAACAGTCTGACTGTGTACGGCCGGCTTTTCACACTTCCAGGCTGTCTCTCTCGCAGGCACACAGACAAAGTTGCCCGTCAATCTCTGAGAAAATCATGATAATTAAGGGTTCAAGATGCACTGACACTGTTATTGCAAGGAGGCGAGAAGGCGGACAGCTTGCAGCCTGGTATTCTTGGGGTGTTGTTTTGTATCCTCACATGCTCGATAGTAAACGCACGAGTGGCCACTCTTTTCGTCTGCGAAGCAGAGCGTCATCTGCCAAGTTAAAGTCCTTTACATGTGGGATGCTTTTTCCATTTTGCTGCTTGAAAACTGTCCCCACTAGTGTAAGAATCCCATTAAATGTCTATTCCAAGGACATCCAAAGAAAATTGGGAGCTGGTCTTGTACCATCTGGAGTGCATGCATGGTTTTGGTCCCCTCCGAAATGAAATATGTAAACAGACGTTTTTATTTCCATTCAAATATTTCATTTTGCCACACAGATGCCTGCAGATGATTGTATCTGGATGTGTTTAAATGGAAAAACAAATGAGACCTTGGTGTCATGAAATAGTAGCCCACTCAACATTTAATAAATAATAGTATGTCTAGACACCCCATTTATCCTTGCTGCGTACTTGATGCATTGAATTAATTTGTTTTCTAAATGCAATGTGATATTGACTCGAGTTTATTACTATGACAGAGAAATATTAATCAGCATTCCGGCAATCTGATTGTAGGAAACATACAATGTACTCAGCTATTTTATGTCTGTCCTTGTATTCAGACTGTAAGTCTTCATATTGAGGCCATTTACTACCTGTATCATTTCAAACCCCGTGCAATATCCCTTTGTTCAGCAGATGCTTTGATCCAGCTTATAAGCTCCTCTGTGCACCACCTGGAATGACCAAAAACGCCACTGATGATGACTTTGATGTTTAAGTGGGGCCTGTCTCTGAGGGGACAGGGTTTACGGCCCATACTGCAACCAGACACCAGGGGGCACAAGAGACAAATTAGTTTCACCTTGAGTGGCAGTTATGTCATCCCCTTTTGTACACAGCTGCAAGCAGGACCACAAGGAGGCAGCTGTGGATGCAGCTCAACCCCAAACGGGCTCCACATGACACAGCACACTGAATGAGCTGCATCCTCATACCTGCCATCTCTTAACTGTTGCCATGTTCTTCTAAAAGGATACCATGCTATGTGGCCAATGGGTTAAGAAGTCACTAACTAACAACCTCCGTTGCATACTATCCATAATATCCAATGGACAGAGCTAAATTTGTGGATTCAACATTACCCAGTGTTCAACCTACACTTGTAATGCGCAGTTTAGCCCTTTAACGCTAAATGTATACAGTTTTTGAGTGCACACATTTACCTTTGAGTCCCCCATATGAAAATCAGCCGTGGTTTTACTGTGATTATCATGGTTTTCATGTTTTTTTGGGTTACCTTGACGAAATGGGTTACATGGTTTTAAAACCGTAGTAGTACCATAGTGACCAGTGCCATATGTAAAGTAGAGTTCTACCACGGCTGCCATGAAGTGCTATGGATAATGCATGGTAGTACTATGGGCAGGAACATAGTACTTGTAGTCACCATGAGGTACCATAGTAAAACCATGGTTACTGCATAAAAACCAGGGTAAACCATTGTAAGGGCCCTGAAGTTTGTATCTCCTTTGCCATGGTTCATTTTTAGCCACAGTTATAAAAGTCTTTGTTTACCTGATACCTTAACCGGGCAGACAGAGGAGGAGATGAGCAACCGGTCGCAGGGCACAAGCACGCGCGCTCTCTCCCTCTGCATGTCTCAGGTGTGCGTGACTGTGTGGTGAGGTTTTGTCCTTCACACCTTCAGCTCCGTCTCACTCTCCCCCGTTCTGTTTTGCAGGAGCAGTAGGTGCCGCCTGCAGGGGACTCGCAAAGGTGAATCACACTGCTGTGGGCTCGAGGCGCAGACACAGGGGAAGTCACACCAACCTCATCGCACATCGTCCCACTGCCAACACTTATCCAGTCCTTCAAAAGGTCGCGGGATGAATCAACGTTGTGCAAAAGGCCACAAGAACAAACTCCACAGACTGAGGTCTCTTGAACCTGCAGGCTTTGGCGGAGAGAGGAAAATGAAAACCTGCGGTGATGCTTTTAGAATATCAAGTGGGGAAATGGAGGGACTGGAAAGACGGAAAAGATTGGAGTCATTATTTGATTCGGATGGATGGCAGACACTTGATTTATGCGCATGACACTCAGCAAGTCATATTTTATCACAGAGCGATAGGACACGAGATGTTCTCATTTGCAGTTTTGTTCCCTTCCCTCGTCTCGCACTTTCTCCCCCCGATGCGCCACAGCTCCCACACGTCTGGGAGTGTGACTGTCTCTAATGTGTAGTCACTGGCTAGACATGAAGCCATGTTTGTCCATATACCACACACACACACACAGACACAGATATGCAGCCAGATGGCAATAGAGATGCACAAAAATTTACTCATAAATACACGCATAGATAGATGCAGACAGAATCCCAGACAGGGCCCTGCAGGTTTTTATCAGCTGGCGTCTTGGGAGTCTCTTTTCCCAGAGATCGATATCTCCTCGCTTGTGTGAAAAGGAGAAAGGCTGTTCTCAGAAAAGGACAAGAGGACAGGGACTGCTAACAGAAAACAATAGGACAGATTGGTGTACAGCAGGCAGAGATGGATAAGGCTTGGCAGAGGAGAGGGGAGAACTTTCAATCTCCTTCTGCTCATTCTGCACCAATAAAATGCCCTGGCTGCTGCATTTTACATGATTTCACAGCAGCCGTGACAATTGTGCTTTCAGGAGTGGATGACGATGAATGAGCAACACAACCAGACTATATCTCATGCTATGCATAATAATGATGCTACCAAAATTTGGACCAGTAATTGCAATTCATGAGTTCAAATGTGCTTTGTATTTCCCTCAGTGTTGGGAAATTCACAGGAAGGAACATTAGTGCTGCCTTTCCTGGAAAAGTGCTGCCCTCTGCTGTGCGTGAGAGCTGCACTGCATCAGAAAATCTTTGCCATTTAAATGACATTCCTCACTCTGATGCCAGACATTTTATATAACAAATGTTGTTATGTAAGAGAGGAAATGCCAAAACTGTATACTGCTGCAGCGTTCCTGCTCTGCCAACAATTCATGGAAGCAGAAGAGCATCACACACAGCCACTGCAGCCCCTGTCCACCACCAGCTGGACTTTGAGGTCTCCATTTTCCCTCGGCCGGGCCTCGGCTTGGCTGCCGCTCTGCGGACCGTGCCCAGCTCTCTCCGAGGCCTTTAATCGTCTCCGGTAGCGCCGATTCTCCTCGGGGTAGGAGACTGTGGAAAGAGGCAGTCTGCAGATGGCCGGGATCTCAGAGGAAATGAGGAGGAAGATGAGAGTCGACAGGCAGAAAGGCCACGTGCAGGCTGGTAATGCAAACTGAAAGGAGGATGTCATAGGAGAGGAGAGTGTGACACACGATATGAGAGACAGCTGGGTGTCGGAGTGATGCTCATCGCGTTCATTCAGGACAGGAAGTTTCTTACTCACCACAGACATCAGCCTGGCCATTGCTGCAGTCATGTATGCGCAGAAAAATGCTGGAAAGCGAGATTTGTACATTTTTTCAGAATTGCATGATTTTAGCTTTTTTTCTGGGGTCAAAATGCAAGACAGACACGTAAAGAGTCCAATAGAATCCTGTAGATACATAATCACAGCGAAAAGACATACAGAGGTTTCACGGAAAAACAAAAGAAAAAGTGGAGCGAGCTCTTACCACATGTTAGAGCCAGCAGATGGGTTTGCCACGTCAGGGCATAGAAGACTCCTCCAATGGCAATGCAGGACAGGGCACTGTTGTATCCCCACAGCCCAGAGTAAATGTCCTTGTGGGGAGCTGCCAGCGCCAGCCCTGCACCACACAGCGACCCCATAAAACGGGTTATAAACTGGCAAACAGTTGCGCAACTGTTAGATTTGAAAACTGAGTGATGAGGGGCTTTAACATAGTTCATCATTCACCCTTTGAAGGGCTAAAGCTCCCGCTGCAGCCTCAGCTGACATTATGCATATTTCTATGCAAATTGAAGTCTATTTTTTTTCTTTTTTACCAGACAGCATGCCCGCAGCAGAGCCCAACATGGCATGAAAACAGACAGTCGGCGAGGAAAGCAGCAGGGCCAGAAGGATGAGACCTGCTGTCCAGGGACTGTCACAGCCGTACACCTGGCCAACACCAACTGGCACTGACAGGAATAGCTGCCAATGAAAAGCCTCATTTATTGACATTTTATACAGTTAGCGCAGTTTAAGACTACGTGGAGACTTTCCTGTGACCTTCCTGCCGTACCTGAGAGGCACTGAGGCTTTCGATGGAGTGATTTAGCGGATGTGTTGGATATGGTTGAATATCCTGAAGTAGGAGAAAGAAAAAAAAAAGTAGGTCAAATTTTCTGTTGTATCACATTCATCTTTCCCTGTGTCGGAAGGCTAAATGCTGCACCTGTGGAAAGTAGGGGTGATGGACTCCTGTAGCCGCGACATGCAGACACACCAAGATATTGAAGGGCAGGGTGAATACTGGAAGGTCCCATTTGCTGGCAAGAGTTGACAAAGCGCTGGAGACCACTGGGCTGTGAACAGAAGCAGGAAATGGATGTCTGATTGGGAGGAAAGGCAAATCATAACAGGCTGACGCTGTGCCATAATGGAAGCTGCAGGTGTTGGTGCATTCGGACAATATTCCGAGGGATATGAATATATTGAAGGATTTGGATCGCCTCGAACGTCGGAAAGGGGATACTTCTTCTGAGAGGATTTTGAAAAGCAATTATTTTGCAAAAATGCAACATAACACTTGTGGTTAAAGTCCTTTCACTTTCCCATGTTTCAATAGCATGGATGATGTGATATTGAACAATACCTGCATAGAGGGGAAGTAATGCGGGCGGGTCTTTTGGCATCAATCCTACTGTGCTGTAGTGCATGCAAACAGGACCAGGAATGAAAGACAATCTATGAAGAACTTACTTTAACACAGTAATCCAGTTGTTGTCTTAATAACTTCACTTGTTTTGAGTACCTTCTGTCTTCAGCGTATCACTGTGTTAGCCAGATTTTTATCCCTCTGATGTTATTGCGTTCATTTCCGTTGTCCTTCCATCCACGAGAAGGCCTCGGACTTTTCCCCCCTCCTGCCCTGCTCCCTCACCTGTTCCCACTTTACCCGCTGCCGCTCCACACCCTGCTCTCTCACGTCTTTCCTATTGCCGTAATCAGCCTAACAGCTTATAAACCAGCTCATTTTCACGATTACTCTGAGAGCTGTCCGGGGTTGTTTGCTGTTGTTTTCGGCTCTGTAAAAATGGAGAAGCATTCGCCTCGTGTGAATGCTAGCGATTTGCGGCTGATTTTCGCTGCATGCCTCCTTTGTCTCTTTCCTGTTTGTTGTGCGCTGTTACCCAACGTGTGCAGCCACATGAATGAGGTGTAATTTTAAAAGAACACTTACCATAACATGGACATGAACACGTTTGGCAGGAACAGCCACCAGTACCAGCTTCCCTTGGCTGAAAGAACAGCCATTATTATGCCCACCAAGGTTCCATTGTAGCCGTGTAAACCTGCTGATATGGCTCCCCTGAGGTGAATGTGACAGATGTAGGCAACATGAGCGTAAAACACAATTAAGTGAGAAGCACAGTGTGAAAATAGCACCGTGAGAAAGCTAAAGAAAGAATATCCGCAGGGAATGCAAAGACAGCGATAATGGCTTCATGGTAGACGAGGTTGTTTTTTATTTATTATTTCCGCGGTGAAGTCAAACAAGGATAAGGAGATGCAGACAGACCTGCTCTGGCCCAGTAACATGGCCGACACAGTGGACACCACGGTGCCCAGCAGACTGTTCAGACCCCACCAGGGGTCCTGCAGGAAGAGGCCGGCCAGGATGAGGAGTCCGCTGACTGGGTTGTTCACAAACATGACCTGGGCCACACCTCGGCAAATCCAGTCCAAGAGCTGGATTATCACAGCCTGTCCTGGTGGTGTGGGCGGAGTGTGATCATTTTAGAACGAGAGCCATTTTCATTTTGCAAGCTTTAAAAAGAAGTAGGTTGTCAGTGGAGAAATTTTGCCAATGCACAGGAAGCACAATTACAGTCTGTAAATGTGCTCACAGGATCAAATTAAGATGCCATGCAAAGTTTTTAGTGAGTAATTCTTGTTTGTACTGGTGAAAAATTCTTCAGTGGTCTGTTTCTACGGATGACCAAAGCGTTGCTTTTATCCACTGTCTCCTCATCAGCCAGGAATTTCACATCAACAACTTACACCTTCAGAATGATGGGTTTTCTCCATCTTATCCACTGTGCTTTTAGTTTCCTTCCATATAAGGGACTTAAACACCAAAAGAGCAAAAAAAAAACCCTGACTACAAAGACACATTCAGGAATCAGAGGACCTCCACTTACCTTTCACCCATTCTCTGCACAGGTGCATGTCCCCGGTGAGAAACCCCACAGCTCTGCGCAGGAGGGCGCAAGCAGGACCCGCTTCACGTGGGGGCTGGCTGCTGGGCTCCATACTGGCTGTAAATACAGTTTGTTGTCTCATGCGGAATAACAAGTTGTATCGAACAAGTATTTGGCATTTGGATGGATTGTCATTTCCTGGCATCTTACATTTGCATCTTACATACTTGAACGAGTTGAGCATTTCCAGATCAAAATTTGAGTTTGAAGACCATATACTCTTGTACATTATAGGACTGGAACTCAAAACCTCAGTCTTGTACTTGGGAATGCTAGTGGGTATGATAACGTCCTAAAAGAAAAGTAAAAAACAAAGGTGCTCTGGCTTTTAATACTGAAAGTACATTTGAAAACACAAATGACGTACTTTTGCTCAAGTAGGATGGTTAGTGTGGTACGTTATAGTAACTTAAGTACCTTTGTTTTTGTATTTCTATTAGAGGTAACAAGTTTAAGCACTGCAAATACCAACAACACATATCCTACTTCTGTTTGCTTCGGCTGCGGTGCCACCACAGCCCCATGGAGCCACTAACATATGTGCATCTGTTTTAGTCTGCTTCCACTTTTACAGCGTTCTGTTTGATGCTCAACGAAGCCCCCCCCCCCCCCCCCCCCCCCCCCCCCCCACCCACCCATCGCTCAACCCGTGTGATATTGTTCAAAGGCTGCACTCATATTCTGCGTCTCCGTTCAGACCCTGATATTGACAGCCACTGTCATCCGTCCTCACCTCTGTGGCTTTCGCACCGCAGACAAGTCTACGGCTGCCTGCACCTCGGCCCAATCAGCGTGACTCTCTTTGCTCCCCGAGGTGGAAACAATTCCGAAGCTAAAATCGAAACCTCACTGCCGCTTTGCCCCGTCGCTTTGTGTTCCCTTTATTTTTGTGTCCTTTTGAAGGGGTGATCAAAGCGGATTTTCCCAAAGAGCTCCCCACTGCCGCCGTCAACTTCCTCTGTCCCAGCTCTCTGCGTGAAGGCCCCGGTGTGTGAGCGAAACCTCTTGATCTGGCGCTGCTCTGTCGGCAGCCTCTCTCCTCCTGCCCCTCAACTCTTCTTGAGAGTCAACAAATGCAGAGAAAGGCTGAGCCCAACTCTGCACTTAACTTCACCCAGCGAGTGATCCAATGTGGGACATGGGGAGAACGTGCCATCTCCAAACAGAGAGGCCCAAAGTCCAAGCAATCATCCACTGTGTTCCCAAGCTTTCGGTGCAGCAGACTATGTTAAGGACACGCAGTCGTAAACAAAAATACATTTCAAAATAAGATCTCACTCTTTATTATGTCTAGCCTTTTGCCCTTCACGTCATAGTAGAGCTTAGTTTGACATCAATTTAAAATTTTGACTATTTTCTTGATCTTATAATTGTCCCCTTTGAAATGACTATCATCCCATCATCTCGAGCTAATCCCACTGAAAGTTTAATTTCAGATCCTAATATACCATTTATTGCTATTAACTCACGAGATAACAGCTCGACCTGAAAGAAAACTTCACTGACTTAAAGATGCGGCTGCGCTTATCTGAAATATGACTCAGATATGGATGAGCTGCTCCGTTTTGATTTTATTTGGGCTGTACAGAGCTGTGGCCCCAGGAATATAGAGATGACCCCGTTCAGAGCATGTTGCCGTTATCTTCAAACAGTCATATTGTTTTGGTGTTTGTTATCTCCGCTCCCCTTTGTTTGAGCATTTTATCAGGCCCCTGGGAGCGCCAGGCTTTTCTTCCTCACAGTGCTGCAGATTTTTGTTGCGGCTGTCAGACTGTGGTCACACTCACTCACACGTGAATGCCAGGTGCAAGGTCAGTGCTTATTCATTCGTGTTTGGACAAAAATAGCTCACCGAGGTGGCAGCACCTTGTCTAATTGTTTGCTTTTATGCAAATCGAGTCCTGCGAAGTTCAGCCAGACTCAACCTCTACCTCGCCAGCGAAAACACCTACACTTTCCATCACTCTATAGACAAAGAGATAAGTATTTCCCCATCACTTCAATTCAGGACTGAAAATGAAGCAGGGTCCATGTTAGATCTGTTACACTTTAAGTCTATAACTGGAGTTCAACTGCTTTTGTTTCTGCTCGTGTGGCTCATTTATTGGGTATTAATTTGATACCTCATAAATTATCCCAGCATATAATCATGTCATTCCAAGTGAGCGAGTATTTTTTCACGTTTCATTAATTTGGATAAATACAATAGTACCGAGAGGCAAATTAATCCCTTTTGTATTACCGCGTGTGCACAGGTGTGCCATTCAATAGCCTATACAATACAGTTGAGAAGAGGGAATTTTTCTTACCTGTTGTTCAAGAGAAGTTGAAGATAAACCACAGTTCTCTCATCTAAAAGCTACAGCCCCAGCGCCATCACGGCAAGCACGCTTGATGCAAAAAAAAGCCAGATTTAAGGAAATCTGCATGATGTGACGCCGCCTCTTCTCATCCATATAGAAGCTCATGAAACCACTCGTCATTGTCTCTGTCCCTGAGGAGCTCTGTACGGAGAAAAATCTCACTCTTCATCTCGGTGGCTAATCAGGGAGAAGAATGTTCTTATTAGGAAGGTATTTCCCGCTCACGCTGAACAGTGGCCTTTGTTTCTGCAGCAACAGGAGAACGTTCCAGGTTCACAGGGAAGCTGTGGATTTATGGAGAGGGATCATTGGTGGTCTGCCTGTGCAGCACATGCAGATGCACGCTGTTTGTCCTTCGGCATTAGAGGGAAATACTGTACCGTATCTGTTAAAAAGAAAAATACCATAATAACTCTTTTCACATCAACACCAGCTTTTCAGTATATTTTAAAGCCCTTTATTTTGACCAGGTTCATGACAACATACATATGAAATGATCAAGAACTCAAGGACCAAACAATGGATAGAAAAAATACGAGGTTACACTGAGCTTTAGGGAGATCACCTACAGTACGTAAAGGCGAGGCACGGTGTGAAACGGTGTGATTGGTCTGCTCCTCTTCTCCACAACAGGAGGATTAAGATGTCATTCTGGTAGTTGAACAAATGCAACCATTTTACACCGTGGTGTCAGAAACATCAGTATTAAACCAATGCAGGATGAGGAGTCTACCTTTTCTTCCAGTTGCATGAGTAATATATTGTCAAGTACCCCGTGAGAACAAAACACTGTGAAAACACTCATTTGGAAATATGTGATGTGTGGGAAAAAATCAGGGGCTGCTATAAACAGTACAACAGCTAGCACTTATTATAAAGGTGTGCCTTGTTGTTTCCTTTGTTCTCATGTCCTGCTGCATTGTGTACGATAGAAACATAATTTATGAGATTTTTGCGCAAACAACTGGATACTTTAAGAAACGGTTTAACAGGAAGGCTCCACTGGGGTGAGATGAAACAGACGTGATGGTATGCACATACAGTACAAATCCTATATGCACAGAAACTGTACACATCAATATACAGACAGACATACAAACAAGCACCCTCTCTCTCTGTCTGTGTCTCTCTCACACACACATACACACACTCACAAACACACACACACACACAGGAGCATTCTTGGGAGACGCGCTGTCATGTTATTGTCCTGTCCTTAGAGCGAGTCGACACCGTGCTGAGTGCTGAACTCCTGGAAGTCCTCTGGGATGGTGTCTGCGGAGGTGAGAAGTGAGGCGCCATGAGACAGTTTTACAACAGACTGAGGCCAAGCTGTTTAAGCAAGGATACGTTAAAATCTCAGCACTTCAAAACAGTACAGTCACGCCGCTCGATTACGAAAAAAAAAAGTCTGAAAAGGATTGAGTGTATTAAACAAAAGGCTTTGAGAGCAGCGCCATTACAAGCCATCAACGCGACTCAAACTGTTAGACAGAAATGACGCTAAAAGGTGTTTAGTTACCATTGCAGCGGTATTTCAGGTTGGACCAGATGATGTTTTCCTGGGAGAAGCAGAACACCCCGAGTCGTCCTCCTCGCATGGTTGTGTCAATGGTCACGCCGGAGTCGGCCACCAGCTCTGTTCCTTCATAAAACCGTGCCCTAAACAAAGAAGGGACCTCATCAGTGCTCTCTGATGTGTTCTTGATAATTCTGGGAAATCATTGTAAGTTGATCCCGCTGCCATGCATAGAAGCTTTGACCGGGACAATGACTGTAAATAAGGTCACAGCTACATTAGCCATGATGACTACTATTGATACCAATCCTGAATTATAAGTACTTATTGTAATTGTTTTGTGATGTAATCATTTATTTCATCACAAAATACAGAATTAAACCAACAAAAATTTGTGGATGAAGAGTAAACAACTAGCCAATTAGTAAGCGTAGCTTACCAGGGTAGCTGTTTACCTTTGACTCCAGTCTGCTAAGATATGCTAATCAACTGCTATACATCGTCTTGTTAAGCAGATATGAGATAGATAGATAGATAGATAGATAGATAGATAGATAGATAGATAGATAGATAGATAGATAGATAGATAGATAGATAGGTAGATAGATAGATAGATGGATGGATGGATGTCTGGAGCAGTGCTGGTCCTACCTGATGTAGCCGACCTGGGGGCGGTGCTGTAGGTACCAGCGGTAGGACACCTTGTCCTTCCAGCCCACATTCCTTGGGTCCTTCCACAGCAGACGAACTTGGTCGTTGGTGTCTCCTGTGTGCCACAGCGAGTTTCTCAGGTGCTCCCCGGGGCCCGATCGAGACTTCACAGCCTGACGAGCAGGAACACAGAGGTGGAGTGAAGTGAGGTGATGGGAGGGGAGGGGGGGGTGTGTGGAGGCAGATGGGGCAAGAAAAAAGCAGAAGAAATGCGGAAAATATGTTGTGGGATAAAAATAGGCCGAGTATGGATCTGTCGCTGGGGATTTGTGACATGACTTGTGTTTTCACCTTAAGCTGGATGCCGGGCTCGGCGACAGCTCTGAAGGGCGTCGCCTGCCAGTAGGTCTGCTCCGTCTGCTTCCACATCACTACGTAGAAGGAGGAAGAGTCCTGGTAGCCGAAGATGAAGCCGGCATAGTCGTCATCCGTCACCGTGTTCACGTGGAATGTGCCCTCAAAGTCCACGCCACTGAAGGCAGTGTAGCCTGAGAGCAGGAGGCACCGTCAGTACATCGATTACAGTCTGGCTGGTTTAAGAGCATTGTGTATTTTAGCAGGTGTTATTGAAATCTCCTTACCTACTGCAAGTCCCGGGTCACTGTTCATAGTCTGAACAATTTCCATTCCCTGTGTTGGAGAAAGGAGTGATTGGTGGAGAATTCTAGTCTCACATTTAGTATTGAATGCATTATATATGACAATTTTAGCTATGGATCATGCAGACAATAACTTACATTTGTGGAATAATGCATAACATGCTAAACCACATCCCTCTAAGATGAGACAACCAATTAGATCTCACCTGGTTCAAAACAACCCAGTTGGGGTCAATCTGAGCGTCACCCTCAGGGTCCAGCACCACGGTCTGATAGGCCCTGAAGTCGGTCAGAGTCACCTCAGCGTTCTCGGGACAGTTATCGATCCTGTCAATCACTTTGTCCTGGTCGAAGTCGGACTCGCACACGTCCCCAACACCGTCATCTGAGACACAGGTTTAAAGACGAGATTGTTTTGATTTGGTTTCCAATCTCAGTCTCAGTTATCAGTTATCAGTATCAGACTGTTAGCAATCTCACAAAACTGAGTCAGTCTTTTCATTCCTGATGAAACCAGAGTGTTAATAGTCTCGTCACAACGGAGAGAGTCTCAACTGTCCAAAAAGCAGTGACTCCCAATGTCCTTTTTAAGAAGCAGCAGCATGAACCGCGCCACGAATACAAAACATCTTCATTGTGCTGCCAAGGCGTAAAAGAAAACTGTCTTCTTCCCAGGAGCCATCTTCATTTCAGCCCAATACCAGGAGAATGTTTTTCATTTAGTTAAATTCTAACCGGAGAGCAGTCTTTTTATGCTCACTGCTGTGTGAATGTGCTTTGAGAATTAGAAATCGCTGTGCTGCGCTTGACAGTTTGTTTCTTTCAAACATGAATCGATTTCGACATGGAGGGTCATAAAACCATTTTCAGGCCCTTGGTGCTCAGCATAAAAAAATGTGTGAATGTGGGCATCTGATTGATGTTATGAGCCCCACAGAAGGTAGATAAAGGGTAAAGGTAGAAGTGTAGCATATTCCAAACTGGCTTTACCTCCACCTCCCACTGCCAACACAAACAGCTGCGTCCTGCCTGATTTTAATTGACACTCCACTCCTCACTGACTTCAGAGTCTATTTTCTTTACAAATATATTGTCCCATGGAGACACAAATGGATACAGGTGCTTAGTGAGGACCACTCTGGTGCGACTGCACGTGTGGAGATAAAATCAAGAACATTGATCTCTGATCGAAAGCAGCTTTACATCAGAATACCGATTCAGATTTTGCGCTATCTGCTCACTGTTGTCGTCGATCTGGTCGGGGTTTGGCACCAGCCGGCAGTTGTCGGGTCCCGGTGGCAGAATGTCAGGGATGCCGTCGTTGTCGTCGTCATCGTCGCACTCGTCACCCAGCCCGTCTTTGTCTGTGTCAAGCTGCGAGCTATTGATCACCAGCGGGCAATTATCTTTGGTATCCTGGTGACCGTCGCCATCGCTACAGGGAGGAAATGACACGCGTCAGATGGCGTGAAGAAAAGCAGTGGCATTTGGTCGAGGAGTGGAGAAAGACGTCGACCGTGACGGTCGTCCCGCACCTGTCCTGGTTGGTGTCACAGGAGTCTCCCACCAGGTCGTTGTCAATATCGGACTGAAACACAAGCACAGTTGCATTTTGATACGGACTTTTATGGATGATCGTAAACAAACTCATTAGATGTGTTGCTGGGTAAGCAGCATTTTAGCTGGCTAACAAGTAGCTCAAACTAACCGCTTCAGCTGACCCTCAAAGGGGTCACAAGTTAATCCCGGCTCTTGAGTCGTAAGATGATTAACACTGAGTAAAGTACAGTATTGCCCTCTGATATGCAATGGAATAGAAGCACAAATTAGAATAAATCGTAAATACCCTGACACTGTTTAAGAAGCATGCTTGGTGAAGTGTGTTTGTGACTGACCTGGTTTGGGTTGGGGATGTCCGGGCAGCTGTCGCAGGCGTCTCCCACACCGTCCCCGTCCCGGTCCAGCTGGTCTGTGTTCTTGACACGCTGACAGTTGTCCAGGAAGTTCTTCAGACCTGCGCACCACAGACCAAGCAGGGTCAAGATGGTGTAAGCATTAGTGAGTGATATTTGTATAAAATATGCTACTTCTGTGACTGTGGATCGAACGAATTCTAGAGCAAGTGAACTATTTATGTTACTATGCTATATTATTATTATATTATAGTAAGACCTGCACTGAGATTAGTTTTGCTGCTCCCATACGGTGCTAAAGCTTAACAAACCCACATCCATCCATCCTCATAATAACGAATTCACAATAGTCTATTCAAGCAACTGCAATATTTGCAGTGTCTTTCAGACTATTCACTTTTCCGCCACATTATTTAGTTCCTGTTTGCAATCGCTCAGTTCTGCTGTGTTATCAGTCAGACAAAATAGGCTATTTGAAGATGTCAAATGGTCATGGTTTTTGCTGTCTTTATTCATGACGGAATGAAAAAGAACTGTTACTTGCAAAGTAATGGTCCCATGCAATCCCACCGAGGCAATCTTTTGATATTTGCTCGACTGAATCGGAGCTGTGCTCGGATCTCTCAAATCAAGCCAGTAATACTCCTATATACCCTCATACTTTTACATTTGATTTCTCGACAAACTGTCTCGCGCTAATTTCCATTCAGGTCATCGAGAAACCTACACCGATGAGTCAAGCGGAGGCTTATATTTGATTCATGAGTGCACAGAGAAATTGAGACATAATACCCGTGCAGCCGCTTGACTGGGCTGAATAATTTCGCAGCGTGCTGTTTGCGGCCTCAACACTGGGTCGCACTGTTGCACTTGCTATGCGGGCCGGCAGCAGCAGGCAGCTCCGGTGCTGTTTCTCATTCATCGCAGGGAGGCAGTAGCACCCCCACAAACGCAGAAAGGTCAAGCAGCAGCGATAAGGGAAAACTATCTTCTCTCCTGTGGGGCTTTTTGAGGTGCAATCATACCGGTGGATGATCAAAGCTTGTGTTTCGCTCTGGGGTGAGACTCCTACCGGCCCGGACTTTATTTATTTATTTATTTATTCTCCTTGCAGAGCTGTTTCTCATGCCTCACCTGGCTTATAAAAGCACCCAGACTGCAACAAAGTGATGCATCTCCTGAGTCTGATTCATAGAGACGGTGTAATAGACTGAACAATCTGCACGAGCGTGAATGCTCTAATGTGAGAGCTGGGTTGAAGATGTGGATGGGGGGGGTGGGGGTGGGGGCGGGGGCGTTGGGGCCGAGGGATAAGTCAGAGCAGTGAGCGCCTTGAGTGATGCTGGTTATATAAGCATGAGCGTCAGTTCCAGTGATGTCACTCCTCTCCATACCGTCTCCATCCATGTCGTCATCGCAGGCGTCTCCTTTGCCGTCTCCGTCCGTGTCCCTCTGGTCGGGGTTCTCCACCATGCGGCAGTTATCGCAGGCGTCGCCGTGGCTGTCCTTGTCGCTGTTCTTCTGGTCCACGTTGGGCTTCAACCAGCAATTGTCCTGAGAGCACAAAGGGGTTCATTCACAGCATTTTCTCCCGGTTTGTCTGTGTCAGGGGACACGCTTGTGTGACTGTGCTCGGGCTTCTTCCCCTTCACGCGCCAGGCGTGGTACCTGGAAGCCATTTCTGGGTGGAATATTTGGACATTTTGGAGCGGCCAACAACAAAAACGCTTCCAGCGACAAATGCAGCGTATAAAGCATGTACGCTACTAATGCAAAACCTAGGAAAACCAGAGAAAAAATTGAGGGAAAATAAGTGCTTGTAATTTGACTGGTCGGGACAACTGGCAATAAGCAGGTTCTAGATCCTGTTTCACTTTACAGGAAGTATGAGCAGGCACATATCCCCACCTTCAAAACTTTCCAGCTGGAAAACTGCATTTGTTGACCAATGACAAAATTACAGGAAACCATTAACATTTAAAACAGGAATAAAGGTGATTTTTCAACTGTTTGGATGGACAGTGCCCACCTGTAGACACTGTCTCGCCACAGAGAGATTAATTTACTCCAAGCAATAGTTTCTCTTCAATAAAAATGCCATGTGTAAAGTAAGATTACTCATTGTGCAGTAAAATGCTCAGCTTTTGATGAACACTATTGCAGCCCTATTGTGAATGAAGCCGCTAAAGGTTGAGCTTATTTTAACAATGCAAATAAAAGTCAATTCTGAAATGCCAAGCTAATTTCTTTATTGGTTGTCGTCACTTTCGTGGTATGGTTTTCTTTGTCTACAAGGAAACCATTGTAAATGGAATACATTCAGGTGCAGTGACCTTTCAGACAGTCAACCATAAATTGATGAGAAAGATAGAACGCTATTATCCGCTGCACACATGCATTTGTTCAACCACTTCGTCCAACCTGCTCGTTAGGTATGCCGTCACCGTCCGCGTCATCGTCACAGGTGTCTCCTTGTCCGTCCCTGTCGGCATCCTCTTGGCCCGAGTTTGGAACAAACACGCAGTTGTCCTGTGAGGAGACGTCACAGTGAGGAGATGGACGGGGGACGGGGGGAAGGCCTGTGGGTCACAACCTTTACGGATGTGTCAGGCTTTGTTTACCTTCCGACAGTTAACATCTTTGCATTTGAGTTTCTCGTCTGGGTATCCATCAATGTCAGTGTCCTTCCCACACAGGAATCCGTTTCCTGCCCAACCTATTCCACACTGAAAAGACAGAAACACCTCGTCAGAGAGAGCAGCGCGCTGTGTGTGCAGAGCCGGACAGCGGGGGGAGTCGTACTTGACAGGTGAGGGTGCCGTCCCGTTCCATGTTGCACTGGGCGTTGACGTCACAGGGGTTGTTCAGGCAGCTGAGCTCGGGCTTGCAGCCCTTCACCTGGTCGCCCGTGAAGCCTGACTTGCAGCTGCCGCAGTGGTACGAGCCCTGCGCACGCACGACAACATCTGGCGTCTGTGGGCAGCCGTCGCGGAGCCGCAAAAATGGATGTGAGGCGGACGCCTTACCACAGAGTTGTGACAGATTGAGTTTGCGGCGCAGCCTCCGTTGTCGGGCCCTTTGCACTCGTCGACATCGTCGCAGACCTGAATGAGACCAGATGGTAGGATGTGACATTGCCCAAAAGTTCTCAAGTTTTATCTTCAGAACTTTGTCTGATTTCAAGGTTTTAATTGTAATACATAAAATATGCATCGAACTTTTGGGGATGATAAGAAAATAATGTGGTACGTTTGTTTTTTACTCTTTTTTTAAATCAATTTTACACTTTGTATTTCTACTTTTGCACTTTCTATTTCCTCCCCTTGGGGGATGTTGTTCTTTTTGCTCCATTACGTTTCTTATTTAGCTGTACTTTCAAAATTATGATTTTTAATTAAACATAAACAAGAGAGCTATTAAAAAACAAAGGCTGGGATAAATTAAACCAGTGGCCCCAAACCTTTCTTGGCCTGTGAACACTTTCAGGAATAAAACAAAACTTTGTCAGCCCTAATGAGCCGTGACCATCTAAGCTTTTCGCTTGATTTCTTTTAAATAACTGAAGAAGTTAAATTATGCGATAATTCACAAATAAAGACACTGGATCAAACCATACGAGAGTAGTGAAAAAACCTGATCCATGTTTACTGAGGACAGCACATTTCACTGCTTCTGGAGTGCATGAGTTTTAGATTTCATATTAAACAATAATAATATATTAATTTTTAACAGAATTCAAATATGAACTGATGGGTACTTGCTCACGTTATAGCCTATTTACCAGAGAATACATCAGAATACCTGAAAAACATGTTTACTTTCATGTGCAGGCTACATATCCTGTTCCCCTGTGTAAAACAGTGAAAATTGAAGGAACAAGTAACCACTATATTTTACTGCCCACATTCTCTAAATTACACAGCAGTAAAGGAGCGTTTCTTCACATATTCCCTCCCTTTATTCCCTTCCTGCTTGTATGCTCCCCCGGTATGTCAATATTAACTCTGTCAAAGGGGACCAGTTAGCATTTTATCGATATCCTATATATGCACCAAATAATTATAGTGTAATTTGAGTGCAGTGATTTAGAGTGTATCCACTTCTCTTGTGGGAAAACATTTCACAGAGGTTTCTCTTTTCAGCAATGCTGTATTTTACATGCTTAGCTTTTACATCTACAGGATTTTACATCGACACAAATACAAATTGTATTATCCTTCTTCCACAGCCCACCCCCCACCTTCCTTTTTCTTTTTCTTTTCTTTACCTGTTTGTTGGTCTGGGCGAACACAATGCCCACCCCCTCCACTGCCAGGCCGGTGTAGCCCAGTGGGCAGGCGTCGCAGCGGTAGCCCGGGGCGGTGTTGACACACTTCACTCCAGGGAAGCAGGGGTTAAACTGGCACTGCGGAAAGGAGGACGAGTGCACTGTTGAAGCTGCAAAATGGATGGGGTCCTCACAGGGTGCCTCCACGGAAGCTTTTAGGTCTGATGACACTTTTGCTCATGCAAAAAAGAGAATGCTGAAGGGGCCGGCACTCAGGAAATGGGGTTAGTGCAAACACGAAAAGGCAGACAGGCAAAGTCACACACGCACTTTTACTTCTATCCTCATCGACAACGGACTTGCCTTAACTCCAGCTGAAACATTTACCTTCAGCAGCGGCTTTTTATGCTTCACCTCCTTGTGCCCTATCAACTCCATGAACTGCCTTAGACCCTGTGTTGATCCACCACCACATTTCCTTTCTAAAGCACTAAATAGATGAGTATAAATATGCTCTCATAGACCGGATTGGGAAATGCTCTACTTAATCGTTTACAATAAATACAAATGTGACGCTACCTTATGTATATAACATCAGCATTCACACGTGCACATACCTTCAAATTCACATTATCCAAAATTGGGAAATCTGACTGAAGGGCATACCCATGCATCTATACATCAACTCTGCCGCTTCACTGCTGCCTTAGGTTGAATCCAACACACACATCCAAAATAATTAATCTTAACTGCAGGCCCAGTTTATTGGTTTGTCGAGCTCATGTGTGGAAATATAATAGTTTTTGTATACAGCCACTGCCTCGGGCCAACAATTTCCTCATGGGGATTGAACTAAATTTGCACATCTCCCATCCTCCCACTGCACAGCTATTTAGCTTGTTTTTGGCATCAAATTGGGGAAACGGACAAGATGTTGGCTGTTGGATTCTCACCGCCTAATGCTGATTGATCAAAGTTGTTGTTTTCTGCATGAGATATTGTATATTTGGGACACGACACGCAGGAAAGCTCTCTTTTTATGCAGAGACAGCTCGTCACGTTTATATTTGCGCAGTGTCTTCATGGGTTGTTCTCTGGGTGCTCCAGTTCCCTCCCACAGTCCAAACACATGCGCTACGGTCAGTTTCACACTCCAGAATTTATGAGAGTAAATGGTGGTTCGTTCTAATGAGAATAGGAGAACGACACATAGAGCCTTACCTCGTCCACATCGTCACAGTTGAAACCATCCCCGGTGTACCCATCAGGACATGGTCCACACTCAACCCCATCCGCTGTCTCGATGCACATGTCTTCACGGAAACAAACACCAGGAGCACATTTTGGTTTCACCACCTCAGTGCCACCCAGACCTTTCAAATAAAAGGGAAAAGAAAAACACATTCAATTCTTCGTCCACAGTTTTACTGGTAAATACCCCGACTGTGGGTGGACACGCTCTTACCGCAGGCCTGACACTCTGAGATGGTGTTTCTGAGAAACGAGGTCTCTTTGACCTGGGAGAGGTCAAACATAAACATGTTTATACACACAGTCATGCAGACGGTGAAGGAGGTCAGGGGTGAGGAGGCAGGGATTAAGTGGCCTCAGAGGAACTGTTAGTGTAAGTTACCTGCTGAATGAGGACGTCTTTCAGCTCATTTATCACCTTCGTCAGCTCCAGCATCTGATTGGACAGCTGCTTCGTGTTGACCCCTAAGAGAAAGGGACTGTTATTCTGTTAAACTGAAGCGGGGGTGGAGGGCTTTTCTCAGAGCCTGCTCTGGAGCCGCTCAGACAAACACTGGCTGTTGTTTTCTTGTTTCTCTTCGGAAACATTTGCTTTCTCAGTGGAGGTTTCCCTCCACAGAGAAAGACTCTTACCCAGCGTCTGGACGGAGTCTCTTTGTTGGAAATGACATTCTTGTAATGAAGCAACATTCTCAAACGTATCCCCGACCACCAGCTTGAGCTCGTCCAAACTTTCCTGTCAGAATAGAACAGGTCAAAGTGGAGAACTAAGCTGTCTGGAAATCTTCATGGAACGCCATCAATATTGTATGGAAATCCGGTGAAGGGATGAATCACCTGGTCTCTGGCCTGCATGGTCTTCAGCTCCACCATACCGTAGCCTGCAGGCAGGCCCTGGAAGGCAGCAGGGAGATCCCTGACTGTCTCCACCAACCTGCAGTCCAGGTGCAGCTCCACCCCACCTGGCCCCTGCTGCTGCATACCCCGCAGGTGGAACAGCAGCCGGTGCTGCTGGCCATCTGCCAGCACCAGGTTGTTGAAGGTTACCGAGCTCATCCTCTTGTCGGTCCGCAGGTAGCGCAACACCGCTTTGAAAAGACAGAGTGGGGGGAGACGAGATGTGACAGTCGCAGAAGGGAAGATAATGGCAAGAATGAAGACTTGCAGAGAGCATTTACTCAGATCAAAGAGTTGATTCATCCAAATTACAATGAGAGTCTAGTGCCTATATGGAGCTGCACTTAAGCACCAAAGGGCTTCGAGCTGTATGCTGTCACCTCTACAACCACTAATATATTTTATTCATAGAGCACTTCATATAGAAGATAGAGCTCAAACAGCACTGAAGAAAAGGACATTCAAATTAACCAATGCAAAAAAAATGAAAAAGGAAATAAAAGATGACAATGTCCGCAACCAAATCCAATTGAAGCGATTATTTCCATTCTTCCTTCAACTTTTCTCTATTCAGCAACTCTTCAGCCATTTTGCAGCAGTGATCATTAAACCTCACATTGTCCCATCACTAGGGTTAGGGATGTGACAGTTATTATGTTAGAAAGTAATTGATAACCTGATAGTCACTAATTGCATCAGTTTGCTGTTTTTATCTCAGACATAGTGGTGTAGGGTTGTTTTTCTTCCTGGAAACAATTCAGAGAAAGAGAATCAAAACAGCAGACTGAAAGATGCTGAGACGCACTGCTGAAATGATGCAGAGTAAATGAATTGATCATCATCATGTAAACACCCCCCTTTACATTGCACATGTAGCCCCCTAAAAACATCAAAATATTCATTTAAATAACTTTTAGGCTCTTTCATGCTCTCCTACCTCTGTTGAGCTTCCCCATCACAGTGAACTCAAAGTACTTGCTGTTGTCCCTGGGGTTGTACAGGCCAAACACGGTGGTTCCGGTCCTGGGCTGCAACTTGAAGGTGGTTAGGATGAAAGCCTCGTTCACCCCTTGCTCAACCAGACCCCCCTGCAGCAGGTCTGGCAGGCAATCAGGTGAGGTGAGCAGATCATAGACTGTCGACAGCAACGGGGAAGAGAGAAGTGGTAAAGCACATGAGTTATGGATGATGAGATATGAATATTTACAACGCACAGTTGCAGCCCGATCCCGGCGTAAACACATCCCGAGTCGACAAGAAGCGGATGATGATTCTGGCCCGGTGTTTGTTGATCTCGTGAGACACTGTGTCAATCAGAGCTGGCAGGCAGAGTTGGCTGAGAAAAACCGCCAGGATGTTTGAGGCAAAGCAGGGCAATCTACAGTGACAGTTAAACGCGTGCCGCTACTACTTTTTGTTGCTTCTCGGGCCATATAGGCTGCTTGGTTGATTAAATGTATGAAGGGGGTTCTCATTTTCAGCGTTCATCGTTGGGAAAGGCTGACAAGTCAGATATGGAAACTGACAGGGTGCTCAGTGAGAGTGAAATGCCGGGGAGATGCTGTGCACTCGTGGTCTACCTTTAATACAGTGACTGTGGCGCTGGGCAGGCCACGAAAGGATGTGCAGTGAATCTCTAGTCGGCCATCTGCTCACATCATGAATACACAAGTACCCTGAGAGCGGTCTGCGAGGCCCACTGTCGTGAGGGAGCGAAATTGCTCCCAAATGCTACCAGAGATTGGCCATTGTCAGCCAAGATTGCGAACCATGATCCCCAGATGAGATTTCTGCTTTTTCCTGTTTCTGCCCGTCTCCTCGGCCCGTGGTCCCTGCCGTTTTGTCCAGCTCGTACCATATTTCAGAGTAACGCAGGGTTCTTTAAAAAACATGTGCAGCTGAATATGACTAAGGCAGTGCTTATGCCGGGCTTACATCACTCGCACCAAGAATCACCTGGTGAATAATGCACAACAGACCTCTGTTTGACTCAGGGCGACTTGCTGGGCCATTATGCTGACCAAAAGCCCAAACTTAAACAAAACAAGAGAATGAGTTCAAGTTACTGTAACTCTATGAAGACACACAGTCGGACCTAAAAGCACACAAAGCTGCTATTCATTAATCTTCTGGACAGAGGGCTTTGCGGGGGTCAGGGTTATTGTACACCGGAGATCCTGAGAAAGTGCCTCATTTCACCCCCTGATTAACCTGAGGCTTCAAGCATCATAAAATTAGTTCAGCTGAAAGCCATCCACTAATCCAGTGTCTTGTCCTCCATAACTCCAGCATATAAATCTGTCAGATTGTAAATGCTGCTTTCAGATGTAAACATTCCTCATTTAACTGCTACGCAAACATGCCGAAACCTGTGATTTATGCTGCTGTAATGGTAAGTTAGTGACAATGATGAAGGAAAGACATCAGCATCAACATCGGCTTGTAGTTAATATAAACAGTGACGTCAGATATCTGCAGGGCATCCATTAAAGCCCATGATGTAAAACAGAGTAATGACAATAATGTGCTCTCTCTCTCTCTCTCTCTCTCTCTCTACATTTCTTTAAATTTCTGAGGAAATATTTATCCTCCCGGTGGTCGGTGGGAGCCCTTGAGTTCATTTCCAGGACTGTGTTGCAAAACAGTGCATAATTATCCCTCCTGAGTTAAGAGTTGTGCTTGTTTCCACTTGGCAAACTGTTTACTCCATTGTTGCTCGGTCTTTGGTCTCCACCACCTCCTGAGGGAAATGTCAGGCTTTTTTAGGCGCTGAACATCCCCCCACTGCATGCTGTACTCTAGCTCTGTCTGTCTGCAGTCTGAAGCTGAGCAGCAAGTGGGTTTTCAGAATATTTTTCTTGAAGAACACAGTTTTCTGCTTCAGCCAAAAACACTGTTATGAGAGTGCAGATGCTGAACTAAAATGAGCAATGAGCTGAAACTTGCAGTAAAGTTGCGGGGAACTGCAGGTTCACATAATTTTCATACTGTCATTTGATTCATCGTTATTATAAAAGTATACTTTCACAGCTACTTCAAAGATAGACTTTGTCCGCAGACGGGGAGTCTTTACACCCAAAAGCCAACAGTGAGTTTCGAATTCCAGTAATCTCTGCTTCAGTGAAGTCATCCCTGAGACATTAATATTGATCAAAAACCTCAATAACCCCTCACTGAGATAGAATGGCTGTTCTGTGCTACTAAAATCTTACTTACCGCAGCTGTAAATGGCTCTCTTTTTTTGAGCACAGTAAATTCCAGTCATGCAGACAATGAGCCATTTGCAAGGGAAATGATAGATGATGAACTCCATTAATCTGGGCTTGTTTTATACATAACATCAGGCTGCTATTGCCAAAAGATTGCGGGGATTAATGGGTGCGTGAAAGCCATGTCATCAATCACCGCAGTGATTTGTACAAAGCTGATAAAATATAAACACCAACACTTCTGCATGTCGTCTGCAGCTCGGGATTGTGTGTCTGACCTTGAACAAATGCGCGAGTGTGCGACTGGGCGAGTGACAGAGAGAGTCTGTGCTTATGTGTGACTTGAAGTTCAATATTTCGCCCAGACCACTTCTGATTATTCCCATGTGTGTGACCCAGCTGAGACTTTGTTTGAATTAATACGAGCCAGAGAGCCAAACCTCCTGAGCTGGAGTAATCAAGCAGATCTGGACAGATATCAAAAGCAGGATGACTTTTCTTCTTTAGAACAATGCTGGCTTTAAAAGTCTACTTTTACTCTTTATCTACCTTCTGTCACAAAAACAAAAATTGTAGTGCACTGCCCCATCCCTCCTACAAGTGACGGGGATATTTAGCATTTTATTCGTACCTCAGTGAGTATCACGCGCCATGTCTAATCCTTTGTGTTCCTTGGGTCTGCATATGATATTCTCTTTCACAGTGTCTGCTTTATCCATTATGCATTGAACTCATAAATAGTGTGTTAAAATACCCAGTGGTGGAGCCATTAAATCTTTTCTGACAGATAATGAAAATTGAGGATTACATCACAGCCAGGATGCCAGAAAAATGCAGGATTCAAACAAATCAAAGACATTTCTTCCTTTCTGTGTGTGTATGAGAGTTAAAATTTGAACAACAAGCAGAAGACCCGAAAAGACGATTTTCATTTTGTGAGCTTTTGTCATCTCCAAGTAGCAATCACAGCTGTTGCAATCCCCAGTCAATATGACACATTTTGTGAAAAAAAGAGAGGAATGTCTAAATACTTTATATGAAAAGGAAATTCAAGCACTTCAAATAACACTCACCCAAAGCCTGGGCTTCCACGTGTGAGCAGAGTTTTAATATCAGCTGCGAGGCCAGAATCAGGGCTGTCCAAACGCCCATTTTGTCCTTCCAACTGGTTCCAGATCAGTAGTTTCTCTGAAGTGTCTTATCAGTGTGTGACACAGTGGCAGTGTCCCGTGTGTCCTTGCTTGCTGTGAGTGGTGCGTTTGAGTCTTTGCCTCCCTTTTCAATCAGCAGCAAGACAAGACTGTCATGGCAAGCATAATAGGAGTTACTTTTGTGTGTGTGTGTGTGTCTGAATTGGTGTGTGAATGTGAAGATTGCAGGAGTCTCGCTGAGGGAGGAGCATCGGGGCCAGAACCTGCTTTTAAAACCTTCCTCAGACGGCCCCATGCAGGGAAGGAGTGACCGGGGGAAACTCTTTGCATTGGCTCCCACTGGCTGCTACTAGTTCCCCCCCCAGCCTTTACACTCATGTACTGTATGTGAGCAGCTCATAATCCAGTCTAGTCATGTTTGCCAGATGAAGTCATGTTTCGACTCGGATCAAGCCCTTGAATATTTTTAGACACTCGAGTTCAACCTTGAGGTGAATTTCTGAAAATGTCCCTCGAACCTCTCGAGTACGTTCTTCTCACTCTGTCTGAAACGCAGGGATATTATTTTACGTCTCCTTCCGAGGAATCAGATGTGACACCTTCCCCATGTGCCCTTGCTTCCCCCTCCTCCATCCCTTTGGCACGTTCAGGAAATGAGCGCTCTGGACCCTACGCCTCAAAAGGTGACATATTATACCCCCTTTTTCCACAAGTTAACACAGTTCCCTGGGGTTCCTAATGAAATGTCTGTGACACGCTTGAGTCAAAATACCACGTGGATCAAGTGCCGCGGCGGCCGTCTCACCCTGTCTGAACGGCCCTGCTCGGAGCGGAGGTTTTTACCGGCCGGCAGAGCCTCAGACAGGCTGCTGGCTCACGCGGCCTCCAGGTCGTCAGCATGTCTGGCACCACGCGACTTGCAGCATTTGGCAGAGCCGGGGAGGTCTTAATGATGTTTGTTTTTCCCTTTCTCCTTGCCTGATGCATCTTTTATTTTTTTCCTTTTTTGAGCTCTTGAGCCTCACTCCATGGTTTAAGCAAGTGCCGTTGGACTTTAAAGGAGACCCGGGATGAAAAAAACATTTTTACCTGACTTTGCAATCGAATAACAATGCATAACCCCCAAAGATGTCTGGCAAATCTTGAGACATCATCATGTCCTTGTTCATTGGTCCATTTCAGAGTTTTTATTGTCTCTGTTCACGTATGAGAGTGAGTGAAGGCACACCACTGCGAGGCAGCAGTTCAGTGAAGTTCCTGGTGAAATGTCAGTGTACAGGCCCCTGGTTCTTCCTCCTCGGATCCTGGCTCGTGTAAGGCTGGTTGTGTATGTGCTCTGTAGCTGTACCGCTCCAGTTATCATTTACCACTGGGGAAAAGGTTGCTAAACTCCAAGGTAGCGAGCAAGTCATGTGATCATTCATGTGAATGGCAGGACTGGCAGCCCATCAGCTTAAAGCCCATGTGTGGTTGCCAGATAAGCATGAAAGAGCACCAGGTGTTTGCAGAGACAGACTGTGCTATTCTGACTGTAAAAAATAGGTTTGAAAAAGGACTTAAGAAATAGTATTTGGGGTATTTTCGGTGAAATCAATGTTCCATAGCTTCTACATTAGCACCAGAGAAGAGAACCAAAAACAAACTCAAATTCAAACTTCAGTATTTCCCCCTTTAAGAAAAGTAGTCTCAGTCATTAATGATGCTTTCACTGATTCCATGAGGGCCAAGTGGCAGGGCTGCAGGATGATGTTCCTACTTGAAAGGATAAACACCAGTATCTATAGCAACAAACATGAGTCATTGTTTCCATATGTCTACCACAGGTGTTCCTTACAGTCAGCGGCTATATCACTGCTCTGCTCTTTTCTTTCCATGCGCTGATACGGACTCCAGCCAGTCAGCGCCAGGACACTCAGACCCTTATCTGGTCTCTGACTGGAGCCTTAGAATGGGCTCTTTTCAGGGGGTTTGGGTTCAGTCCCTCAGAGAGTCGTCTCAGACCTCCGTGCGTGGTCGGCAGCTGCGGTCCGGAACTGAGCAGACCACATCAGTCTGCTGCAGGACCCGGGCTGAGTCACATCCACGGTGCGGTTGATGAGGTCAGACAGTGAATGCTGCAGCTGGCTCGGAGACACAACCAAACCCCGAATGTCTCTGACACCATCTCTGGGCTATTTTTATTCGAGATTCTAATACGACCGAATCCATGAGACTCCGATATTCACACGCGTAACGCAGCCTCTTCTTAAATGGATCGTTGCTGCCAGACGTCGCAGATTACGGCATTCCCGCGTGTGTAACCTGTAACAAAATGTACTGGGTTACGAACGATCAAGTGAAATGAAGTGAGGGCTGTTTGTGTTCTCATGGGAGGTCTGATACTTGGCACTTTAAAAGAAATCTCTGAACCGAAAATAAAGAAAATACAAACCGCTCGAAAACAGGAATGATTAAAGGTGAATAACAAGAAGCATGTGGCTCATTAATAACAAAACAAAGGAAGATGTTTCACTGTAATCCAAGGAGGAACAGAGGAAAGAGAAAAATACATTTCTCACACAAAATACATTACTCACTTTACTCAACAGCCATTGAATGGATGGTATTTACTCTGAACAAATACACACATTTTTGGGGTGTGTGTGATCTACCTGTTTGGAATCTTGCCAAACTCAACATCTGCCTTTATTCATTGTAAACACATATTTTGCAATCAGACCATGTGGTTTTTGTTATTCTCTCTCTGGTGCATTATTTCGAGATCACTCACTCACCAAGCTCTTTAGATTATTTTTTTGCCAATGGTGTGTTGTTAGAAAATGGCTTTTCTGATTTGCTTTTTAGGACCACAGCATTTGTGTCAGTATCACTCTTTGTCACTGCAAATATTGCACCATATTCTCCACAAACTATTCAGTTTTCTCCTCTTTGCACACGCAAGCATACGACTTATTATGCAAATGACTCGCATAAAAGTGGAACTTCTGTCTTGAATGTGACCTTTTCTGGCATAATTGAGAGAGATTTACGGATATTGACTGTGTGGGGGGAAAAACGTTTTTATGTCATAGGAAACACAGCGTTTAGGTAATTACATTCACCACATGAAGACTCCTGTTCATAAAAAGTTCTTTCATAAAACAAGTTACATCAGTGCCCCCGTGTTTGAGGAATGGACACAGACTTTTACAGCAGTGCAGACCACAGCTGGTGGTGACCGTAAGTCTCCGTGCTCCTCTGCTGAGCGCTACGGTCCTTGTTACACGGCGTCTTACGAGCTCGGCGCTGTCTCACCTGCAGCACTTATGTAATGGCAACCAGTCAGCAAGGAGTCTCGTCTAACACCTTATTAAATCTGCAGCATCTATCAAAACCGCAGCCCTGTCTGGTGGAGGGGGCCTTGCTCCAAACCCAAAATTACAGCATCAAATTTGCCTGAATTTTTTGGTATTAGACAGACTGTAACTCTGAACCCAAGGCAGAGGCTTAATAAGTGGACCCACATCCTGCAGCATATTTAGACTGCACACTCTTGAGCCAAATTGGTATGTCATGGTGGATAAAGCTGTCGAGTTTCTTGGAATCGTCTAATGCAGCATGGAGGGCATGAATACAAATTATACATCAAATGTTAGAGATCCAAAATTAATCAGAAAAATGTATTCTGGGCTAATATGGAACAGAAAATCTTTCGAAACGAGGCACTCCTCATTACAATTGTAGAATGTAATTGAGTCCTTGGCCTTGAGGTATTCAAATTAAATGAATGCAAAAGTACATATTTGTTTGGGCTGAATATGAGTTAAAATATTAGTCTGGGTGGTGTGTGTTTAACAGGATTTTTCAAACACTCCGAAACCGACTTTTCTGGAAAATTACAGGAAGCAGACGAAACCATCGGTACATTTCCTCAATTCCATTTACCTGACTGAATGGCCTGCCCTCACGTCTCTCTGTAAAATCACTCAGAATACTCTCAGTTGTGGACGCCGTAACATAAACCTGAATTCTTTTTCTTCTCTTTCTTTTTTCTGGGAAACACACGGCATATTACGCGAGAAGATTGATGAGAGGTGGACAAAGGTATCCCGAGCGGCCTCGTAGCGTCAGGGGAACATTTCGTTTCTGAAACAACAATGTGGTTTCGGTGTCTCGCTGAAATTTCTCGGTATTATGATAGAGTACTTAAGCGAAGGCCCCCGCAAAGCCGCCGGTCAGAGTCGCGGCTGATGTTTTTGCCATGTGTAAACTGTGAGTTCACCCTCGCTGATTCAGACGAACCAGCTGCTCCTTCAGTCGCCCGCGGCAGCTGGATGCGCTCACTCACACTCCATCCACCTCACAGCTCGTCTCATCTACACCTACGCACCTCGCACTGTGGATGGAGGCCGCTGTAAATCATCGCTGCAGATACTAGACGCAGCTTCAGCCGTGCAGCTCCCGCTCCTGCTGTTTCTTTTAGGTTTTTTTTTTTCCACGCAAGCACCTCTGCTGCCGCTACCTTGTCCAACTTTTCAGACTTTTCTTTTTCTCTTTGCTTTCGTAGTGTGGTTCTGTGGATGTCTGATCACCACAGAAATATCATAACTCAATTCAGTGTCTCAACTTGCAAGTTTTTACTACTACTCCTACTATATCTCATGCTTTCCAGAAGACGAGCCAGAATAACTGCAGTGATGTCTTCTCTTTCTTGTCTTACAGGTATTGACTTTGTTTTTTTTTACACAAAATTCCTCTAAATTTAGTACACGCATAAGTACGCATTAGTTTCCCTCTCATGATGTTTTAGTGATCCCTTAGTGTTTTACTTCACCCTCATCAGTCAATTTTTTATTCTTGTGATACTTTGGTTGACCTTGCACAATTCCTGTTCAGCTCCATCTCAGAATCTGGAACAAAATCACATCCTGGCTCCTGACTAGTTTCCAGTGCTGTCGGCAGCCTCCGGCCCCCTTCAATCCCATGCAAACATCTACGTTTTTATGTTTTCCGATGATCCATGTTGACAGACACACACACTCAAGCCTTCGATGACATAAATGTGACATCAAGGGACTGAATAGCACAGCAACAGCAATTCAGCCAAAATGTAGCTTTGATTTGCAACAGGTTGTGTGAGGAAACATCCATTTTGCATTTTTTTGACTGACTACATTGAAATTCAAAGATTTTCTCAAAGACGGAGTGAGGAGCTGACCCTCAAAGAGACTGGCTGTTTGTGCACTTGAAAACTAGCTGTGTGCGAGTCACTCCAGGTTTCCAGCCCCAAAATGGATTTTCTGTAGCGAAACATGCTCCAAACAATTGCTTCAGGATGTGAGGACGAAAGCGCACCGACCGTATACGGAACAGCTTGTGTACACAGTACGAACAGCGCAGCATTGTGCTCCATTGAGCCTTATTCCAGGTGCTCTCATTAATCCTTCATACTTCTGGCACATTTAGAGCAAGCATGTCTGGGCAAGGAGGGTCCCTGGTACAGTAGGAAACAGCTTGAGAGCATCCCGGGTTGTATGTTCAGGCTCAGAGTCAAACTGCTGCTGTTTTCTTAACACTCACAGAAAGTATTGAAAGATGTAAGAATCTCAATGTGATAGTGCACCCGGTGGGACTTTCATCACACGTTGGAGTCACATTGGCCTCCCCACACAATGTACCTACAAAGATCTAGTATTGCAAATGAATGCATTTACAAATTGACCGCGCAGAAGAAGAAGAAGAAGAACAAAAGCTTTTTCACTTGTGTGTAGGAGTGTGTGGCGTCTGGGAAGCTCTGTGTCTCAGTGCTTCTGAGACGGAGCATGTCTTTCTGTTACGTGGAAGTTTAACCTATTATTGCTTACAGTAAGTGGTTCATGATGGTGAGGTGGGCCACATGTGGTAAAGTGAAGTTACTTGAGATGGAGGCTCAAATTAGTGAGCGTGTTTCAATGTTAAGGCACATGTGACGTGCCAGTTTAGGCGAGTTTCTTTGTCATGCACAAACTGGACTTGAAACCGGACCCTCTGTTTCCTGCCTCGCAGTATAAGAGTGAGAAGATAATGCATTTCCCAGAGAGAGACAGATGTCCGATCTCTAAAGCACAGTCCAGGAAATGAATAGATTTATTTCACATTTCAGCCTCGGCCTCCACCACCTTCGACAGCTATGAGAGACAAAGCGTGAGGAGAGGATTTGGACTTTTTTTTCGTGACGCCAAATGCTCAGGCTCCTGCTTATCACCCCGTTCCACGTGTATCTGAAGGGTCTGCGACCATGCTTTTACTGCACTTGGGAAAAAGAAATCACATGTGGTATTTAAGCCCAGAAGCTGGAGCAATTGTGCCCCTTTTTCAGGGAGGACATTACAGGGTCGACAGCTCTTAACACAGTCCCCTGCTATGAAGAAGTCACAAAGGTTCACAGCAACAGGGGATCAGCCGTGTGAGAACATGGTGATTTACAACAGCCTGTCCCACCTGTGGCCGCCTGTTCCCCCAAAGCCAGGGATAAATGGTTTCAGGGGGTTGAATTTAGGACAATCCATTGGCCAAAATTAACAGCTTACAGGCTATATCTGGTGTGTTTTTGTGGCTTCCACCATAATGTCTTTTAGTAATGATATAACAGCACTCCAGGGACATGTGGGAGCACACAAACAGAGCTGCAATGTCATCCGAAGAGACAAAATTAGTGGAGTTTGCAAGGAAGCCAGCAGTTAAATCAGATTCTCTTAAATTAGCCCTCTCAATTTTTTGATGAAATTGTACATCAGTTCAAATCCAATTTTAGCCATTTTATTATATTTGGATTTGGGCTGAAATGTAGTCAAAAAGCTGGAAAAAACATTGCCATGTGTGTTGCTGGTGGGCCTGCTGGCCTCCTGCTCATGGTTCAAACATTTGGGACCAGTTTGTAAATTTGATGAAAGAAACTCCCATAAATATTTGTTGTAAATGGTTGCAATGTGTAGCAGTTTTACAATGAAATCTAAGTGGAATCTGAAATGTCATTAAGATAAACCACACGCAGGCATATCTGAAGCTATTAATAACAGCCGCCTTTGGCACAGAAAATCACAGTCATCATTTAAACTATAATGGCTGTTAAAAAAGATCAATTTGCATAATTGCTCCATTTTCTATAATGGTAAACTGGGATGGGATCAGAACTATATGAATGCCACGCTATCAAATGGTTATTTGGTGGTAATATGTGAGCGTATTCGTTGTCAATTCAGAAATCCACTGTAATCACAAACGTACGACAGAGGTTTGGACCCTGGCGTTCAACCATCTTCTTGGATCTTCAATTGCAACATCCCGGTCAAGGCGGACGAAAAGGACCTCAAAAAGCCCGGGCCATTGTTGAGCTGTGCGAGCACATGCGTAAGTAACTAGGCATAGCTTGTATGCATTTGTGTGCATGGGTGTGTTTCGTGAGGATGTGTGTGAATGGAAACCAGGTGCTTTTCTTGCCCTGCCAAGACGGGCCTGTTGTTGCATCGTCAGCTTGGTGCGTCTAGAAGTGGCTTAACGAGCTCAGCAGGACCCCTCACATCAAACACTCCGCTAATGGCTGATAAACATGCTGGGCCCGGTCAGACCGGACAGCAAATGGGCACGTTTACGTTCGAGGTGAGCACAGCAGAGCCTCAGTGCGTTTCTCAGGCCCCTCCATTCAGCATCCAGGCGAGCTATTTTCATGAGATGTTAGGAGGAAACGGGTCTCTGCTTTATGAGAGAGCAATAAAACGGCAAATCCTTGACTGGTCAAAGCGAAGCTTGTTTCAAGAAAGCAGAAAAGAAAGGTGCACGAGAGGTAAGGAACGACAAAGGCAGATGGAAAGAGACACGGTGGTGTGATGTCATAACATTTCTTCAAGAGCTTGGACAGGAAGAGTCGGCTGCAGTGGGGGGAAAGGAAACAGTAGTGAAACACACACCAAAGAGTTTATCAGGACAAATCAGCAGAAAGATTTGCAGTGAGAGAATTTCAAACAGATGCTGTGCTTCATTTGCAGGTTGTTAACAACACAGTAGGTTGTCCTTCCTCAGAGTTTTCAATGCTTGCCTGCAAGTAATCTGCAGACAGCCATAACCAAAATCCAATAATAATACATTGTAAACATTCAGTTTCAGTTACTGGCCTTAGCCTAGTTCAGCAAATCCTTGTGCTTTGCCTGCATTTAATAAACGAGATGAACATGTGTTCGACAAACACAGCCAAGATGGGATTCAGGGGGGAGAATAAAAGACGCAAGAAGCACATTAAGGTTTTGAGGAGTGAAGTTTAATGGGATAATGATTGTCTTCGTCGGAGGTCAAACATTTAATTGGTTTAAGGAACAAAAAGCACAACCAAAGCCACTCCTACATTCACTCGGCCAACTAAAAATCTCTACAATAGATAAAACCATTAGGGTAGAAAAACCCAGAGAACCACTTTTAGCAACTCAGTCTCAGTGAGGGTCATTACTTTTGACAAACGACAGACATTTGCTTTTTCAAAGGTTGGGCGAAAGGCTAGCACATATTAGCTTTCTCATTTCATCCGAGCACACTGCTCCCAATGAACCATTTTCATCTCCTCCTATCAAAGGGATTTATTGTTCTAGCTGGGTAAAACTCTCTCGCTCTCTCTCCTTTCTCTTGCATCTGGGCAATCTCCTCTGATTATGCGTTTGTTTGAGATCAGTGTTACTCTCCAGGAGAGTAAAAGTGACCTCAGCCTGACTCACTGGTCGACATCCATCCGCTCCCCGGGCCCTACGTAATGCACCTACTGACAGAGAGGCTGACAGAAAGACAGACTGACAGAGTGCTGCTGGGTAGACAGATGTACAGATAAACACACAGAGGTACAGACAGGCAGGGTCCTATGGTTGCCCCGTGATGAACAAGGAAGGAGGCAATTTAGTGCAGTGGGGAGGGCGGACTGTGACTTTGCCAGACTGTGGCGGAGAGTTACAGCAAATGGGGTCAATGGGCTACAGCCAACGTCACAGCGTGCTGGTTGTAGAAGCAGCCAATCGCTTTCCTATGTAGATCCTGAAAAGAGAGGACAGACAGTTTGAGAATCCATCGCTAAACCACTCCCCCAAAGAGCAGTTGCTCTATCATAGCTTAACAACTTTCAAAGCCAAACCTGGTCTGCTTACTTTGGCAGTGTGTGTAGGGTGACATGTCCTATTTCCACTATGTAGTATCACCTAACCATGCTGCACCTAAATTCTCCTCTTTTTCTATACACCTGGAGAATCTAGAAGTTGATGCTATAAGGTGAGATAAAACAAGACTTTACCCTAACCCTAACCACAGAGGGAAATTATGTATGTCGAACCATCTAACCCTAGACTATCAATATCTTTCCCCAACCTCTGGTACCTGGTGCGTTGTGCATAGCTTTGACCCACTGTCACCTATGAGCAATGCCCAGCATCTTTAACTATTGTTGTCTACTTTTAGCGACCAAGAGTCACTTTAACTGTTGAGTTAGGATGGCAGCTCATAAGACTCATAAGTGAACCCATGGGTTGAAACAATAGAATAGAATAGAATAGAATGGAATAGAATAGAATATGCCTTTAATCATCCCACAATGGGGACATTTTAGAGCAAAACTGCAGTGAATCAAAATGTGTCAGTTTAGCTCAGTTGTACGGATGATGACGCGGCAGAGACAAGGCAGTTGAGAGGTTAAGAGTTGAAGTCTGGAAGAAAAGAATTCCCATATTTTGCCTGAGTGAAAAGTGAACGTAGTGGATGTGAAATAACCTGTGCATCTCCAGTTATTAGCATCTCCATAATTAGCTTATATCCTGCAGTGGATGTGGCTGCCAAAACCAAAAACGTCGTGAACCAGCTATATCAGTCTGTGGTATTACAGGTTACGTAGAAAAGCCTTGTTCCTCAATAGAACATCCACCGTGGAGTATTACTGCTCTGTCTGCGAGCTGGGATGCCAAAGTGCATAAGCTTACATTAGCCCGTCTGTCCTGATCTAAATTGGATTTTGGGAAGTTCCCATTCCTGCAAACCAGTGAGGGCAGAACATTCACAGAGCACATCGCCGTTGTCCTCAGCCCTAAGTACATTTGTTCCTGTCGCATTAAAGGGAATGAACACCTTGCCTGAAAAAAAACTGAAAAAGCTATCTGAGACGAGGCATTGCATCAACTGGTAATGAAGCTAATGTCCTGACATTGTGTAGATTTAGCCTTCGTTTTCGCCATCTTAAACATACAGCTATACAAGTTCTGAACGAAGCCGTTTTTTTTTCTGTTAGAAAAATGTTGACTAAATGTCCTGAAAAAAAGTCATTGAATGACAGCTAACGTTGATTAGCATGTAAGCTATAGGTGCCAAAATCGTCTTCAGCTGACTCCTCGGCGACCAAAGCTAACTGTTGGCAGCTGGAAATGATAAGCTTCTTTTCTACCTCTGTCTCAACTCAGCAGCTCGTGGCTTAATATGAATGAAAGCACAAAGAAAGGGTTTACAAACAGTGCCATCATTAACTTCAGTGCTTCAGGACCAATTGAGGGTGAAAACTTGACAAAAAACTTGACCTGACTCTGACAAGCAGGGCAGCATTGACTAATAAGGCAGGTCAGGTTTTTTACTATTACTTTTTAACTATTACTGGTGATGTATTTCACTCATCTACTGGGGGGGAGAAATGGGAAAGAAGCGAATCTTTGTGTCTCACCCGACTCCAAGTGTGAGCAAGTGTGAAGCCAGCAGTGAAGGGCCGAGGACGAGGAGAACATCGGAGGAGAAGATACCTCTCTTCATCACCTCTGTCTTCCTAACGCTGAGGGAGCCAGGCTGCTTTGGGTGCTGAAATACAAACTCTCTGCAGAGAGAGAGAGAGACAGAGAGAGTGAGAAGGACGAGAGGCCAGAGATAAGAGATGCAGCGAGAGGGAAGACGGACAGAAAAAAAAAAAAACAGAGATAATGAGAACACAAGAGAGAAGACTCAGAATGCGAGAAAGGTGGGGAGGCACCGACGGTCCGAGACCATTAAGAGCTACGAGCTGTCAAATAGACTTATTGTACTGCACATGATTAAATGTCGGGTGTAGCGGTGTAAATAAAAAATGAGGGCGATTCATGCATTTCTCAACACTCACAAGGTGTAAACAAAATTTAAAGCAGGGCGAGAACCTGCTGTCAAAGTCAAACCGAGGAGACAGCCCAATTTTTTGTGGCACTTTGCAAGTAAAACCAGCCTCATTCATTCAACTTGTGCCAAAAAGTAAAATGCTGAGCGTTTCTTTAATTAAAAATGAATACATCAGCTCAGAGGCAGTTATGTGGGGTAGCTATTTCCTCACAAACAAGCCATATGTCTCCTCTGGCAACCCCTCAGTGCCAAGAAGCAACTTCCCGTACAACCACAAGTGTTACTTTAATATTTTCGATTGGCGAATGAATCCGACGAAACTAAATACCGCATGCTGTTTGATGAAAACGTTTTCAGGAGGCAAACACGACAGTTGCATCAATGTTCTTGTCCAACACTAAGCAAAAGCTGACACAAATAAGTACAGCGTGAGCTGTGAGTGGTGCACTCGCTCAGCAACATGGCATCATGACTACGACATTTAGAGGTTTTAAGGCAAACTTACTTGGGCGGCATATTTTCAGGTCTACTGGACCAATCCCAGACCCAGTCGGTGTCCCCTCGCCGGTCAGCTTCCTCCTGGACCGCAGGCGAGGGATGAGATGGTGTGCAACATTACAAATAGAGGAGGCGGTAGAGCGGAGGGTGTCGCTGATATTTACATTTACTCCAAGCATAAAGCAGATCGCGAACACAAATTTCAAACAACACAAAGCTACCAGGGAGCGACTGCTCGAAGGCAGGTCAATAAAACAGGGGAACGACTTGTCTGACTGTCTCCTGGAGATCAGTGAAATTTAATAACCTCAGTTTAATATCAGTTTAATAACGGTGCGAGCGTGTTTTAAACTACGGTGAAATAAAGCCCGAACGGGACGCCGCACAGAAGGAAATCTGCAGCTAGAGCCGCAGAGTAATAATGTAAATGTGAGAATGTTTCATAAGAAGAAATATATCGCATCTGATTTACAGATAATAGACTTAAACCAGCGGTTCGCACCACTCACAGTGAGATTA
Organism: Karalla daura; assembly: GCA_029224185.1. Lineage (NCBI taxonomy): Eukaryota > Metazoa > Chordata > Actinopteri > Chaetodontiformes > Leiognathidae > Karalla > Karalla daura. The sequence goes on from CM055201.1 coordinate 7,397,389, forward strand.
GGCGTCATGTGATGGATGCTGACAAATGGCGTCAGTGCTGTAATGATGTTTACCTGTATGGTGACGCAGTCGCTGTCCTGCTCACTGGCGGGCCTGGGGGAGCCTGGAGACTGTGGAGTTCCCACCTTCGTGGGACTGAGGACGAGACGCAGACATTCACAAAGCGTGTCAAGCATCAAGATGCCACGACCTCTGCTCATTTCGCATTCTGCATTTCATTCCAAACAAACAAGCACGGAGAAAAGCAAACGGGCAAAAAAAAAACAAAACAAAAAAAGTCCGCCGAGCGGAGAACGAAGCTCATTACTGTGCAAATTATTTTTACGCCTCGCTGTGCAGCACAAAACCCCCAAACAAAACAGAATCCACACAAACAAGGCGCACCATTCATTACCTGTCTCTACTCCTTTCGCATTCGAGCTGTGCCTCCAGCAGGATCCTCTCCAGCTCCCCCTGCAGGGCAGAGGAGATGCTGTCCTCGGGGCCCGTCAGGCTGTCCCTGCGGCTCACCGCTGCTATCAGCTCCTCCAGCTCCACCCAGGAGCCTGACGAGGTCAAGAGGAACGTGGACATTACACACACACTCTGTGAGAGTTTGTAGCAATGCTCTGAGAGCCACACTGAGGATACGTGGCACCAAATTACAGGAACCACCACTGGGAGTCAACTCAGAGCGACTTATCAGGACACAGTCGGCTGCAACATGGTGAATCAGTAAATATGGAAATCTAAAGACGGATGGATGGATTTTGAGGAGAAGTGTTTGTCTGCATTACTGGTTCAGAGATCATTTTCAACTCTTATTGAGGTTTTGCCCAATGAATGAACAATGAGCAATATATTCATTATATGAATACACACAATATCGAACACTTTGAACTGCCTTTAATTGCCTTTGTTTGCCATGCAAGCTTTTGCTGGCCTCTAGTAACCCAGTAATCCCAGCTGCAGGCTCGGTGCGGCGCGCTAGAGGCTAAAGTTCACTTTCACTCAATCTGTATTCTTGCCAGAGCCGACTGTATGAAGCGATTCTCATTTGAGCAGCATCATGTTATTTGGCTCTTTGCACAACGCTCCACTCCGGTAAACAATGACTGGACAGGTGTCTGCTGTTGTTGCGCCGGCATATGGGGATTTATGAGAGACGGCCACAGATGACATGAAATGAGCAGAGAGAGGCTAAACGCGGGACGTCTGGCCGAATGGAGCGTCTATGTAAACACTCATACAATGAAAGCCACAAAAAAAAACAAAAAACGCTTCTCTATTTATCAATGAGCTGCGGACATGCACCCGGCATGTGAATGAATGGATGCAGAGGTTCACTGGATACATGCGCAGGAAGAGATTTACGCATGCACGCACACACACACACACACACGCTGATGTGTATGGCCTGCACACAGCCAAACAGTAGGGCAGGGCTAACTCGGGCTGACAGCATGCTTGCTTACGTAAGATCTTATTTCTGTTAGAGATTAGCCATTCACCCTCTCCCTTCCTCCCCTTGTTTCTCTCTTGTCAGGCTGCCTGTTTCCCTCCGTAACATCCAGGCAGAAGCTGCACAATATAAACACCTCATCTGCCTCCCAAAGTATCCCTCCCTCTCATGTGACCTCTTTAATCTTCACTCTGCCCAGGTTTATGACACTGTTTAATCACACAAACAACAGCAGGAAAAGGGGGAGGGGGGAGGGGGGGGGGGGGGGGGGGGGGGCTGTGTGGGACAGAGCTGGTGAGGGGATGGGAGGGGGAGGCTGGGAATGAGGGGAGGGAGGACAGAGCGGGGAAACTGTGCCATTGCCCTAGTTATTTTTCTACAGAGGGGAGTTATGACATAACAAGCGCCTCGTTGCCTGACTTATCTGTCACCGTTCTGCGGCACTAAATCAGTTTCGATGGCGCAATCCTGTACACATTCATCTGTGGCCCTGCCAAATCAGCTTTATGTAACGTGGACAAGCGCTGGATGCTAAAAGACTCAATGAACTGCGGCACAGCAGATTCACTCATCGCTTGCCGGGCCGCGAGTGTTTGCCCCCGGTCTGGGGACATGCGGCGGCTGGACGGGTCGCGTCAGAGAAGGTCGGCGGGCCCGTGTTTGGGTTTTCGCTCTTGCTCCAAATTCCCCCTCGCAAATTTCGTAGAGGGAGCAGTGACGCCGAGACACGCGTAGCATAGAGCAGGTGGAGGTGAGTCCACGCAGCCATTGTGCGCCCTTCCAATGGTTTGTGCAGAAGAGTCCCGAAAAATTAAGTTGAAACGCCACAAAAAGAGGGACGTCCCGTAAAAAACAAAATGCACAAAAAAAAACTGCAGTTATAACAGACTTAGTGAATAAATCCTTGAAGATCAGACTGTGTTGCTACGCATACATTTTATGACTTTTAGACATGTTGCATGTCTGAACGTTCTGTCACTCCATGCGTCTTTTGCAGCGCAGCTGAACAATGTCAATGACAAATCTGAATGTTCCCCACATGGCTACTCGTGCTCTGAAGCCTGACTTTTAATGGCCTCTTACTCATCCTCCTTCCTCTGCTTGTTTCTCGGTGGTCGCATGGAACAAACTCCTGATAATTGCGCAGTGGGCACCAGTTTCTTTTGCCACCGTCCTGTAAATGTGATTGAAGCATGCACCACAGTTGGGCGGACGCTTAACCAAAGAGGTCTCATTTAAATAGCCCTTAATTAAAAATAGAAAACAGCGGGGATTGTAGGATAAGCACCGCACACTCTTGTTATGTTTCTGGCAACAGCCTCCTCCACTCTTTTAATCTCATGAATATTAATATCAGTGTGACAGCCCCAAAATAAGTCCAGAATCAGCCGGGCGACTGTGATCGTCTCTTCTGAGTCATTTTCACGGCCTCCCTCGGCGTCCTGCTCCTCAGCAACACAGCTCCACATGTTTTACCCAGCATGCTCTGTGCCAAGCAATGTGCACACAGCGCAGCGGAGCTATAAGCGTCAGGAAATCTCTACATTTTAATTGGCTTACAGCGATACAAACAGGTGAGTCAGGGAATCCGTTTACACAATGACAGGGTCGGCGGCAACAACAATGCCAGACCACAGAACTGGCACTGCCTTGTTGCCCCGAGCGGCGTCAGCCCGGGATGCTGCTGGTCTCAGGTCTGCAGCTGCAGGTCAACATCTGCACACACACTGATGAGTGTGGATCTGTGTGTTGGGAGGCCAGGGCGGGCAGTGCTATTGTCATTCACCAACTTTGTTTATATTTACAAGTTTGGGATCAGTGAGTTACGCCTCCTCGGTTCGAATCCCAGTTCAACCAAGGGCGTGTTTATCTTGCCTGTTCTCCTGAATGGAACCTCCCCAAGGGATCAAGTGCCTTGTACTGTATGTGCCTTCATTATGTGACTTTTGTACCTTTACGTGTCCTCATGCGCCCTTCTCTGTCTCCCATGTGGCAGTGTGAGTGTGCATTTCCTGTTTGTATGTTTATTTATGTAGGCAGCAAAACAGACGGCGAAAACAAATCAGAAGATCTCTGTCTTACTGAGTTTCTATCTATCTATCTATCTATCTATCTATCTATCTATCTATCTATCTATCTATCTATCTATCTATCTATCTATCTATCTATCTATCTATCTATCTATCTATCTATCTATCCATCTATCTATCTATGGAAATTTGAATTCCATTCAATTCCAAGAACTTTATTTGTCCCCTGGGGAACAATTCAAGAATAATAACAATGAAAAAAAGATACTGACAATATGTACACAAGGTGCAAATTTGCATTGGATGAATTCTGCAGCAGGTTCAGTGCCAGGAGTAGAAACGTCTATAATTAAGGTGAAATAATCAAAATGCGCTGGGAGCAGTTGGGGTGCGAGGTAGCAGCATGGTACAATACAATATGAATCATGTGTGTTTTAAACCAATTTCTGTCCATGTGCGAAGATAGAGAAGTGTGTGTGGAGATGGGGTGGGGGGTGGTGGGGTTTGGGGGGGTGGGGGGTGGTGGGGGGGGGGGGGGCAGGTGAGTAAAACAAGACCTACGTCATTGCTACAAAGGCAAATGGATATCACAATAGCACATTCACTCACCGTAGAGTCCGTCCTCTGGTGTCTGTGAGCCGGACAGAGACATGATGCAGAGCGCAGAGAAGATGCTGATGCTGACCGAGGAGCAGGCAGGTTTCTTCTTTCCCTTTGCTATTCTCCCTTCACTCACTCCTCTCTCTCTCTCTCTCTGTCTGTCTCTCTGTTTGTTGTAGTCCAAAGAGGACACTGGGCACCGACGCAGCGCTAATCCCCCCAGCTCTCCTCTTCCCCCTCCTCTCCCTCCCTCCCCCTCCCTCTCCCCACGTGTCAGGAGCGAGGAGGTAAACAAAACGAGCAATGAGCTCAGCAGGTAGAGAGCTGTGCTGCAAGGTGCAGGAAGGGCTCTTGGAGAGTGCGCGTGTGTCTGTGTGTGCGCATGCCCTATAGTCCATAAACTGAATAACTAGGAAAAAAAACATATACAAGATATACGAGGTATTGCAAGGGAGTGGAGTAAGGCATGGGACTGCAGGGCGGCAGTTTCTTAAAGTTTCACTGCAGTGTGCGTGCTTCTGGTTCTTCCTCGAGATCTGATTCCCTCCTCTGACTCTGGCACAAACAAAGCCTGTGAGGCTGCAGGTGTCGCGCTACATCGCCTCGGTCGCCACAAAAAGCCGTTAAGGTCTGTTGTTGGGCAAGAAACGTAAAGTCACGTGACCGTTCGTTTGAGTGACAGGCAAGGCAGCAAATCGGCATAAAGCCTACGAGCGGTCGCCAGAAAAACACGAGACGGAACTGCGCAGAAATAGACCTTCATGTTCCCTCACCAAAATAAGTTTCTTAAAGGGCTTGTAAAGTAGCATCTCTGAAGGAACCATTGTTGCGTAGCCTGCCTCCATATTTGCTCCGGCGAACATGAATATCTACTCCATTCAACTATTCTACAACTAAAGTCTCCTTTAAATTGACAATGAATACCCAAACACCACCAAAACTCGAACTACGAATTACAAATACGTCTCTATACATCGACGTTGCAGGGGCCGTGTGAGTTAATGTCTACATTTTACATTTTCAAGTTTGAGAATTCCTCATCCTTTCTATTTGATAGCCTGACAAATCATGATTTTTTGGGGATTATCTATTAGGATTTACTGCTCCACCAAACTGATGAGCTGAAAATCTTTCTTCTGGTGGTCGTGGGGACAAACATTAACCAGCTGCAGTCATTTCATAACAACCCTTTGAACTACTTGACCGCAGCTTCCTCAATAACAGCTCCGTGTCCCACATCCAGTCTTCTTGACATTTTCACAGTAGATTTTTACAGGAAACCAGCTGTTTCATGTTTGTCCTGGAAGAAATTCTCGCCGGAGCATAACCCAGTACGTTTTTTATCAGAAATGTTGGAAATCGGAGGGACTAAAAATAAACACAAATCGAATTCTTTAAAATCTGAGCAGACATCCTGAACGGCATCGACCCTAAGAGTTAGGTGGAGACCCGCTCTATCTCATCTTGACGTTGTAGTGTTGCAATGTAAATGGAACCTTTAACCAAACCTACCAACCAATCAAACCTAGGGGTGTGTTTTTGGACTGTGGGGGATACCTTAGTAGTTGGAAGAACACGGCCCTCTGTCTGACAAGGATTTGAACCCCACACTTAGATGCTGTGAGGGGACAGTGCTAACCACCAAGCAACTGTGTCACCCAGGACAAAAGCAGATGGTTCAAATGAATGTTTTCTCTCAGGGGACAGGACCTCGCGTTAGAGCTTCTCGTCGCTCAACAGACATCCACTCAGAGCTGTGAGGAAACAGCAGGCGCAAAACCAAAGGGCTTGGAGATGAGAGGATGCAAATGTGTTTTGTGGTGTTTTTTTGAAGCACATGTTTGTGTGTAGTAATAGAACTAAAAGATATGATATTGGCATAAAAGAGAGACCAAACAGAAAACGTATTGCAGGGAAAACACTTTGAGCGTATTTAATCTGTTGTGGAAATTGCTTTGTTTTGACACTGGATTCCAAGCCTGAAGTATTATCCTGTTCAGCCCCGCACGCTGGCCCCCTTAACTCCACCGTGGAGCAGTGCACATCATTTATTTGTCAGGTTCATGGATGGATTATGAGGCGATGGGCCCCAGGGCAGAGATATGCAGGCAGGCCTTGTGCCGTTTTCATCCGTTTTGCACGTTGACCATTACTCTTTACTGTTGCTGTTGGCCGAAAGCTGCACCTGAAAGTCAGGCTTTTGTTATAATAATGGCAAGAAAGAGGCTGACACACCCAAAGCCTCTGACTATAAAACATCCATTTTGACTCAAACAGTATCCAAAGAATGTAAAACGTGAAACGGACATGGTCCTCAACCTTTCACATCCCAAACTTTCTTCGTAAGAGAGGTAACAACGAATAAGCTGAGCATGAACGCAACACACAGATGATGAAAGAGATCAATATTAGCCTGTAATTGGTTTTCCATCCATCCATTCATTATCTTACCTGCTTTGTACTTAATGGTGTTGCTAGGGTCTACTGGTGCCCGTCTCCAGCGCACAAAGGGTGAAAGCAGCCTGGACATACGCACACACGCACACACACACACACACACACACACACACACACACACACACACACACACACACACAACATTCACTGTCAAGTTCCTAGTTGACCTGGATAAAACCCCTGCATACAGGGGAGACCATGCATGCAAACTATATAAAGAAGTTCCCTTGGTCCGACTGGGATTTTATTCAGTGCTTCTCACTCTCATCTTTTATCTTTTCATCTTGTGCGTGGTTTGTACCCGGTACGGTGTCGCGAGGTTGTTATCTGCTTTGAAAAACAAAAATAAACCAACGATAATAGTTCAGCGATGTCCATGCGAAGTGTGCCAGTGAAAGATCCTGTTCGCACTGATCCGTGTCTGTTCTGTAGCCAAATTGTTTCACATCAATCTGTTGTACTAGAAGCAGTAATGTCCCCTATCATAAAATTAGTTAAAGGTAATTGCCAAAATGTAGAAAATATTAAAAACACTCTCCATTTTTAATCTTTGGCAAGCCGCAAAGGCAGTAAAGCCTTTGATGTGCTCCTTAAAAACATCAAATGAAATGGACCAAAGCCGATCGGGATGTTCATGGTTGCTGCATCATCATGCATCACACTGATATACCTGAAGAACAGGGTGGGACTCAGCGCTATATTTACACATTTTTCAGCGAATTAGATCAAGACTGAGTTTTTATCTCTTCGTGTTTGTGTGGAATGAGCCCTGCGGCCAATGATTCATCCATTTCCATGGCATTCCTTTAAGATGCTTGGCAGGAGTGACACACTCTGAGCTGGATTTCATTCATGTGGCCGAGAGCAAACATCACGCAGGAGGATGCACGCTGTCATGCAAAAGCAGAGCTCCTCGGCAGCACAATGCTGCCCCACCCCCTCTGCCCTGAAACTTGTGAGAATAATATCTCAGCAAACACAAACACAACAAGGCTCAAATGAGACGCTGGAGAGGATCAGATTTGTTTTGTTTTCCTGTCCTGAATTATTTGCAACATTTATTAAAATGTAATCTTGCCCGAGACTGTAAGAACAACATCACCACCTGGTGGAGAGAACCGCCATCAAGCATGACCCGCATGCTCCAGCATCGAATTGAAAAGGAGGACATTTCTGCAGATGTCGTTGCAAGATTTCGTTTGTCCCCTCTGAATTATGAGGACCTCTCGGACATCTTTGTAAAAATTGAATTATTCAAATATTCTTATTTTTTGGATAAATTTTTGAGATTATATGAGGTGTTTTTTTTATATAAGTTTTTATGCATTTTAGACTCTTCTTTATCTGCAAAATAAAACAAGGACTTATCTGCAGATTCAAGCCTGCAGCACATTTTGAATAAGAAGAAGATGACACACTGCCGAATTTTTAAAAACAAGTCATAAGATATCATAAAATGGAAAAGGAGTCCTTAAAAAGCCCTTTTCATTTTCATTTTGTAAGAGGATGCATGAATAAATTAGTGAATACCACAGTACCTTTTAACTGGTATATTGTGCAATTAGAGAATTCTTGAAATTCTAATGTAATATTAGTGATAATAATAAAAACTTTTTCCACATAGCAAAAACCTTGGGCCTCAATATTTCACAAGCACGCAGAAAGCAGATGGACCTTTATAATTCCAAGGGGACAATTTGAAGTGGACAGTAGCAGCAAACTTCCACACTAATGCAACGTATTGTTAGTGGCTTATGATGCACGGTGGCAGCCACAAACCTCTCTACTCTCACTGTCTGTCTTCGCCCCCATTTATTATGTTGCCAAGCAGCATTTCTCTCCTGACCTCCAGCCATGTTTCAAGACAAGAGGAGAGACACAGAAAGTCATTAATCGGCTCAGAAACAAAGCAGGAAAAGTTCCCTCATCCATCAGAGGAACTTAAGATCTCTGACAATGTCCCGGGCCTGCCCGGATCAAAGAGGGGAACTGCCGGCTGCACTCGGGTTCGGCAAATGACTGCCCGCCTCGTTCATCCATCATGCTTGAGAGTGAGATAGCAAAATAATAAAATCTTTTCAGGTAATGGCCACTGTTAGAAGTCTGCGTTAGACACGTCCCCTAAACTACAACCTTGTATTAGGCTATGATTGATGACTTGATCCGAGTCTACATTAAAGGATCTGCTTAAAATTCACCTTTTCCGTAGCGGGTCAGACACAGAGCCTGATTAATGAAAGCTAGAGAAAGTAGTGGTGGAGTTGGTGGCTCTGTGAAAACAAGATGTGACTGGCTATATGCAAGAGGCTTTTGGCTTGTTTTTCATAAATAATAATTACATTTCCTGGGCTCAGCCTGAGAGGATGGTAACTGATTCATGGGGACAACAAAAAAAAAGCTAGAGAGAGAGAGGCAGCGATGGGGAGAAAAATAGGTTTAAACAGCAGCTATGATGTGTCCTACACACACTGACATGTTTTTGAGTTGTGGGATAACAACAGGAAGGGCTTGCAGCCGTGCCAGTGGCTTTGAAGGCACAGCAGTGCATTGAACCATGTGCAAACCCAGCATGGCGTCACGCAGAGGTTTCTGTGCTACCACTTTGGAGTCTGGCATTCTGGCTGTTGCCATCTTGGCTTTTTGGAGCCACAAATGGCGCAGGTTGCTAGACCTGGCTCAGACACAGAGCCCGAGAAAATAGCAACATTTCCTCGTAGACTTCTACATAATTAAAATTTGGCACACGGTGGAGTTGCACCCTGTTGGCCATTAGATTGACAGACAGAGTCACAGAGTTATAACCTTCAATTAATTCTGCATTAAGATCTGTACTGAATTTAATGACGTTATCAGATCAGTTAGTTATCAGATTATTTCCAAATTAATCAGTTTTATCATCTGAAAACCACCCATCCGCCCATTATCTTAAATGCTCTGTGCCTTAACGATGCTGAGGGGGATTCACAGGTCTGACACAGGACAGACAGACCATCACAGACAGACCAGGACACACACACACACGATTCATTCCTACACTGTTCAATCGACCTGAACATGTACATTTTTGGACTGTGGGAGGAAACCAGAGCCCCTGAAAACTAGTTAAGGCCAGGGACAAAACCAGGGACATTAACACTGACTACTCATCCACTGCATGCCCCAATCTGAGGGCCGTAATGTAATTCGCATCCCCTGTTTATTTGATAGCTACCGAGATATTTTAATATGTAGTATAGTGGCATTTTTAGTGATCTTGGTATATTGACACCAAGTGATGTGATTCGTGCTATCATACTGTTGTCGTTGTCCTCTGTCCTCAACAGTTCCAAGTTTTCAGGAGCGAATAAAAGGTCCTTTTTTTAGTCTATTTTTCACATCATCCAACTGAGGTTTATTCAGATTAAAAAGCAGGAATATTCTCTCAGCCGATAACGGCGCACTTAATTCTTTATTTCATCTCCGAAACTCACCAAATCTGGAGATGCGTGTTTGTCTGTTACTGGATAGCATCACAGAAAATGTAATATAAGATATCAGAAAATACAGATCTCCGCAAGTGGTTTCATCTCTGCTCCATTTTCACAATCTCGCACCCTCTAAAACTATAAAGAAGTGTGTTTTAGCTCTTCAAAGATGCCTCGACCTTCACTCAGCTCCACCATAATCACCAGTGAGGCAGTGGAGGGGGGCGGGGGGGTGTAAATCTTCAAACATCGTCAGAATATAATGGACGATAAACTGAACACCACCTATAAACAGCGCCAGCAGGAGCTCTTTGTGCTCTGTAAACTCAAGGCCCTCTCTGTAGCTGATAGACGCCGCCTGGCCGCCAGCCTCGTGGAGCCTGTTGTCCTTTCATTATCCTCCGATGCTCCATCTGCTGCCGCTCCACCAGGCCCAGAGTCTCCAGCAGCCTCAAACACGCGCCCAGTCCAACGTCACTCGTCTTTCAAGTCTCGCAGACGTCAAAGTCGCTGTGAAGCAAAGCTCTCGGTGCGGCGCGTGACCCTGATCGGTCGATGCGTCACTGCGCCTCCATCCAGCTGCAGGTGCACCTCCAGCGGTCTACTCCTCAGTTATCAGGAGGTAGAGATGTTGGTATTTGTATTGGTTCCTGTTGTTTAAGGATGTGGGGTTAATGGCGGTGCAGATATGGAACAACCCTGACTTGTGCTAAGAAACCATCAGTTGTGAAAAGTAACATGTACATGATACATGTACATGATTGAGGGTGACTGTACTTCCATCCATCCATCTGTATCTTACCCACTTTTGTACCTTAAAGGTGTCTGCCGCAGGTTTTCTTCAGCAATGGAGAAACCAATTTAGACACAGGGGGAACATGCAAACTTCACACAGAAAGTCCAACTGAGGGTTGGAGCTGGACTTTCCTGCTGAGAAGCGCTATCCACCTTTCTATCCATCAGTATTTGTTTTTGAGATTAGAGCAGCTCAATTCTCCATTCAGTGCTGTTTGCCATTAACCGCTGTGCGGGTCAGTGACAGTTAAATATTAGCGTAACGCTATTACTGCTGATTGTCATCAATGTTGTCAAACCCTAACCCATCCATGTCCTTTATTGCACATCTTCTTTGTCAGATCATCTCAATTATGTTATATTATGTTTCCCCATGTATGTAAAAGATATGCAACAATTGTGCCTGTACTGCAGACTTGAATCTATATCCGCTGTATTCCTATACTGCGTGTATTCCACAGCTACATCCTATTATATCCCATTATGTCTCTGTATTGCAGCGCTTGGCCTGTCCATTCAGCTCCTATTAATGCAAACTCTGGGGGAGTAATTGTGCTCTTTCCATGAAATTGTATTTGAAATCCATTCAAATGATGATTCTCAGAAATGGGGTATGAAAGTATAAAAAGTGGAACATCTGAGAGATGTAAAAACAAGATGTTAATGTAAGTCTGATAGGGAGAGAGGAGATGGGACAAGATAAGTGATCAGAGCTGATAAAATGGGATGAGATGTCTCAGCCCTTAAGGCATTTAGGTGTAGACTTAATCTCTCTCTATCTGCGCTGTATCGAGTGGTTCCTGCCTTCTTTCCAGCCTCAGGTGACAAGTCATTGCAGTGATGATGGGGCGGACGTAGGACGATAAAAAAAGGAAAAGAAGAAAAATCAATTTGCTCTAGTCATCGAGCCCGGACAAAAACAGTGCGCCAGCCATTCTCAGAACTTCAGGCAAGCGCGAGCAAACCACAGAATTGGTGTTTTTGCCTTTCAATTTGCATGCACAACCGTGAAACACTTACGCATATTAATTTAAAGAGGCCTGAAAACACCGAAGTGCTTTAACCTTCGATGAGTGTGGGTCTGCTTCAGCGGGCCATTGTCCATGTGTCTCTATTATCCTGCTGGTCACGGTTCCCCGGCTCTGCCCCCGCTCATATGGGAGATATCTGTAGAATAATTCTACCTGTCTGTTCCTATCTCCTTCTCCCTCTTTCTCTTCCCCCCCCCCCCTCTCTATGCATGACCTTTCTACATTCCAGCTGACCGCGGTGTCCTGTCAGCTCTCTCCCTACTACAACCCTCTCAAGCAGCAGCAGCCGTATCGCCACCACCACCACCACCCCTAAACCTCCCCTCGCCCCTCATTTCCACCCCCTGCTGACAGCCTCTTCCCTCCCTGTCCCTCGGTTCCGCCCCCTGGATCACTTTGCTCCCCTCTCTCTCCTCCCCTCTCCTCCTCTCTCGCTGTCTCCCTCTTTGCCCTCTGCAGCTGAACATACTCTGCTTTTTAATTAGACCGACTCGCTAGCTCCACCCCCCACACCCCCCACCCCCTCTGCCTCCTACTCTCTCCATCTTTCCCCCTCTTCTCCAAACCCCTTCCCAGCCCCTTTTGCTCACAAGGATACAGAGGGGCTTGCATGGAGACACAGAGCGGGGGTCATGATGGAGAGACGCGGAGAGGAAGAGGGAGAGCAGAGAGAGAAGGAAGGAGAGAGCTGAGAGGAGCATCTGAGAGGAGTCCTGCCTGATTGCAGTTCACTCTTGTCTTCTTGCTCCCCCTCCTGTCCATTCACTTCCACTCACAGCCCAAACGCTCAGACAGCTAAGGTAGGCACAGCGGAGCTCACAGCTCTGAGGGATGGAAATAAAGGTTCCCACGTGAAAAGGCATGAATCCACGGAAGAGGAGGAGGAGGAGGGTGAGATAGAAGAAGACTCAGCACAGAGAGGAAAGGAGAAAGAGGGGAGGAGGAGGAGGAAGAGAGGGAGACAAGAGAGGAGCAGATGGACTCTGCACAGAGGGGAAGGAAACGATGTGAAGCTCACCGAGCGGCAGTGACAGAGAGGTGGGAATAAAAGCAAACACCAACGCCAGAGGGATGGAAGAATGGGGCTGAGGAGACGTGAAGGAATAACAGAGAAGAGGAGCGAGCGTTTTTGTGGGAGACAACGCAGGGGGAAGCAGGAAGAGAGAGAGAGAGAGCGAGAGAAAGAGAGAGAAAGAGAGAGAGAGAGAGATGTGGTATGTGTGAGCCAGTTCTGTGTCCTGATGGAAGATAGTACAGCAATCTCCCTATCAGCGATCGCTCGGCATCACCATAGAGATAACCAAGTGAGAGAGAGAGAGAGCGCAGAGCGAACAGCAACACAGAAGTGTCTGTTTTTATTTTGTGCAGGAGTACCTCTCACTTACTGTTTTTTTGTCCTGGCTCTTATTTACTATCCGCTGAATGGCACAAGGAAAAGAAAGGCAGAGTGTGTGTGTGTTTGTGCCCTTGCACGTCTGCGCTGATGTGCACGCACTGGGTTTGTTTGTGTTTATCAGGTGTGTGTGTGTGTGCGTGTGTGTGTCTGTATTTGATTTGCGTGCATGTACATATTTGTTCTGACAATGGGGGTGTGTTCCTGTGCTCATAGTGTGGCTCGGGTTGTGTGTGAAATCTAGTGAAATGGGATTGTGTGTGTGTGTGTGTGTGTGTGTGTGTGTGTGTGTGTGTGTTCGGTCACTGGGATTTGCTTTACGGCAGGTGTGGGAGTTATTTTCTGAGATTGTGCAGCTTTATGAGGAGCATTAAAGAGTGAGGGGCTTAGATCGCTCTGTCAGTGATGTAGCTTTGCAGATTCCAGCAGCGTGCTTTCAGTGCATATTTGTCATGAGCAAGACGGTGTGTGTCTGTGTGTATATGGTGAGGGGGGGTGCAGAAAGTTTGAGAAGGAGGAGGAGGAGGAGGAGGAGGCTCTGAGTGAGGGAATTCCATTTGTATGGATCTGTGTGCATGCGTGTGCGTGCGTGCGTGCGTGTGTTTAAGCAAGGTCCGCCGCACACTGTTCTGCCCACAGGATCATTTAATTTTCTGCTATCATTTGATTCTCACTGTGTTTTTCCACCACGTTGACACATTTCGGAGTCTAATTGTAATTGATATGCAATTTCATGTTTCTCAATTATCTCATAGCGATCTTGTCACTGACACGTGAGCCCCTGATCTAATTGCACATGCACCCACTCATGCATGCATGGCATCACACTCACGCACACACGCACTTGCGTGCACCCAGGTACACGAAACGCTGTGCTGTTAAGCCTGCCCGTCGTGGCACATTTCTCTTCCCTCTGCTCTACACTACACTTTATTTCTCTTTTATCTTATCTCATCTGTGTGTCTTTTACGTGGAAGGCGGGGGTGGGGGGGGTTGTCTCTCTTTTTTCATCCTTTCTGTAATCCTCTTCTCACCTTGCTTATAAATCTGTCTCCTGCACTTACAGTTCAGTTAATGCACTCCTCACTTATACTTTTACTGTCTTGTACTTTCTCCGTGCTCCCTTTCTCTCGCTCTCTGTGCTGCTGGCCAGGTGTTTGTGCTGGACTGTCAGCAGCTTGGCTCTATAGGTAACACACTGTGATGTACTCCTGGGACATTAGTTTGGACAGGGACAATGCAGCACGACGGCCCAGCAGAGAGTAAAGCCCCTTGGGGAGCAGGCCGCGCTGTATGCACCTACATGTAGAGTGCCGCTGTGCACAGGACATGTCAGGAGAGCCACCTGTTCTTCCTTCGTGCTGATGATCTTTACAAAGAGACCTTTGGGATGGCCGCGCGGCGGCTCGGTGGTTAGTGCTGTCACCCCACAGCAAGAAGGTCACAGGTTAGCATCCTGGTCTGACCGACTATGTGTGGAGTTTGCATGTTCTCCCTGATCATGCTCCCTGGTCATCTTAGGTTTCATCCCACAGTCCAGGAACATTTAGGCTGTTTGTAGATTCTAAAATTGCGCGAACTTGAGAGTGAATTGAACGTGTACACGTGCATGCCAACCTATCCAGCGGGTTTGGCTCAGCCAAACCCGCTCCACCATTGGGTATAAAGTGGATAAGATAACAGACAGATGGACGGACCTTTGGAATGCTTAACCTCTCTGCGTCTCATGGCAGAGTGGAGGAGAGAGGCAAACAATAAGCCAGAGCATAAAAGAACCAAGCAGCCACAGAGACAAGACAATTAGGCTGCTGGATGCAGCGCGAGTAAGAAAACAATGTTTACTCTGGCTTTCTCTCACGGATACTCAAACATCCTCAGATTTGCTCACAGTTGGCCAAGTATGTTTATCACAATCCATTGGCCTACATATAGGGATTTCATATTAGGCAGAGGATTTTGGTCGAAAGAGGACAGATGGAACAAATCATTTCTGGCACTCACACTCTAGAAGTTACAAGTAATCCGGCCATCCTTCAAGGAAACTGGAACAAGGAGGGTATCTGCACTGTCCTCTTTAGTAATGAGCTGGCCACTGACTTTGCAGGCCAGCGGCTGTGTGTTTTTTTTGAGAGTGTGTGTGTGTGTGTGTGTGTGTGTGTGTGTGTGTGTGTGACAGCGCAGGTGATGAAATATTTGCATCGTGTGCAGTCAGGTGGATGAGAGTGTTTAGCGAGTTGTGAATGATCAAAGTCTGTTTCGCTGCAGTCCGGAGGTACTGAGCATCAAACTTACTGACATATGAACCTCCACACCCACCACTCTGTTCAGTGATTCAGACAGATCTGTAAAATGGTTTGTGGTGATAAAAATGAAAGGAAATTCACACTAAAAACCCATAAGCTAGTGTTAAACTGGTCGTCGCTGTACAAGCCAGACCAGAGACCAAATGATGGATGCTACTCCTGTTGGTAAATACCCTTCCTCTGCTGATTGGCTTTGTTGGTTGGCCTGGTTAGGGTCAGACATGATAATAGATAACTGGTTAGGGTTATGATAAGGTTGTCAGTGTAGGCCAATCAGAGAGTTGGGACTAGAGATCCCCCATTGCATGAATCTGCAAACACAGCTTGTTCTACAGGAACATAAGACCTGGACAGGTCACCAGTCAATTGCAGTCAGGGTACACATACTATTCCCTCTCACACTCTCACCTAGGGGCAGCTTAGATTCTTCAGTTGGTCTATACATGCATATTGCATATAAATATGCATATACATGCATATTTCTGGACTGTGGGGGAACCTGCAGTACCGGGACACAGCCCACATGGAGAACGTGCAAATTCCTTTGGGCTTTGGTCTGACCATGAATCTAACCAGACACGCTCACTATCTGCACTATCTCCCAAGTACTATACCTGGATTGGTTTGTTCAGAATGTGTACTTACTACTCTCATGTCGTAAGAATACAGACGGTAGGGATAAATTTGGCCACTTGGGGGCAGCAGAAATAGAACAATAATGTATATTTCGTAGCGTTACGATTGTATCGCACTCCAATCGTAACTTGATGAATGTAAATATTATAGTTCTAATTTATACAGTTTTTAGCTCTGCTTTTGGTTGGGCCAACTCTTGGTAGAAAGAGTTTTTGTGCTTTGGCTGCTAGCTGTAAACAGTGCTTGTCTTTTCTGTTGATGGTGTCTGGAGCTGAGTTCAAATATACAGTGTCCTCTTAACGCTGTGCATGTGCTAGAAGAGCAAGTGGCTGCTGGAAAAGAGATGCTGTTATTTTTGTGTAGTCTTTTGTAAAACATTTGACATCTTGAGGCCAAGTGCACTTTCCTGCACTGCCATGTTTGCCTCAATGCTCAGGGCAATAACTTGAAGGAGAAAGAAAATCAGTGGAAACTTCCAAGCTCTCTGTTTGTAGATGCTGATGATTTAATACGTCTCCAGCAGCTAGCGCCTGGTGAAATACGGCATGCTGTGATGTCTGACTGTAACTGCCCGAATTGGATGCCAGTACACAGCCATAAACAAACAAACCAGCGTTTACATCTTGCTGCTATTACACAAGTGTCTGACAGGAATAACAATGCTTGTGTTCACTTAGTTGCCTCAGATTTATAAAGAATAAAGAATCTTAATTTGATTTGTGATTGTGTAATTTAATTTGCCGTTAAGCATGATCAGGCTTGAGATTTCATCTCACAACCGAATGGCACTATTTCCTGCTCTATCGGCAATGAGGGATTTTTTTTCTTAACAACAGATGCCAGAGAAATAGAGACAACACCATCATTTTTTTCACTTTACAAATAAAGTTGAAATTGACACTTTGATGTATCTGACGTTAGTGCTCAAATCCATGCAAATAGTCTCTTTGTTCGTGCAGTTGTTTATGAGCTTGTTCTGTTTTTTAAAAAACATACCTGCTGTTTTTATTGTATGAAATAAAAGCAAACAGCCGCTAGCAGAGACATGTGCTTTGCTGTGCAGCGTGCAAAGCTCACCCAAGAAAATATTCAACAACGGGGAACTCCATGGCAGCTGTTCCTGAATTTAAGATGTCTTTAGACAAGAGCTAAAACCCCACAAAGGCTCCTGCACTTTGCTTCTATTCTGTGATCCGGTGCTTGTTGTAAACTCCTGTGACAGAGCGCAGGTATAACTCTTACCCATCCCTTTGTGCACAGGGCCAATAACTGATCATATAGCTTTTCTTAGTTCCTCTCCAGTTCCCCCTTAAATGCCCTGACACACTGATGCTCCTGATTTACCACTTCACTGAACCCTAACCATGACATTTCCTCTGCTGCCAGGGGTTGTTCCCTCCTGCTTTGCTCCATGTCCCCCTACCTCTGCCTGTCTGTCTCCCTCCGCCTCTCCTCCCTCCCACTTATTCAGATTCCTACTCCTTTCTGTTTGTGTGTCTCATAGCATCTCTAAATATAACCAAGCATGTCTACCTCCTCTCCTTCCTCTTCCTCTCTCTGCCTCCTCTTCATCTCGGTCCTGTCTGACAAATTTAAGCGTGCCTAGACAATCCGATCTGACATGCCTTTACATAACAATTCAATCCACAGCACCTTCCACCTCCTCAGCACAGTGAGACCCAAAGGTGTGTTATTGGCATGGATGCAATTCTCAACATCCCTGAAAGACTCCGGCTAAGAACGTTATTAGATCTGCGCAACCGGCTCCTTGTATTTTGAATGCATCAGATATGTTTCTGGGAGTCAGCATGGCTTCGTGAAGGGAGATCAGATGTGACCTTAGCATTATCATCACACACATGCATATACAGCCATAAAAACACACACAGGAAAGAGGATAGAAACCCTATATTCACAGTAAAGCCTTTTCAGAGAGGTAGGCAGCCAGCATTGAGGCTGTAGTAAATCTTAAATAATAACCGTAAAGAGTTATGACCCTTGCTGGCATTATGCCGTTGCACACCTTCCTCCTCCCGCCTGGTGATTTATCTCTTGTCTGCCAATAAAGCTCAACATGAAAATGTCACATATGGGAAAGAGCTGGCCTCAGCCACAGGAGTGAGCCCATGCAGCATTAAGAGGGTCCGGATTCATTAAACTGTCAGTGTAAATTTTGATCGCAGGGTAGTTTGCAGATCGAGAGAGAACTGTGGGATGGGATGTGAGACAAAAAGAGGCAGCAGAAGAGATTACGGTGGAGGAAGTAGTGGCGGAGGAAAGAGGAGAGATATGAGGGGACAGGGGTGAAAAGAAAAAAAAAAGACAGGGGCCAGATTGAAGAAAGATAAAAAAAGAAGGTAGACGCTCTGCAGAATGAGTAAAGGTAATGGTGCTGCGACGATGTGACAGAGGAAGCTCTGAGGAAAATGTGTCAGGACGAATGTTGAAAGAGGAGTGCTTTTTACAAGAGATGGACAGGATGACCAACGACCAGCGGGAAATAGGATACATCTGTCTGTCAGAGCTTCGATTTTCTTGACCAGAACTCATCTGGTCAGCTTAACTGTGGATGTATTACTGGGGATCCAAGGTCGTGCAGTGCCGTAGATTGGTAGTACTGTCGTAGTTCTCAAGAAACAGTTTTCGATCTTGATCATGAATGAATGAAAATGATTAGACCCCGGGCCCCATCCCATCCATCTGAACTCGTCATGTATTTGGGGGGGGGAAGATGAAGATTATGAGATTAGAGGGAGAGATGAGAGGGACCAGTATGACATTGGTATTATCTCATTTGAGATTTAACTTGAGTGTTTCGATAACCAGTGGTTTGCCTAATATTGTTAGTTAACACTAATGGAAATAATGAAAACTCTAATGAAAATATCAGCCTATCCTTTCCAAGGCCTTTGCAGCCAGCTCTAACTTGGAATAATTGGATAGTTTCAGCATGAATTCATGAATTTTATCAAAGGTAATGATAAAGTGCTGGAGTTAGATTTGAATGCCGGGTTTATTGAGCATCTTCTGCAAACGCTGATCATTTTTGTTTGTAATCAGATTCTTTCAAATCCCGGATTTTTACATTTCTAACACGTGATTTCACACAGAGCTTTAATGTATGCAGTGTCTCTTCAGTCTACATTCAGACGAAGAAGCAGAAACAGCCAAACCAATGACTATTGTCAATATTTTAGGTGTGCATCATTATTTGGTTCCTCACAAGATAATATGGAACATCACCATGTATTTTGATGTCAATATGCCATGAATAAATCTTGAGTTGTAGGCTAGTAGTGTATGTGTTTCTAGAATAGTGCTGTGTCAAGAACTGCAGGGGCTCTCTGGCTCTGTAGGACAATGATATTGAGAGAGCTGTGAGCGGTGGACCCAGAGGCCAAGCAATCTGCCCATTCTGAACAGGCTGGTTTTGAACAGGCACTTCAGGAATTAAAAAGCAAGAGTGCAAACATGATTTTATCCAGAGAGAAAGATGAAAAGAGATCATCAAGGTCAAATGGACGGGGTAGATCAAAGCTGGTCAATAATATGCTGTACGTATATCTTTGTCTCTGTGGTGCAATCGTCGTGAGCGCACACCCAGGGCGGTGTTTCTCAGGGCAGTTGAACAGCTCATCTGTACACACTGCAGTGGTAAGGAAGCAAAATGAGAAGGAATCCCGCGGTTTGTTTCAGAATCCATTAAGATATCAGTGCGTATGGTTGGTATTTCCCCTCAAGACTTGTGTCTGCTGCAACTTTAGTCACAATTTATCCAAATAACGATATTTTTACGGGGCTGACGGAGCGGGAGTGGTCATAATAAAGATTCTCCTCAGCGTCTCTGGGGATGGAAAGAAGAGGATAACAGGGGACGTAAATAAAAGTGGCAGCCCCTCAGGTATCTCTCTCCCTAAATAACCTGGGAGCTGTGAAGGAGTCACTAATTACCCCACCCACAGAAGAGAGGGGACCAGAGTAATGGCCAGGCACACTCTCACACAGAATTAGCCCGGGCCTGTCAGTGTCAAAGGCAATCACAGGGAGATAACAAGGCGGAGATCCATAGATCGTGTAAGGCAAACGACAGCAGTGCGCCTGGCTGCCAGTGTCACACACATACACACACATACACACACACACACAGGAAACAGAAGTGATATATATACGTATCAAGGCCATAGATCGTCAAAAACAGACCGCAGAATCAGACTGACGAGAACATACTACTAAATACAGCAAGGCAGACAGACTGTCGCACAGTGACCAGATGAATCAGAAAGGATGTCACCATGGCAGATCATCAAGCGCTGATAAGAGGGCCACAGACTGTTAAACATGGAGGAAAAGAAAAATCTGTAAGACGCGCACATGAGGAATACGATAACACTCTCCATCTCTGCCCCCTTGAGCAGAGCACCACCAGTAATACTACTGCCACAATACGCAATTACTTACTTTTAACAATAATCTTATCCCTGCCTAAATACATGGTACAGGAGACAGACATCGGATATGATGAGGAGAGGACTATCACATACCACGAGTAGCCTTCAGCCACTGTGAATAGACTTTAATTATAATCACTTTACACTTGTCTTAGGTGGATATTCCTCTATTGTTGATGCTATAACTGTCCCTATGCTCTGTTTTTCATTTCCCACCTACATCTTTTCATCACCGTTCAAAATTGATGTCTTCTTTATCCGTTCTCTGTTGACCCTAGCGCTCATGAATTTTTTAAATAGCTGCCCATCTTTTATCTTCCTCATTATCCTAAGGAACAAGCACATTGTGTTTCAATAAGAATGCAATAATATGGAATCAGTTACAGTCTCTTACTCCTCCTCTCTCTTTCTTTGTCTCCTCTGTCCTCTTTAGGAGCTCACACTGTCTAACCGGAAAAGAATGAGTCACTGAGAGAAGAGCCGAGAAAAGAGGGAAACAGAGAGTGATAAAATCAAAAGGACGGAGGGGAGAACAAAAAACACTGAAAGAAGATAGGACATTATGGGGAAATACGCAGGCCCATCCCGTACTTTGGCCATCCAATCTCCTGAGGGCCCAAGGGACATAGCAGGTAGAGAAGAAGGGGCTGCTGCGTAGACGGGCTGGTGTGATGGACACAGAGGGGATGGACAGGCTGAAATCCCTTCCATCCTGCTTGTTTATTGGAAACCTCTCTGGCCTCGTCAAGAGTTCATGGAAAGTTGAAGAGAAATGGGAATAAAGCGAAAACGTGCACAACTTCAGAAGAAATGGAGCCGCGTGGACACTTCTCACATGCTGGAGTGAAAGAGTATTCGATGCTGCATATATTTATTTTTGTACTGAAGTCAGAGTAGAGACCTATGAGTTTCTTTGGGTTAGCATTTATGACAGTGATCCACACTTAATTTTTACTTGCAGTGCTTGATGTTACTACACCTTGAACTGTGAATATGGGAATCCATGCTTTCTTAAGGACAATCTTAATCATAAAGGAGGTCCTTGGTGTACAAATCTGAGATAACCCAAGCAGCAGCACACAATCCTATAACAGGTGCATCTGCTGTGCGATGAAAGTTGAACTCAGTCGGTCAATTGTACAGATTTCTCACAGTTACAATGGACACACAGTCAATGGGAGATAGCTTTCCTTGTTGACGTGCTAACACAGCTAAGCCTTCACAACATCTAACTGCCTGCAGAGCCTGTGGATGTTGGGGCAGCGAGAGTGCCAAGAGCAATGGTGAGCAAAGAGCCAAACCACTTGCTCACGGGCCAATCCAATGGCAAGAGCACCTTGGCAGACAAGTTGCCTGGGACAATGACTGTCCGCTCTGTGCTGCTCAACCGTGACTCTCCAGACATTGAGAGCCGCCTTAAGCGGCGCCGGAACCGCACCCACCAGGTCCGCTTCAAAGACCTGGAGGATGGCAGCAGCAGCAGCGGCAACAGTGGCACGGGAGAGAACAATAGCCATCAGAGGCCTGCCACAGACTGTGACAGTCCACATCCTCTTCGCAAACATAACAGTCGGTCCTCCAGGTCCGCTCAGCAATGGACTGACAAGGATGGGCCACGAGCGGAGGGCCTACCGGGCAAGACCTCTGTGGTGGGGGCTGTGCGTGGGGACATGGCGAGTACTATAGAGGTGGTGGCTGCTTTCTTAGCCAGAGCACCCCCTCATCCGTTGACGCCGGGGCCGACGCGTCGATGTTGGGCACCACCACAAACTAACTCCCTTACTTTGCCAATGACGAGAAGAACCAGTACGAGCACCAGCACAGCTATTCAGACCTCCCCATGCCTGAAAAAACCCCAGTCCCTCTCTTCCACACACGCACGTAGCCACAGTCTCGGTGACTCGGTGGGCGTGGATGGGGATGACGAGCATGACTCTCAAGATGAGTACCTCACGCACAACCACGTATCATCGTCCGAGTCCAAGGATCAGAATTGTCCACCTGGGCAAGAGGCTCGAACTGTGGTCGAACGGAGGTCTAAAGCCTCCAGGGCAGATATGAAATCAGCTGTTGTTGTCAAAAACTCAAGGCACAGCTGCCCTCCTTCAGTTTTTCACAACGCTGAGCCATGTCACTGTTCCTCTGTATCCTGTCGAGATGGCCCCAAGCGTCAGGGAAGCATCACACCCTCTGTGGTTCGGAGGAGAAAGCGGCTGAGTAGGACAACAAGTGATCCCGGGAAGGAGGTGCACTACTGCACTACTGTTACTCAGACTGAGGGCCCCTCTCCATCCCCACAACCTCCAAATACCAGACTTTGTACCACTCAAGTTCAAACTGAGAACACTTCCACACCTCTAAATTCAAAGTACTGCACCACCCAAAGTCAAACTGAGAGTCACGATCAGTCTTCACCTTCAGGTGACAAACAACGCACAACTGAAATTCAAAATTCCAAGTCTCATCCAACCCTACCTCCAAACGCTGAGCAGTGCACCACTCAGATACAAACAGACTCACCCGCTCACTCTCCATCGAATCATCAACCTCCCACGACCCAGACACAAGCTTGCAGCCCTTGTGCTTCCCCAACTCTGACGGCACCAACTAACTCAATGCCAGTTCCATGTGAGAGTCCAGTAACCCCAACCACAACTCAAGATCCTCTCACCACCCAAGTAACTACTGTGCCTTACTGTGCCTCTCCTTCACTTACAAGTGCACCAATGCCAACTCCTGAACACTGCATTAAGCCACCTTGCTCTTCTCCAGTCAAGCCAGCTTGCACCACGCCACCCCCACCAGCATCACTATCCATCCATTGTTCCACTTCGGTGTCTACTGTTATCCAACACCCTGTTCCCTACTATACCGTTGTGTCACCACCAACGACCCCCAGCACGGTTGTTGTCTGCTCCAGTCCTTCCTCATCTGCACCACTGTGTTCTACCCCAAGCTGCACGTCCCCTGTCTCTACCATAGTATCATCAGCTCCCCTGACTTGTTCAACCCCTACCCCAACGACAACCCCAACAACTCCCTTTGACCCTGGCAGAAATCCAGCAGCCACTCCAAACGTACCCCATCAACCACCACACATCACACCAAACGCCACAGCTACAAACCCAACACCATGCACATTTGTGACTCAGACTGCCCTGTCTTGCACCTCCATATCATATTACTCCACCACGCATCCAACTGGCCCCCACGCACCGCACCCAAATGCTAATGCACCCTCTTACACCACTCTCATACAAACTGTATCTCATTGCAACATCCCATGTCAAGCTTTGCAAAATACCTCTGCTGCTAACACAGGCATAGCCCCCTTTTGCTCCCCAGTACCAAAACTAAAATCTTGCACTTCTCCGCCTCCACTTGTGAAAACATATGTATCCACTCTTCCAAATGCGCCCCCGTGTGCAACACCAACTAAAACTGTTCCGCTATACTCCTCCACCTTTCGTGCTGCACCACCATACACCCCTCCCTCTCAGACCCCACACAGTGCTCAGGATAAGAGGGGCATTCGACTTCCACCGCCTCCCCCACCACCTCCACCTTACACGCCGCGTAAAAAGGGAAATGATCCGCCAGGTCCTGCAACCCGAACACCCATGCTCAGGGCAGACAGCAAGGCCAGCAAGAAAGATAAAGACAAGGAGGAGAAAAAGGAAGATATAAAATGTACAGACTCACCAAAGCTCTGTGAGAGAGCCAGCTCTCTGAAGCACAGAGCTCAAACTCCGCCAGTTGCTGTGATGAAGGGAGAGAAGCAGTCATCCTCTGCCTCTCCTGCCAAGGCCTGTTTTAAGCCCAGCTGTCTCAGCTCAGCCCAGGCTCAGCTTGGGGCGCTACACAAAATGCTCTGCTCAGGAGCCAATGCCAGGCCTAACACCCCAAACAGCCAACACCCACTCCCTCCTAACCAGCAGGGTTGCTCTGGAGCCAGGGGCTGCTCTGCTTCCGGGGAGCAGCCCACAGCTGGGCCCCTAACTGCCACCCAGGCTGACACATTAAGACAGGTCCAGGAAATCCTAGGAGGATTGGTGTCTGGAGCCCGGTGTAAACTCGACCCAGCCAGGGTGACAGAAAAACTTCTGAGTCCCAACGGACCCCTGCATGACATCCGTAGCCTGCAGAACCAGCTCCAGAGCCTGGAAGGGGTGTTGGAGACGAGCCAGAACACCATTAAGGTCCTGCTGGATGTCATTCAAGACCTTGAGAAGAAGGAAGCAGAGAGAGACGGGTGAGACAATATTTCACTTTAGTGGGACGTTTTACATTGCAGGACTGTAAAGGTAATGTCTGCACACAGGCTCTAAAGCACAAACCTTTTTAATCAACACCGTTTTTTACCTGGAGAAGACTCTGGTCAGGTCACAACACATAATACATCCCATAATGGCACACTTACAGTACCTCATTACTATAAGATTATCAACCTCCAATTGCTGACAAAGCTTTCAGCACTTGAGTTTTATTAGCATGGGGCTGACCGAAGAGCATGTTTAGAGACACCTCTCTCTTTCACTTTAATAAGGGCAGCTCATTGACACAATGGGGCTGTCATTGCAGGAATCATGATTCCAATGTGACTTTCTTTGGCAAGCTGTACAGGGGACTAACTGGTTATAGAAAGCAATGTTAATGATAGTGCTGAGTTCATCTAGGTACATTTTTGGTTCTATTTCTCTTTTTTTATTGACTGCACACTGCAGTTTTTTTTTATCTGCAGCTTTTTGTGTAAGTTTTAACTTAAAGGTTGTTTTAAGCTAGAAAGCCATCTAAAATTGTAGAATGGCAGAATTTAGACAGACAACAGCGCAGCTAGAAAAACACAGTCCTGTCATCCATTTCACTGTGTTGTCCCAGCAGGGGCTCTGACACAGAGGGCTCCAGCAAGAGATGCAGTGTTGTCTTGCAGAAAAAGTTGACCCTTTTCTCACTTTTGTCAGCTTCATCTGGCATACATGCTAGTACATTGTCATGTGACTGCTGTATTTCTGTGTGCTTCACCATCATCAAGAAAAAGAATAAAACACGTCTAGATTTTAAATGCACACAAAATAATTGATGACTAAAAGGACATTGGTTCTAAATGACTGAATCAAAATGACTGGTTATGAAAGTCAGAGATGACCCTTTTTGTGAGTGAATTTTCACAACTTGTCTTTGTCAAAATTTCAGATTTGAAAGGTTAAAATGCACGTTAAGTTTAGTTGAATGTGTAAAATCTAAGAATTCTGCATCGTCTCTGTTCTTTGTGCTGCATGTACAAGACGGTGTTCAAAGGTAGCAGTAGGAGCCGTGTGAAATGATGCATGGCCCAGGGTCAAATCAAGAGTTTTGAAAGGGGTTTGTCTGGGCTTAAATGTGGTGTGAAAGCCCTGGGCTAAAAGAAGAAGCTAACCCACATTTGAAGTTGTAAATGTGAAATGACTGGAGGCTGCAGGCTAATGGAGCTGAAAACCCAGGGTTAACAAAGAGATAGATAGATAGGTAGATAGATAGATAGATAGATAGATAGATAGATAGATAGATAGATAGATAGATAGATAGATAGATAGATAGATAGATAGATAGATAGATAGATAGATAGATAGATAGATAGATAGATAGATAGATAGATAGATAGATAGATAGATAGATAGATAGATAGATAGATAGATAGACAGATGCGATAGCTCAATAGGAGCAAACAGTAGGACCATGGAAATTATGAGTGCCTGGTATTTTAGAGACCCAGAAAGTAAATGTCAGCATGAAGCCTAAGTGCCTGCTGTTTTATTCTCAGACAGTTAATTTCTCAAGTGAGAATCTGGTCCTCTGCACACAAAAACAAACAAGGGGCACACATGATGATGTGATCACAGCTTTGCGCTAAAGATCGCCTTCTCTCTGCTGGTGTGGTGCAGACAAGTGGGTTGTCGTAGGAAGATTATTCCACAAAAAGGGAATACACAACCCAGCGGTAATAACCTCCCTGCATCAGGCACTGTGAATATTACAGATAGATGGTTGTTGTTGCCCAAGCTTTGCTCTGATGCAGCTCCTCTATTTATAGCCAATCCCAGCATTGTACGCATTGTAAATACGATGGCGGCAAAGCTGTGTGGACAGAGTGCAGTGTAAATTTGGTGAGAATGAGGAGGCATGAGAGAGAGAGAGAGAGAGAGAGAGAGAGAGAGAGAGAGAGAGAGAGAGAGAGAGAGAGAGAGAGAGAGAGAGAGAGAGAGAGAGAGAGAGAGAGAGAGAGAGAGAGAGAGAGAGAGAGAGAGAGAGAGAGAGAGAGAGAGAGAGAGAGAGAGAGAGAGAGAGAGAGAGAGAGAGAGAGAGAGAGAGAGAGAGAGAGAGAGAGAGAGTGAGTGAAGTGGCTAAAAAGGTGAGTGACAGACAGTGAAGAGGAAGAAATAGCAGATTGAAAGCAAGACAGAAGGTAGGGGAGCGGAGGTAGTTATTTTTATGAAGTCTCATGTCAGTCATGCAGCTCTCGATACCGCTCTCAAATTTATCTCGAGCCAGACCACAGGGAGCATTTCGGGAGCTCGGTTTCGCCCATTTTGCAGCAGCTCTTTACTCATGCATGCATGCAGCAGGCGGGGATAGATAGGGATCAGCATTTGGCTGTCATCGTGTTGCGTATTTCAGATGCGCCATGCCTCTTAGTGTAAACCCTTTACCATTCTCATCAAGTCTTTAATTAATCTGCTTCCTACATTGTAAGCAGCTTAGTAATTTCTCCCGCCTTATCAAACCAAAATAGCACAGGACGCGGGGACGGGAGGACTCTTGGATGGGGAGTCGATAGGCGCGGATGGAAGTGTGTCTGTGAATCCATGGAAAGCCTTGACTGATATCTGAGCGGCGTAATCCAAATCACAGTGTTAACACTAATGCCGACACTCTACTTTTCAGACGCTCGAACATGTGACAGGGCGGCCCTCCGTCTCCTAAAGTGACACATCTCGCATGTGTGAGTTCAGCGAGGGGGCTAAGTGTAGCGCACGCTGCCTTGACTTTTACCTCATAAGCATTATTTTATGCCTGGAGTGATTTAAGTGACTCATGCTTTACGTAACAGCCCAAGCCTGTTGGAAAGGGGGGTATCGCTCATTAAAAAATGATCAGTGGTGATCTCAGAGAGGATATTGGTGTACACGCCGGGATGTGTGTGCGCGTGTGTGTGTGTGTGTGTGTGCGTGTGTCTGGAGTTCGGTTCAGCAGGGGGAAGCATAACCTGAATATGTCTTTGTAGGGTTCACACAAACACACACACACAAAATGTCACTCTTTTACCCCTGATATGTCATCTCTGTGCTTTTCAACAGAAGACATTCATATAGGACCGGACAGGACATTGAGAACTGTGGGACCTGCAGGGACTGCGCCTGCATCATCTATAGGTATGTGAACACACGCGTCCTCCCTTGGATTTCTTGCATATTTATCACTTGTTTTACATGCGAGCACCGAGAGCACAGTGCGTGTCTTGGTGTGCAGTTATGTGCATCACGCTGTCATCCTGAATCACGTCAGTTTTGGGAGGGAGTTCAGTTTCATGGCTTGGTAGGATTGTCGTTCTGCTCTGTGTGACAGCGCTTTGAGTTTGACCAAACACCGCTGCAGGTTTGATCACCGAACGCAGCGATGAGAGATTTATAAAGACTGATCACACGCACGCACGCACGCACGCGCGCACACACACACACATGCACGAGCACACACTCGCTCTTACACTCTCCTCTCAGATTTAATGAGGTGAACAACAACACAGACTTAAGTCGTGCCGCCGTGTGCCCACTTGGTTTCCTCCCTCCTCCTCTACTCTCCTCATTTTTCTACTCTCCTTATCTCTCTTTTACACACACAGATGCACACAGTGTCAGATTCACAAACAGCCACACACACACACACACACACACACACACACACACGCACGCACGCACACACACACAGCTACTGCATAATCATTCCGCTCTGAGATTTGAATTGAAATCAATCAATTAACAAACAGGATTTCACACTTTACAGGAGGGTGAAGAAAGGCAAAAAGAAAAGTGTGGATTGCTATGAAATTGAAATCCCTGTTTCTTGGTTGTAAATGTCAGTACTGCAAAAATAAACAAACAAATAAATAAATAAATAAATAGGTCTTATTAGCAGAAGAGGCAAATCTCACAGCGGCGGAAGATAGAGAAATAGTGTGGCGACAGGCGGGATGACATTCAGAGTGCTTACATGCACGAATATAATTTGATTATCGCCAGATTAAAACTCTGTGAAGCTGGTGAAGCGGCTAAAACAAATATCCCCTTTTAAAGTGAAGTGTTTATTGAGCCTTTTGATGGAAATAGTTTTTTGTATTTTCAGTTTATGTCGGCGTGCGTCTCATTCTCATCATGAGTGCCACGTCCCAGGCGCTTCTCTTCTTTCACTGCTTTCATCTTCGGGGTCAAAGATCAAAGGTCAGGGCGACCACACGTAATAGCATTTCAACCGCATCTCAAGGAACCCATCCACCGACCCCAACAAGATTTCTCCCTGATATCTCCTTTACGAAAAAAAAAACATCCAAAAAGGTCGAAGGTCAACCTCTCTGTGACATCATGCGGCGCCGTGCCACAGCGACAGCTTCCTGGCCGTTGCTCAACACCACGACAGAGGAGGGGAGCGGAGCGGGGGGAGAGGCTGCGAGCACGTTTCACGTTCGGCGCGATTGCTGAATTGATGACGCTAATCCTGGGAGACGTTTCTCAGCCTCCTCGCAGCGGCGTCGATATCTGAAGCGCCGTAGCGGCGTCGGTTTTGCTGATACCGGGCTTCAGGTGATTGTTGATGCACCTCTTGCGCAGCCTCTCCATCAGCTCGCTGTAAAAATAGTTTCTGAGAGGAGACAACGCTATTCCCACTGAGTTATTCACCGGAGTCACGCTGCCAATGCAGTGAGAGCTATATAACTCAAAAGTGTAGATTGAATAGGTTTCATCATTGTATTATGTTATTCTATCGTAACTTAATGTATGTATCTGTAATTCCCAGTTACCACCCTCAGGAATAACCCCTTTATTCGGCCAGACATTCACATCTGAGGAGCATCTACTGTATTTACCTCGGAGGAGACTAAACAGTATATGGGAAAATATGAGAGCTTGCGTTTTTCTACTTCAAGAGTGCGCCTGTCACACCATATTTAATGAACTCGTGCGATAATTTGCAGCTTCGATCGAGCGAATGTTGCCAAAAGCACAAATCTTACCGGCTGGCTCGGCGAGGCAGCCATCTTAAATTTGGTAAACACTGCATCCCCCTGATAATCAATTCAAGGGCGGTTAACGTGATGGGCCAGATTGCGCACAACAGGGCTGTCGGGTAATTATTGATCTCTTTGATGATGTAGCGGCCTCAGAAACGTGTTTATCAGATTTGATACAAACGCTGTCATGTGTTATGGCAGAACTCGGATCATTAAAACTCTCATATAAACACCTTGGATGGATTCTATTAGGCAAATTATGTCATAAATCTGAAGCCGTAACCCAATTAGGCGCCCAACATTCATCATCAGTCATTTTAATTGTGGACTGGAGCTGTGTAAAACGTGGTGTGTGTACACCTCGGACTGATTGCTTCCACTGATTTGATTGTGCACACTCACCTACTCACTCATTTATTATTTAGAACTCTGGAGCGCTAATAAGGTGTTTCCTGTTGCTGCAGCACATCCTCGACATTAACCAGATTATCAAACAAACGATGTTCTTGCTGAGGTTGAGTTACTGTAAACCGCATAAATGATTCAATCAAACTATTATCCTAATCTGGTTATTTTGTGTAGCTTTATTTTTAGTGTGTATACAAAGCTCAATGAGGGGGACCTAGAGGAAAAGAAGGAGGGGGGAGATGAGAAGAAGGAGAGGGAGAAGAAGAAGGCTGTTGGGGGAGGACAAGAAGAAAGACAGCGGCGGATAAGAGAGCAGAAAGGGAAAAAAAAGATCTGTGGGAAAAGATCTGAGATTTAGAAATAGAACAAGAGAGCGGGAGCAGGGGGAGAAGAAGCCCATAAAGAAAATGATTCATTCAGAAACTAAATACAGCTTCGGCTTGAAAGATTAGAAGATTGCGGCGAGGGTTACTGCTCGGGAACGCCGGCGCCGAGCGCCGAGAGCTGCTCGTCCTGGAGGAAGGGGAGCGGGAAACACAGATGAGAGGACTAAAGTGACAGAGGATAAGGACTCGTATCATTGTGTGTGTTTTCTCCCCCCCTCTCCTCTGTGGCTTTTCTGCGACATCAGACGTGCAATATTCTGCCACTCGTTCGGCAACGCCGCGCCACCGCCTCGTGGCCCGGCGAGGACCTATCGCTCCATCGACCTGTCAAGTCGACACGTCTCTTTCATGTGCGACAAGAGGATTTTCCCGCGTTGAAAGGGGAGGAGATTTTCTTTTCTTTGAGGCTCAAGCTGAGCTGACTTTTAAAAGAGAATTTGGCAGCGATAGAGAGAAAGGTGTTGAAGGAGGTAAGGGGAAGAGAGGAAAAAAAAAGAAAAAAAAAAGATAAAGTGATGCCTGAAAAGGAGTGAGTGATGGAACAGCCATAAAATCTGACAGGACAGACTCCGTCAATTAAAAAGCCTCTTGAAGAAGTCTCAGCCTGCAGAGAGAAGCACGACTCAGCACACGGCGCAGTATCAATCCGGTTAAAAAGCCCTGACAGGAATTTATATAGAAAGATGAAAATAGAATGTTTTAATTGTTCACTGAAAATTGACCTGTGTAAATCTCATATCACGGAGGAATATTTTAAATCTTGGCCCCCTCTCTCTCTCTCTCTCTCTCTCTCTCTTCCCCTCGCTTTTAGGCTGCGGCAGGCAGCCGTTTTCAGCCGCAACATAAAGAAATCTATAAATGCGTCCCATAAAAATGTCCACATTCATATGATGCTATCTGCATATCATCTGGCCCTCCTCCTCCATTACATTGCATTTAAATAGTGCATCATGCGCGCTGCAATCTGACTGCAATTTATCTCTGTTGAAAGCTGGAGTTCCTGCCGTTCTCCGGACTTTGTCGTTCCGGTGCTTTTTTTTTTTTTCTGAAGGTGCAGGATGTTTCACTCATTGATTAACTCAGCCACACGCCTTGAATATTAATTTGTACATTTAGTTGGCGGCTAAATTGCCAATTTCCAAGTGCTTCTCGTACACATGCCATACATTCACATCACATAGGCATGCAAATATGAGTAAATATATATCTTTTGGTGATTTTCATATGAAATGTCGGTCAGGGTGGCACATTAATAACAACATTCTGATAAGCAGACAGCTCCCTGCATGCCACATGCCAAAATATGAGACGGCACGTGGCTCCAGCTGCAGTGTTGCTCATAGAACTGATGGAGACCAAACCAGAGGGTATAAGAAACCAGATGCGGATGTGAGATGAAACCTTTGAAGTGCTGAGAGAGAGAGGACAAAATTAGCAGGTGGTTGCAGTTGCCACCAGATCCTACAATCCATGAGATCGTTTCCTGCCAGTATTTCAGTGTAATGTGTTAACGGGGCTCTCGGGTGCTGCATGTAGCAGCAAAAACAATCAACAGTTAAAAGGAGACATTGTTGAGCATCTCTTTCAGACAGACAAATGGAAGCGTTGCCAAGACAACAGTGATGTTGATTGAGAACAAACTATTGCGTACACATGTGCTTAAGTCTGTTTGCACACACAGCTTTGTCCCCCACTTGCTCAGGACATCTTTCGGGGCGAAGCTTATATAAAAATGCTAATGACACTTTAAACATGCAAATGCAGATACTAGTGGCTACAGAACGTAACATTTTGAACACTTTGTACCCAGGCAAGACTCATAAATAAGCACTTCATTTGTTCTGGTTTTGAAGCGGCCTCGCATTACAGGAAGAATAATGCATGATGTGTCTGATGTTATTTATCCAGCACTGGTGGCACATTAACTGCATGTTAATCCCCGCGTCCGAGCGTGTGGCCGGGCAGGTCTGTTAATTACCGAGCAGGGAGAGAGTTTCCCCCCGCCGCCCTGTTTTTTCTTCTTTTTCCTTCCGCTCGTTTTTTCCCTGTCTTTCGCTAATGGCGAATGGGCACGCGTGGAACAAAGTAGGGAGGTCTAACAAGGAAACTGTTGTGCCCGATCCCTGCGGAGGGCGCGGAGCCGGCAGACTAATCAGATCTGTGCGCCGCTGCTTTATCTCCGACGCTGCTCTGTCTGTTGCTCGATCGCGCATTTGGCTGGAGGAGCTCGACGGGCCGCTTCTCCGAGATGGATTAATGACTCTCCGGACCGTACGTTTTCAGCTGAACTCTGAGTCCGCTAAGAGTTTTTTTCTTTTTTTTTTCCGCCTCGATCACTATCCGTCATCGCCTTCACTGAACAGCAGATAATTGAGGAGAAGGTTGCTGAGGAAGCATCCTGGCTCTCTCTCTCTCTCTCTCTCTCTCTCTCTCTCTCTCTCTCTCTCTCTCTCCCTCTCTGTCTCTGTGTTTCCTGCCGGCTGAACGCTATCTGCGGGGACGCCGCTCACGCCTCTTTGATATGTGCGCTGTGGCCTCGTTTCACACTCGTGTTGTTCACACTCTAGTCCCCTCACTTAAACATCCTATTTGTCAATGAATGCCTCTTCGCGTCGCTGATATGCACAAGCTGCGCGTACTGTGGACGCTTGGTCCGCTCCTGCGAGTCTCTCCGGGACCGGTCGGACAAAGGCCGAGGCCTGATCCGATCCAGCGGGAGGACTTGAGACGAACATTTTGTGACAGCGCCTACAGTAACAACTCATCACTCGCCATTCTCACCACACACCCATCATGAATCAGCGCTTCCTGACGCACATCTCCGCTGACACAACATTGCATGACAGGACTGGATACTCACACGCTGTCCTTCGATTGCGATGGAGCAGACCCAGGCGCGAGCCGGTGGAGCATGAGCGGCTCTGGGAGGAAACTTGGGGTGCATCATCCTCGTGCATCTGATTACCTCCAAGAATTTTATCCCCCACTTTTGCCCCGTATCCTTCCCATCTCTCGTTCTTTTTTTTTTTTTTTTCCTCAACAAATGCCGAACTCTAGTGCACGGTGAAATATTCATCCACATTAAAAATGAATGGCGGTGGCTTTAAAAGATTTTAAAAAGTAATAATAGTGTTAAAGTAGACCTGAAGACACCGCTGCGGTTTTCTTCCGGGGAGCTCTCCACAGGAGCAGCACGGCCGCATGTCTTGCACGGTCAGATTGGCAACGTTACCTGATGAACTTCCTCATCAAATGTATCTCTGACGCTCAGAAATCCGAAGCAGAAATATCACGAATGCGGCGTTTTTAATGTGCCTGAGTCGGGGGAATACGGAGAGTCCGTACTCCAAAGTGCAGACTCTAGTAAGAACAATGCAAAGTGTCTGCGCTGTCACTCAAGGCGGTGTTAAGAGCTGTGGGCTGTGGTGCATGGAGCCCTCATTCACGCTGCTCCTGCCCCCTGTAATGTGCTTCTGTCTACTTGCCTGTCTCCAGAGTGCTGCCTCGCAGCTTGGGCTCACGTTTCCTTTCACCGCCTTTGATTCACTTCCTCATGTGGCCCAGAAGGGCAGAGCAGACCAATTCAAATACTCCCCACACGGCACCGACACTGGCCCATAGCTACTGACAGCTTCTCATTGTCCTGGTTTTATCCAGAGGAATATGGGGCTCTACAGACATCAGACAGAGGTGCCTTTTCCATTAGATTGCTTGTGTCACTTCCTCCATCCCCCCTCTCAACCCCCAAACTCCATTTCTCCGTTTTTCCGCGCTTTGAATATAAATACATTTCACACCTAAATGGGGACGAGGAGAAGTGGTGCAAACGCGCGGCTCTGGATTGGGTATAGGAGCATCAGGGAAGAGGGGTGAGAGCGGCGGCAGAGAGGAGGTGAGTGGGAAAGATTGCCTCGGCAGCGACTTACAGCTTTGCTTCCCCTTCCACGGCCAAATGAAGCAGAACCAAGAGGTGTTTCTGGGCACAGTTTATTCGGGGAAACCAACATCTGCACGATACACACACTGTGCAAATGAAGAAAAACTTGTCCAAAATAAATCTCTGCCTCAGTGTGTGTGTGTGTGTGTGTGTGTGTGTGTACGCATTTAGCCAAGCTCTTCCGAAACAGGGGGATGCGTGAGCAAATTATAGATGAACTTCTCATGTTCACGGTCACACGGATATTTCTAAACCTGTATCCAGCCTCCAGCCATTCATTAAACATTGACAAGTCTCTGCCATTATCATAACAGTGAGGGGAAAAGACCTGACTGAATAGAATATAAAATGAATTCCCAGGAAAATGCGGAGGTTAAGAGGAAGGCGTCGAGCATCTGTAGTTGAAGGAACAACAAAGCAAAAGAGACAGAAAGAAGGAGCAACAAAGTATTTTACAGCGACAGAAAGAAGCTCCCTCTCTCTCTTTCTCTCGGTGACTGCCTGTGCGTGTGTGTGTGTGTGTGTGTGTGTGTGTGTGTGTGTGTGTAGAAGACAGATAGGACACAGTATGAATTTTAAAGGCAACTTTAGGAATCAAATCAGGCAGTCTGGTATCTGTGTGCCATACGTCAGGGCAGCAGGGGAGGCAGATAGTGAAAATATATCAGAGAGACAAGTGGAAAGAGTTCCCAGTCATTGAGATGAACCTGCAGACAGTTATCACTCACGTCTGCAGCTCCTTCCAGCTCATTGTTTAGCTCCAAAACTCCGTTCTGGCGTTCTGGTCGGCGCCGCAGCAGGCAGCTGTTATCGCTGCACGAGCTCTGAGAAGCAGCCGCCGTTTGCCCGCTCAGCACCGCGCAGCAAACAGAGAATTGTCTTTTTTCCAATTACAATTTGTGGGGAAAAAAAACGCTTTGTGGCCAAATCGCTGCCTTCCTGGATTATGTTGAGGAGTGGGAGGTGCTACGTGACCTATAGGGAGGATGCTGGGTCATCAAAAGTTTGAGCGCTTGAATTTGTTGAGATGTGTAATGTTACTGATAAGGTAACATTACATGTGCACATATGGAGTCACAGTGTCATTTCACAGGTAGAAGATCCCCGGTTTGAAGACCTTTCTGTTTGCATGTCTCCCCATGACCGGCGACTCTAAGTCAAAGTCAAGAGGTGACGGCTCTCTTAGCTGTATGATACATCTGTCTCATGTCATATAAATGGAATGGAAAATCTTTCTGAGGAAACTGTAAGCCAAATATAGTAAGCTAAAACGTAATTTATTAGTTTTTCTAGAAATACCTGCGGGTATTGTGTCATAAATGTGTATTTTATGGGGAAAACAAATAAAACATGTTGTCAGTGAAGGTTTTACTGATTCCTTCCCTCAGAGCATTAATAAAAATATGTAATGACGGTGGCGTTATGTTTCCTCCAAGACATTTTCTGCTACAAATTGTGGTTGTGCATAAACTTAATTTCTGGCAAACAGCATTTGTGTAAAATCCCTGGTGCATCGTCACTCAGGGTGAATATACAGAGGTACAAATTACCATATATAGAGGCACTTACTGAATGGAAGCACACTGTTGAGGAACGTCAGTCTGAAATAACATCAAAATGATGAAGATGAAATATGAACCACACGATTCTATGTTACACAAATATACTGTTGTGGAGTCCTGCAGAGTAAACAGTAAACAGTAGGAATAGAAATCTGCCTCGCTTGCCAATCAGTCAATAAAGGACTCACTGAACCTCGGGGTCGTGTCCCTTCAGCTAAACAAAACCTGGATATGCATTTCCCTGATATTTCAAATCGCTGGCTTGTCCATATCTGACGGGAAATTGATCCCAACGTGAACAGACTCCTGCCTCACTCACCGCGTTTACTTACACCAAAAATAGAGAGCGAGGCACGGGGAGCAGGAGACAGAGATAAATAGAAGCCGATAGAAAGACAACAAGAGCGGAAAACAAGAGCCGGGTGTTTTCAGTTTAACTGGATATGAGAGGGCTTCGTTTCTCTACAGAAAGATTTGTCAGATTCTTGACACTGACCTTTTACTAACAACCCTGTCAGAGCCTTCAGACCTGCGTGTGCCTGTATGTGTGTGTGTGTGTGTGTGTGTGTGTGCGTGCGTGTGTGTGTGTGTGTGTGTGTGTGTGTGTGCGCGCACATGCGCACCACTTCCCCCATGGATGGGGCTGATAATGGAGAAGTGGTGTGTGTGAAATGTGTAAAGGGCAGGGCAGCCAGTTCTTCTGCAGTAATCCATCTTTGCTTCAGGTCTGAGCCACGGAGCAACAGGCGTCTCCTGGGGGAGAGGGAGAAAACACTCACGGCATCACTCTCATTCATATGAAACTACACAGAGGAAATGTTCAGCCAGCGGGGGCACGAGATTTTCACAGCAAGGAAACAAGAAAATAGAAACGAAGAGTATTATTTGCTACCCATACTTAGTTTTTTTTTTCTGACAGTTGGGAAGAAAAAACACCCGGCACAGTGGTGTGTGAAGTGTTAGCGCCGCATAAATCTCAAAAAACGCATTCGTCTCAGACCATTCACTGGAGATGTGAGACCGTAAAATTGTTATATGTCCCTACAAATGTGTATCCATCCACTCATGAGCTTGTTTGTGCGAAGAAATGACAGATATAGGGCCGGGCGTGAAACAGAGGGAGAAGGGGGGCGGGGTGGGGGTGCTGAGAGACACACCGAGAGCAGAGGGAGAGCGAGGACCCTTGTTCGTGCTGTTTGGCAATAATCACGGAGCCGAACCCGTGCCAGCAGTGAGTGCCAGATGGTGCCCATCACCGATGTGCCATGCCTTTGAAATGGGGAGGAGAGAGGAAGATCAAGAGTGGCATGTGGAACAGGGATGCAGCGCCTAATGTGGATGATGTGTCATATAAATACTAATCACGCTAGAATCACACCCACAGCTAAATTAGATCCCCGAAGCCGTTCCACTGCTGCCCACTCACCGTCCTCTCCCTGCTTATGTCATTATCAGAGATCATCATCAGATCATCTGAGATCCATTTCCCACTGACTGGAGTCTCAAAAGTGTTTAGGGCGTCACGTTGGCAATGAGCTTTAAGTGGTAAATATTTGCCTCGCTGTTTGTTGACAGTCAATCGCTAAAGCTTTATAGAACGCTTAAAAAAAGTGTTTTTTTTGTTCCTCTGGTTCTCATCAGAAGCGCTATGCACTTGTTTAGTTAGAATCACAGTTCCACAGATAAAAACTAGGAGATGATGGAAGTGACAAATGAAAATTGCTCCAGGCATGAAAAAGGAAAACCACAAGGACAGATTCAGGGTGTATCAAACAAGGTGTATGTTTTATTTACAGAGCCAAAACCATGTCAACCCAAAAAAGCCAGGTAACAAAAACAAACTACCTCAAAATGAGTAAGGAGGACCACCGGACCAACATAACAAATAACCTAAATAGGACAACTTATTTCACATAAGTACAGGGCAGTACACACAATGTATATCCAAAGGCGTCATCCACATAGTATATCTTTTGATATTATATTGTATATTGTATGTAGTATAGCAGAGTAGAGATGGCAGCCATTCAAATATAGTTATGGATGGACAGATGGATAGATGGATAGACAGACAGCTAGCTAGCTAGCTTGATGAATAGATAGATAGTACAGTTAGTATTGGGCAGTATACAGTCTTTTCAGAATGTACAGTATGTTCAGGGTTAACATATATATGGAGTTATTAGCGTATGGATGGATTTCTTGAATCAAAAAGTTGCATGAAAAGTATTTTATCTGCAGACGCATGTCTCGCCACGGGCAGCAAAACAAATCTAAACA
Organism: Karalla daura; assembly: GCA_029224185.1. Lineage (NCBI taxonomy): Eukaryota > Metazoa > Chordata > Actinopteri > Chaetodontiformes > Leiognathidae > Karalla > Karalla daura. The sequence continues at coordinate 7,435,819 of CM055201.1, forward strand.
GAACAAGCTGCTGTTACATGGTTAGAGCTATTTATATTGACCTTTTTAGGCATCCGAAAGAATCCCATTTGCGAAGTGTTAAAAAAAAGAAAGAGAGGTTGAGACAAACATTGGTGTTGATATCTGCTCCCTATTTTCTGCATCTATGCACATATCTTCCCCCAATCCTCCCCTCGGCTCACCTTAGCCCTTAATCTTCATTTTACCCCTTGAGACTGTTGTTTTTCATGCCACCTCCGAACGCTGCAGAGGTGAGCAAAAACACACGTGAGCACACGCGCACAAACAAAACTCTGACAGAGGCCCCCGATCCGCTCGCGTTTGTGCTTATGAATGGGCGTGAAGGAGATAAAGATGGATGGCTCTCAACAGCTAGCTGTTCTTTTTTTTTTTCTTCTCGCAGGTGGCAAACTGCCACCCCGCCGTCACACTCCTCTCTCTCAGCTCCCCTCAGTAGTCGCTCATCCGTCAGAGCCTTCCGCTCCAGCAGCCATCACTCAATACCTCCGCGGTGCCGAGGACGGGCAGGTACTGCGCGCACGCAGCCGTCACCTCTTGCCTTTAAATTCACCTCCGCTGCGCGCCTCCTTCATCGTGGCGGCATCGACGGAGCTTTTTTAGCAGATTAGAACTCGCACAAAAAAAAAAAAACAACAGCAAAAAACTTCCCAGTAACAGGGGAAACTCTGCGGCACTTTCGTGTCTACCCGTGGCGGAGCGAGTGGATAAATGGCCAGCGTGGGCGGGTGCCGAGGAGAAAATCCTGGCGTGAACGCGAGCACAGACTGGGTAAGCACACCTCGCCGCATATGTTGCACTAATTTTGGCCCACAACAGCCACGGGGGGGGGGGGGGGGGGGGGGGGGGGGGGGGACAGTGAATTTCGGTCCAATTTCCTCAATGCCAGCACTCAGCTATTATCAACACGGATCTGGGTTTCACTGCGCTGAAACTTACAGTTCAACTAAATTGCAGACTCATAGCTTGACTGAATTGCAGTGTAGGAGGAGGAAGTAAATGCACAAATAGGCAGAGCAAAATGTACTCTCGTACCGCATTAGTCACCCTACTTAAGTGAAAGTGAGCAATTTAGTCAAACTATCTGTGTGTCTTGAGCTTTCCTGATGGGTTTATACAATATAATATAAGTGAAAGTACTTGTCTAATTGTATGTTTTTTTGACTATCACTTTTCCCAGTTTTCCGGTCATTGTGATTCTTAGCACCGTGAGAGCGTTGTGTTTGGCAGCAGCACTGGGCTTTTTTTGTTTTATTTCAGCAGCTAAAAGTCATTGCTTCCTGCCTGCTCAGCACCATGTACGTAACAAACAGCCACAGCTACCGGCGGTAGCTTGTGAAGACAGCTGAGGTATTTCCTGGAGGAGCGATCTCCAGAGAGACCAAAACCTGAGCCAAAATGAGTCCCTCTGCTCTGTGTCTCCGCCGGAGAAGTAAATAAGCGGCTGTTTGCCAACAAGTTCACCAACTTGTTGATGTTTCGGAGGATTTGCTCTGCATTCTGGGTATAGTCGCTGCCTTGTGTCTGCTCAGCCAGAACCAAAACAGACCGCGAGTAATGAGGTTACACAGAAGACAACAGCAAGGGATGCTAACAAAGGAGTTGATACTCTGTACACAAAAGGTGCTACCAATAAAGAACAGGACCATTGTGGAAATGATACAATGCATTATGAGCCTTTTATTCACGCCACCACTGCCGTCTCAGTCCCCTTCTCCACCGCTCTGTTTCTACTCTGTATGTCAGTTTAAGCCAGCGGGTGGTTAGCGTAGCTTAGCATTACGACACAAAACTCAAAAACAACATATTTTAACAGTGCAAAATGAATGTTTTATTTATCTTTTTTAGTCTCATCTAAAAATAGAAACGGGATAGTTACTATTTCATCACATGCTAAGCTAAGCTAACCGCCTGCTCACTCATGCTCTTCATATATCACAGGCATGAGAATCGTCCCAGTTTTCTCCCAAATTGCCAGAGAAATCAATCAATCATTGTTCAAGAAAGCGACCATACCTCTATCCCATTCTGTCTGTAGAGTCAAACAAACACTCAAATCCCATCTTCTGCTGAGTTGTGCCTTTGAAGATCTCGTCTGTCAGCAGCCATCGAGGACATATATTTGTGTTTCCTCTGCTCACTGCCTCGGCTATGCAGCTATTCAATAATCAGGTTACTCAGAGGAGAGAGAGTTCAGGGGATAGCGGTGTGCATATGCAGTGAAAGTCCCAACATAAACCAGTTATCACTGGGAATTCACAGATCCAGATCCCGAACGCTCAGGACTGCCAGCCTGGCTTTTTGGCTGCTGCCTCGGTGTGCACAAGCTTGTCCCATTTATACACTTTGTACAACATCTTCCCATGGCAGAATGAGCTCCACGGAAATAAACAACACGAAGGGTTTGACCACAATGGCGAGTCAAAGTCTTAAGCTGGCACAGGTAACTTTGATGGGACTGTAAGCTCTTGGCCTACACCCGCTTTTCCCTCCTCATCCTTAGCTAATGCTTCCCCAGCAATCAATCTTAACCTCACCTGCTCTTTACTTAAGAGGCTTTGATGCTCGGGATTTTCTCTGATCTTAAACTTGCCGCGTTCCTCATCTGCGCTCCGCAATAAACAGCGTTTTGTTTTGTTTATTCCTGCACTGGGGAGCAATACAAATAAGGCGAGAGCCTGTCCTTTCTTCTCGCCGCGCTGTTGATTTTTGAAAAACAAAGCGCCGCGGAAAGTGCAGGAGGTCGCAAGAAAAAGGTCACATTAGTAAAATCTATCTGGGTAATTGCTATGAGCATGCAAATACTTGCCACGCATTGCCGTGCAGCGGAAAAGAAGACACAAGCGAGGGGACAGAGACGGAGGGGGGAGGGCGCAACATCAAAGCTGCACAAGGTTACGTTATTTAAAAACGTCCACAACAGGTTTCACTTTGTTTATTCTGAATCGCTGCCAGACACTTCAGCACTTGGTTATGAAGCCAAATGTATTGACCTTGAAAACACTGGTTTCCTGGCGTGCATAGATTCAGCCCAATATATTGTCTCTGTCGTCTGCTGAGAGGCGCGGTGATGTAATGCGATCTGACTGCCGGTGATGTGCATTTAAGCTTTTAGCATCCTATGATTAACATAAATTAAATCACATAGTCAAACCCTACGTGGAGAGCATAAATCGTACGATGATGTGTCCCTGAGGTATTAGTCATGTTTACAGTGTCAGTGTTTTTCTTTTTTCCTCTTCACACGGTCTCCTCCGAGCAATACAAAGTGAACTAATGCTTCGCCTCACCGTTCTCGGCCTGTTGCACACATCAGTTTTCATTGGTTCTTGCCTGAGTCGCCTCTCTCTCTCTCTCTCTCTCTCTCTTTCTCTCGCTCTCTCTCTCTCTCTCTCTCTCTCTCTCTCTCTCTCTCTCTCTCTCTCTCTCTCTCTCTCTCTCTCTCTGTCTTGTTAGTGAAGCCTTCTGTGTGTCTTCAGTTTTCTTGATGGGATTTTCTCCAGTTCTCTGTGCTCTCAATGAATGGAGGAGTGGAAATGTGAGATTAACGGTTTTATGTACAACCCCCCCATCCAAAAGGGAAAAAAAAAAAGAAAAGCCTCGTCTGTTCGCTGTGTGGGGCGCAATGGCATCGACCCCGCGTCAATCATTGGAAGCCCTCAGACAGGACATAACCTGAGCCAGCTGTCAATACAGGGAACCTGACAACAACACAATCTGATTGTACCAAAAGCTGACTGGGTGTCTGACTTGAGATCGCGCCTTAATTATCTCATTATCTTTTGATGTAAGACTATTTCTCATGATCACAGCTTCATTATGTGGAGCTGTGCCTGTCATCCTGACATACTGATTTAATTATATTGTAACCAGAGATCAGTCTTTGTTCAAAAAACTCACTGTAATGACTCATTGTCTTCAGACAGGTTTTATTAGGCGTGCAAGCTGTCTGGCCATCCGTCAGTCTGCCTACTATCTTGACTATCTCTGGAAGATTTTTGGAACATGCTCATGGTCTCCAGAGGATAAATCACTCCGAGTTTGGCAATTTTACGACCTCGTCTTGCCTGGCCATGAGGCTGACATTTGTGGCTCAGTGTGACATATCTTAAAGGCCCTGATTTGTGATGACGTCTCAAGCAGATATTCATGTTGCCCTCAAGATGAAGTGTAATTACGTCCAACCGTCCCTGCTTTGTGCCTTAAAAGGGACAAGTTGCCAGTCCAGTGCACACACACACACACACACACACACACTGACACACACTCACATTCTCCAATTGAGTCTCCAATTGACCTAAACATGCTTTTTTTTCTTTTTTTTTCTTTTGGACTGCACTCTCCATTCAGACTCCTTGTCTGTGTCCTTGCTGTGCAGGACCAGTGCTATCGACCGACTCCCTGCGCCGCCTCCACTGTGATTACAGTCACTCCTCCTTAATGTCGTTCCATCGCACGCCATTTCAATTTGTTGGACCCCAAGCGCAATGCAGATAAATGGCATAATTAACAAGTGCTTGCGTGCGAACGCACAAAAATGTAAATGTGTGGACCGGTAAACTTGACTCGCCTGACTTTGCCTCCACGCTAACGCCTCGCAGAGCAGTTAGCATGAATAATAAAATATACAAAATACACGCAGTGCACAGAGCACGCCAGCGTGCTCCAACAGGGCTGAGGCAATGTGCGAATCAGTATTTGAAGAGGACTTTTAAAGCAAAAGCACACACAGGCACGTCTGTTTGACTGGCATTCCCAAGTCGGTGTGATCTGAAGCTCGACGCAGGTATTGAAGGCGTATCTTTAAAGCCGGGCCACGGTTTGGGACGCTCTGGAACAGCCGATGGGACCGTGTCAGAATAATAGTCCATCGAGAGTGTAATACCTCAGGGTACAGCCTGTTCTCCGAGTAATAAGGAGGGCTGTTATGTGTGTGCGCGCACACGCGTGTAGATGCTGTGAATTACAATGGATGGTTGTGGGACGGCGCGCACACGCGCACGCTCATCTGCGCTGTTGTGTGTTGGCACTTGGCGAGCAGACGAGCGGCGCTCTGTTCGGAGAACGACCGCTCGTGTAATTCCCGCTGAAATGGAACGCGCTCGTTTTTTGTTGTTTTTTTTTTCCTTAAGACATGCAGCCTATAGGAGAGAAAATTGCAGAGATATTTCGAGTCGATTGCCGCCGCAGCGCTATATTTCCGCCGAAAGTCTCCTCTCCGGCACTCAGAGGAGGCAGAGACAGAAGAGAAATGATGATCTCCTGCTGCTGCTGTTGTATGAATGTTTTATAGAGGGAAGAATGAAAAAGAGATGAAGCCCTACTCAACCTCGGCACTCATATTATTTTAAAATACTGGTTTAAAATATTGTTTTCAGCTTGTCAAAGTTTCAGCTTGCATCCAATCTGACTGCACTTAAAGTGCTTATTTACGGACAGCGCTCGCTCCGTCCCGCTCCGTCTTCGGACTACGAGCACACGACCCCGATCATCAGTAAAAGCTTCTGTACAATGGCAGCAATTAGTGCCGGTAATTTCGCGAGCTGGATTCCAAATGTTACTGTTGATTGTCCCTTTCTGTTTTAAAAGACAGCTCAGAATAACCTTGAGTTTTCGGGCAAATTATGGTAGTAAGTACAAATCTGCTGATTCAATTCCCCGCAGAGATGCGCTGGGGAAGAGCTCTTGGGCAAGGTCGCCCGCTCCCAAATCAAACTGATTAGAAAAAAAAAAGAAAGAAAGAAAGAAGGAGATTTATACAGTAAATCTCTGCAGATGGAATAGTATCACAGGTTGCACAGAAGGGAAGAGATTGTGTACTGATACAAGACTTACAGCGAGGGAAACCTACTTTTTTTCCAGGTGATGTGGCGACTTTAGAGTCACGTTGATGCCCCTGCTGGGATTAATATTGTCAGAGCTCAGTGTTAAAGATACTGTACATGCACTGTAGGGACACAGGAGATTCCCCATTCAGACATGCGCTCTGCTGTGAATAACCATAAATGACTGATACGGCTCCTCAACTAAAAAGTTTGAAAAGTTTGAAAATGACCTTGTTCGAAATTACATCTTGTCCCTCTCCCTCTTGTGAAACGCCAGCTGCTGATGGTCTTGTATTTTCTTTTTTCTCTTATTGATGAAACGCTGTGTAACACTGTTTTTTTCATCACAACCATTGTTGATCCTGGACCCTGAATTATACATGCAGAGGCTCAATGAACTGTGATATTTTCTCTGCATCTCTCACTCCGGGTTTTCTTCATCTTCACTCTCTATTATTAAGACTTTTGACCGCACTCCAAAAGACTCCACGGTCTCCTGTGGTGTTCAGATGTGCAGTGTGCAGCTAAAATGGTGCAACACTCTGGGCAATTGTGGCCCCTGCAGCCTACATGTCAAAGCATCCTCAGGCAAGAAACTCAGCTCAACTCAACTTTTATTTGTAGAGCGCATTTAAAACAACCAAAGTTGAGTGCTGCACAGGTACACCTGACTGGAGGCCACACTCCCCCCCCGATGCTGTATATATGTGTGTGATGGCCGCCGGTTGGCAGTCAGATGGAAAAGGTAGAGAAGCCTTTACCACCAGTGTATGAATGGGAGTAGATGTTACTTGTGCCTGTAAAGCGTAAAAAAGCAGTGCATATAAGAAGAAGTCAATTTACCATTTAACTTGCTGAGGATGTCCATGGGATGTACAGCATATATATACAGTATATATATATGTGTGTGTGTGTGCTTGAGGGAGAAAGAGAGAGGGAGAAGAGAGCGGGATGTGTATCTGACACTTGTATTGAACTCGCCTTGAGAAAGAGCAATTGCGGTCAAGCGTCGATAATAAAATCACTGGGCTCAGTGTGCCTTCGTCTTCTCTTCGATATATGTCAGACAGCTCTCGCTGATCCCCCGTATGCATATTGGACCGTGATTGACTTCCATACTATCATACATACCACCGGCAGATTAATGTGCTAACGGCCTGCCCGAGCCAAACTCTGCACATCCATCATCGCGCAGCGTGAAGGTCAAACATCCAGGTGAAGCAACTTAAGAGAAACGTGCTTATGACTGAGGGGGACCTCCAAGTTTTCCAAGGCCGCGTGATTCATGCCACAGTTCAGGAGGCACGCACACATATTGTATGCACACACAACCGCAAGGAATTTCACACTTTTTTGGTCCGCTGTTGTGACACTACAAAAGGAAAACGTGACTTTTTCATGGCAAAGGCTCTAGTTTTTAAGCCAGGAATCAAATCGCGGCAACTAATTGTTTTTCTTCACACACTTTATCTTCCGTATGTAAGGAGAGCTTAAGAATCTGAGCCCAACAAACTAAGACTTCCAAACACAAAGTCCTTGAGTTTGCATGTTCTGCCTGTGCCTGGGAGTCCATAAACATGCATGTTCGGGTTGATTAAAGACTCTAAATTGCCCCTAGGTTTGAGTGTAATAATGAACCGAGTGAACAGTGTGTGTCTGTGTGTGTGTGTGTGCGTGTGCGTGCGCCCTACTACGCGGGGTGAGATAATGGATGGAGGGATGGATCAAGGTGAACAACATCAAGTTGTCATTTCTTTGACGGTGAAGAATGAGTTTGCACTTGCAGCCTCTTCGTTCAGGTCGGCACGCCTGCACATTCACCCTTGCGTTTTGGCCCGCGTCGCCGGTGAAACACATCTAATTTGTGCACGGGCCGGGGCTGAGGTGGCGTGAGGCGGGGGATGTTAGCGCGCGGGGGGGGACAGATGCGCGGAGAGCGGCGTTAGGTTCACAGCTCCTTGCCTGCCACAGTCTGTGGGCTCTGTGTGCAGATAATTAAGGTTGAGGGTGGACAGCTCCCTGCAGCTCCACTGTGCCTTCATCACGCGGCGCCGCGGACCGCGGCTATTCATTTTCGCAAAGAGGGAACGCAGCGGACACGAGGCGAGAGCCACCGGGGAGCTCTGTACGGAGCTTGGGCTGTGTGGTGGCACAAATAAAGGGGGTGGGGGTGGCTGAAAAAGACGCAGGAGTGGAGTGCTTTATTTGCTCTATTCATTCCAGGCCGGTGGAGCCGCAGCAACCGACTCCATCATTTACTTTGCCGCTGACTAGCGACTCATTTTACGCGGCTTTGTAGGTTCGTTTCAAGCTGCGAAGCGGTCCCACTTGCAACAAAGAGGTTTAGTTGAAGTGGCTTTTTTTTTTCCTTCTCCCCTCTCTACCTGCTGTAAATATTGCGGAGGGAAGAAATCCCCTCCGCAGCTCTTTGTACCCACTCACTTTTTCTCTGTTTACTCTGTCCATCCCCTCTACCTGCACTCTGCTCCTGTCTGGAGTTTGATGTTTTACTTGTTTTTTTTTTACTATTTCTTTTTTTTTTTGTATCGTATGTTTGCATTAGTATACCAGCGGGCATCCAGCGCGGAGCGGGTGAGTGACTGAGGCAGTGGGAGTTTTTGAAGCCAGATGGATGTGAACGTGAGCGCCCTTATTGTTCTCGCCTGGAAACTCCTGCTGCCGCAGCACATCTCTCCTCGCATCCTCCACGAAGGGAGTCCTCTTTATTTCCAGCATCTCTGCCGCGATGAGAAACGCCCGCTAACTAGGCCACTGCATAATAAGCAAGAACAGCGGCGAAGTCGAATGAATAAAAATAAATAAATAAATAAATAAATAAAAGGGGGGAGTGGGGTGCGGGGATCAGTTCACGAGGGAGGGGAAGCTTACCCGACATGTAAGTGCTGACAAAAGAAATCCAGCGAGCGAATGTTGTCCTTATTCATTTTATTGCAGATGCCGTCGTTTATTATTGCTTAGCTTTACCTGCGGACTCTGCGGGGTTGCATCGGAGTTCACATCTCATTTCGGCTGCGAGGCCCCTGAGCCACACTGTCATGTGACTGACAACGCACCTTGCTGACTTTCCGTTTGCTGTGCGCGTCAGAGTGCAGTCCCGGGAAACCGTCCCCCGGTGCTACAGCATTTCTGTGAGACTCAGCGTTTCGGCGCTTGATTCAGTTTGTCAACGGCTACGTTATTGTCTACCGGGAGGCGGCGGACGTGGGAGTCATCATTGCTTTTCTTCCGCACTGTCCACTGTTTTTCATCTCTATATCTGCACTTTTTAATGCACTTTATGATGTGTTTTGTTTTTTATTTTGATGGAATTGGCAACTCCGCTCTATACAGCTTTACAGGGATGTAAAGTTTCAGTTTTGAAGATTTCAGTTGTTTTGCTGCCCTTCTAAAATGTCATTGTCAAAATGGGTTTTTTTTGCTAGATGATAATATTAATAATAGAACACTGACTGAAAAATATGGCCCTCCACTTTAACAGCTTCACAGAGATTTCATTTCATGGCTTCTAGTTATATTGGACAACTACTTTATTCAGAAATGCTCTTTTATAACCCATAAGTGCAGACAGAGCAACTTGCTGGCGGACAGTCGAGCATTTAGCACCTTCAGGTTCCAAAGAGAGTTGGTTGAGGCCAAAACCACAGCTAAAAAGATGGTGAAAACTTGACAGTCCTTGACTCACAATATCTTTCAGCTCCCAGAAAGTTGTTTAAGCACACCTTTAAGCACACCTCCCTCTATCTTTCTGTGTTTCCAGTGTGGAGCATGACTTCCGCCTGCAGGAAGGGCAGGTGGTGCGCACGTGGAAGGTGGGCGACCCCCCCGAGGGCTCGCCACAGTCCGTCACCCCCGGGACGCCGACCCCGCACCAACAGGACTCTCCCCAAGCGGTGCGACCGCCTGCCACCACCAAGAAGAACAGGAAGAAATGTTTCTGGTTCCTCTGAATGCTAAAAGGACGTTTCGATACTCTAATGCACTGCATTCTCTTAGGAAAAAAAAATGACAAAGTTAAAACCACAGAGGTTTGATTAAAAAAAAATGTGCAGAATTAAAATGCAAAACATGAAACTGTGGGAGGAGAAAGAGGTACAAAGGTTACAGTTTTAGCTGTTGCTGAATGGCCTGACTGGGGCGCACATGTTGTTACTGCTCTTAAAATGCCTCTTCAGCACTTACAGGTTTGATACTGGAGCAGGGAAGTAAAAGTGCTGAAGTCAAATAAAACAAAAAGTTCAGTCCACAATATGACTCACAGTTAGGAAGCAATTAGGAGATATGAAGCGAATATATACGGCGGGTGGAAGGGGGCAAGGGGCAAAGTACAAGAGGCAATACAGCAGAGGAGATGGAGAATATTTATAAGAGATGAAAAGAGTTTATAGACAAAGAAAGGACGAAAGAGAGAGGATTTATCTCCATTAATGGACTAATGAGGGTCAGAACACCAGCTTTTATATCCAGAGACATTTAAAAAGAATTATTATGACCTGTATTTAAAAGTTTTAATATACTGTAATTGATGAAAAAAAAAACAAGACTACAAATGTCCACATGCACACACAGTGCACACACAAACACGTCAGAAACAAATAAACATGACATATTTACATAAGAAGCATATACAAATTGAGAAAATGAGGGAGTGGAGTTCTGTACATATCAGAGCTATTCTGCTTGGATGCTATATTTCAGATATGGATTACTGCTCTATAAAAGTATTTTACCACAACTAGTCGTGTGCCTCTTTCATTCTGGCCTCAGCCTGCTTTAAGTCCGTGGAAGTAAGGTAGTGGAAGATGTGGAAGCAGAGGAAGTACTCAGGTGCTTTACTTAAAGGAGTTGATTTTTTTTTTACCCCGAACAAATGACAAAGTGAGAACAATGCGAAAGCAATGGGAACGCGGTGGCTCGTAGCAGTGAACCTGCAGAGAGCGATCACCTGAATGTGCAGCTCCCCTCAGCTTTACTGAGCCTCTCAGAGAGTATCAGCTCATTATTTTGATTGGTTCCCTCTCATCACTCTAATAGCATTGTTTTAGGCCACAGCAGGCAGCCGTGTTCAGAGGAAAAGCCCTAAAAATCCACTGTACACCACCTGCTCGGCACCAGGCTGCAGAAACAGAAACAGAGAGGGGCACCAAACCAGATTAAAACGAGGTGGATGGTATTGACTTCACCCCACGAGCCTAAATGAAACAGCTTGCTTTGCTTTTTTGCCGTTTTAACTTAAACATCTACATCCATCCATCCAATATCTATCCAACTCAAAGACCTACAAGTAGAATCTGCTTTTCTGGAAGAAAAACCCACGATGGCTGGAAGCCGCCATTTCAAGATGAGTTACATTATAGCTCCACAATGGTCTCTTTGGAAAATAAATAACTGTGTAGCTCTTTAGACAACAACTAGCACGGAGAATCTCTCTTAAAGGTGGCGGAGAGTATGAGTGAATACCATTGCTTCACAACCAAGCGGCAAAAACAGGTTACGCGTTTGTAAGACGTGTCAAAGCGACAGGAGGAAGGGACGCCGCTCGGTCCTCAGATGGCGGCTCAGTCAGCCCACTTTCCTGGACACTCCGGGGCAAGTCTCAGGAAATTAAGCCTCAGCTGTTTGATGGCTGTGAGAAGCCCCAAATATTACTACTTAGTAATTCATGACACACATAAGCTGCTTCTATGAAGGCTCCGAGGTGGTGCGAGATCTTGGCCTAATTTATTCCAAACTTCGGAAAGTGTTGGTGTGCTCTCAGCTTGTTTCGCCTGCTTTTGTGTGACCACTGCCGGCCTTCACTTCGCCCCAAACAAAGAAAGAAAGAAACACTTTTTTTTTTTTAATTCCATTTGGGATAACTCAGCTGCTGCACTTTTTTTTACAACTGGTCTCTCAAGACACACATAACAAGCGCGCTATGTGGCCTCTATCATTTATTTTTCACACTTCTTCTTTTTACTGAGTCTGGCCTGGACTCACTCACTCCAAATTAGCCCAGGTGTGAGAGAGAGAGGTGGGTTTGTGATGTGTCCTGAGATGGACTGGTGACCTGTCCAGGTCTTAAAAAAACAACAAATCATGAGGCTATTCGCGTTTGCATTGTGTTTTGTTTTGTTTTGTTTTTTCTCTTTATTCACAATCTGTATGCAAAAAGCGCTGTTGGTTTCTAGATTGTAATGTTGATCCTGGACAAACAGGTTGGTAGTCAATCTGGGGACAACATTTACTCGGAGAAATCAGATTGCACTGCGCACACACGCGCACGCACACACACAGATACACACAGACATCAACATAAGCTTATTCAACTGAGGCCTCCACGTCCTCCGTCTTAACTCCGTGTCCTGCAGTGCTGCACTGAGGTGTGGAAGTTGAGAAGCCTTCGCTGCACGTACCATCACACTTACACACAAAACCTGTCTCACACACACACACACACACACACACACTCGCAGTTTCACAACCGTACGATTCCCCTCCGCACACAATCACACAGCCAACATATTGTTCTCAGACCAACACAATGCATTATCTCCCCCGCAGTTGTTCCTCTCTCCCTCACAACCAGGCACACGCTTCCTCCTGGTGGCTCAGTGTGTGCCGCGCGACGCTGAGAGGAGTGTAGAGTTGTCAGTCATTAATCTGCTACAGCACAGCCTGTAATCCTGATGACAGAGCAGAGCGGGCTTACAGAGAGCAGAGAGGATCTGAGCCCAGCCTGGAGAGGGGAACAAAGGAGCCAGAGAAGACTGGCTTTGAATCCATAAAAAGAAAGGAAGTGCGCCCGAATGTATGTGTACGTGTGTGTGTGTGTGTGTGTGTGTGTGTGTGCGTGTGCGTGTGTGTGTGGAGGGGGGTGGGATTTTGGGGTGAGGTAGGTAACTATTTTGTCAGCAATGCTGCAGTGCTATTGAAGAATGCTGGCACACACAAAACGCAGTAAAAGCCGTACATGGAAAGCAACCGGGGCCGCTGGTGTGTCACAGCGACATGTCAGGTAAACGGGCTCCGGTCCAGGATGGTCACTGTGACGCCGTGGTGGGGAAACAAAAATACACAGAGGGCTGCAGAAAGAGAGAGAGAGAGAGAGAGAGATGGAGAGGGAGGGGGAGAGAACAAGCTTATTTAGAGGACTCTTCAAAGAAACATCAAGGGTCAAAGTTGGCTCACGCAATTCGGCGTAACATCAGTGGAGGCTCGGCTGAAAACGAGGGGAGAAGAAAAAGGGAGAAAAAAAAAAAAAGAACATGTCTCGAGGCATCAACAAGCGTGCATAATGGCCATGTGAAAACAACTACAAGTGCCCGCGCGCACTGCGAGGAGGCAGCAGAGCTGATGCCGCATGAGTCACCGCGGCTCGGGCAGCCGCCGCCGCCACGGAGATGGCGCGTCTCGCTTTGCCACAACGCGACTAAAGAGGTCACCTCGCAGTCAGGCAGAGCGGGGAGTCGGGGGTGCAACCTGCCCGCCGTCCCGCCGCCGGCCGGCCGGGCCGGGCCGAGCGCTTCGTTACGAGGGCCGAGCCGATAACAAACGAACGAGGCGACGCGGAGAGCACGCCCGCTCTCTCGATGACTCGGTAACGACGCAGATAAACAAACCCCAAAGTCGTAATGATACTTGAAAGAATTTTGCTTTTCTTTGAACCGGGATAGGAGCCTCATTAGTGACCAAATAAAAGAAAAATATGGATTGAATGTGGACCAGGGGATACAAAAAAAAACAACACCCACACACACACACACACACACACACACACACACAGTCACACGAACACAGAGACACAATGCCTGGCCGTATCCTCTGGCTCGGCTCTCTGGATTTCAGAGGAATCACACACACACACACACACACAAGCAAAGGGTCCCAGTCATCTACATGTGTAGCACTGCAGCACTGTGTGTATATCTATGTATGTGTGTGTGTGTGTGTGTGTGTGTGTGTGTGTCACTGGGACATGGTAAATAATGAATTAAAAAGTACCCATTTCCAGACGACCTGCCAAGTTTTCTGAGCAAACTGCGATAGCTGCAGATTGGTTTAATAAAATATGAGCTAAATTCTCCCCTGCCGCCGCTGTCACTGATGCAAAAACGGGCAATGAAATGTAAATACAATCACGGCTGCTCCTCCAAGCTGGCGGAGGCAGGGCAGACCTGCCTGCAACACCGGGGCTCAGCCACCAGATACAATCAGGGGTCCGCGGGAGGCACGGAGAGCAATAGCACGAGGGCCTCTGCGTGGCGAGTAGAAATAAATAGATAAATAAATGAAAGTCTTGGAAGGCGTCAATAAACTGCATGGGTTTTGATTAGTTTTGGACATTTTTGCTTTCGCAGAGAACTTCAAAGTCGGCGCGCGGCAGCAGAGATTTTTAAGAGAGTGGGATGGTATTCGACAAGGGCCCCGGACTGAACCGGAGACGTTGGAGGAGGTTCAGAAGAATCAGACCAACTTCCCAACACGCAGCCTTCGGAGGAACATCAACACAGACGCGCAGAGTTCTGACTGTGTGCTCATTCCTTCACTTGTAATGATTTCTCTTGCCTCCTTTTTTCCCCCCCCGTAAGATGTGTGAGTAGCATCGTCAAGTTGCGCTGTTTAGGCCTCACACGCATCGGTTCATCTGATCCGCACGTGGGCGAGTCATTCGACGACTGTTTCCTTTGTACTCGTCCGCAACGTTTTTCTTCTCCATTTTCAAGTCCAGCCTCAAACAGAAGCTCAGACAGCCACTCAGCTTTCATGGAGTCGATTGGAGCCGTGTTTTTTCTGATCAGACCGTTAATTGAGTCAGGCTCGAACAAGCTTCATTAAGAGTTTTCATGCCAGACACACAGGGAGTCTGGAAACTCTGATTTGACCCATGGTCCAGACAGTGTCAAATTCAGAATACCTACACATCTGTCCATTGAAAACCAAGCTAACTTCCTGTTCCGCATTCCACCAACTCGACCGGAACAACATGGTGTGTTTCTCACGGGCTTTCCAGATGTTATCAGACTGGATAAGAATCGGTAAAACAAGCTTTTCCAAGATTACCATTTTCACAGTCTTTCCATGCCCCATTATCGTGTTGCAAATACCACTTGTCAACGTCCAACTGGGAAGTGAATGCAAATGAATGTTGTTAAATGGCAGCTTTCATCACAGCACTGCAGTAAGAATCAGGATATGTATTTGCATACGCATTCTGCACATTCTTGCCATATGTTCTTATATAGCAACACATGGCTCCCAATATGACTCCCAGTTGGACCAAGCGGTGTTTGCATGCTGCATCCCTGTGTGTGTGCGTGTGTGTGTGTGTGTCTTAAAACCATTAAGGCACAAAACAGGCATTACAATGGATTGACGTGTAAATAAGGAATCAAAAGAGGCAATTTTGAGGGAAGAGGGCCGATGACACAGTCGTCACCGCAGTTTCCAGATTAGCACACTCGTCTCTGAGGCCCGGCTCCCGCCAAGCGCTCGAGCCCTGCCACGCGCAGGTTAGCGGCGGACGGAAAGCGCGGAGCGCTAAAAATCAACACTGTGGCGCCGCGTCACGCCGCTAAACTGACGCCAAACAATGGGAGTTTGGAAAACAGTGAGAGGACGCCGGCAAGAAAGACTAAGCAGGAGTTCTGTGCCGCCTGCGGGGCAGCGAGCGTGCTCAGGAACACGTCTGACAATTATTTTCAGGGGAATGTGTCACTGTTTGAGAGGAGTTCTCTGAACATCAAAGTCAGGCTCTCTGAAGACATGTTAGATAACTTCAAAGTCCTGTGACTGCTTTGCCGAGAGGTGCTTTCCCTTTGTTTTGTTCAGCGAGTTTGTTTTCGACTCCATTGTGGAGCAGATGATAAAGACTTTGAGTGCATATTGCATCATGGACCTGTTCTTTGTAATTTACAATTCAAGGACGCGTTGGACATTGAACATGACTACAAACACTGAAATTTTCTGACAGGTTGGCAACTGAGCGAGAAGCCTTTCCTGCCGATTTCGTCTTCCTCCTCTTATTCAGATATTACCTTGATTTGGTACGTGATGATGGAACGGCATTATTTCACTCTTGACTTTATTTCTTTTTCACTTGCTTTACACATTTATCATCCTAATTAGAAGTGCTTTGGAAGCGTTTTTCCCCCCCCCCTTAAGGCTCTTCTTCACAGAGAGCTTGTTCGAGAATTGCTGATTTTCTCTCAGATCCATGGTTCATAGGGAAAGTCCTTGGAAAGGCCTTGGCTCGCCTGCGCTGGAGCTGCATTGTCCTGCGAGTCCTCTGAAACAGTTTAGCGATGGTGGAGAGCCCGATCAATATCCTGCTTTTTCGAATGCCACCCGATAAAAGGTTCTCCAGGCTGTCCTTGTTGTGAGCACAGGTTGCTGAACAAGATGTAACACATTAATTACTGAGTTTTAGAGCCGTTTGCTGCAGATTGGGGGCCTGGTCCGCTGTCTCGCCTCCTTTTTAATCTTTCTATTTGGTTGCTCACTTGCACATTAAAGTGATGTCCGTGTCTGTTAGGACGCAGTGACAACTGTGACGCCTGTGTTAGTAGAACAACAGCTGGTGAACGAGCGGTTGGCACTGTCAAGAAGGTGCCCAGTTCAACTCCTGGTTGGGCCGAGGCTCTTTCTAAGTGGAATTTGCATGCTTTCCCACAGCCCAAGCATGTTTAGGAGGCTCTGAATTTCACCTAGGTGTGAGTCTGAGAGTGAATGGTGTGTATATGTGATGGACTGGAGACCTGCTCAGGGTGTATCCTCTGCTGTCAGACCCGAGCAATACTGTTGAAATACAATGCAAGTAAGATAATGAGTAGATGGATGGTGGTAGGGACAATTTATAGCACAGCTGGGATGTCATTCTCATTTTCTTTATTTCAATAGCTCATAATAATAATACATGTCTGTGTTTATATGCAGTTCAATTTTAGAATGATTGTTTTGCGCCTTTTTCTGCTTCTCTGAGTGTGTCACAGGAGCATCTGCCGGCATATCAGAGACGATCTGCCGTCGTCGTGACTTTTATTTCCCACAGCATCAAAGCAGCAACAAGAGGCTGGCGCCTACAACTCCTCTTAATTAGTGTGGGATCCTCCAACAACACGCAATATATATCACGTTATGAACCTCAGCCACCTGCCGCACACGCACACACACACACACAGTAGGTCTCCAGTGACATAATTACTGTATATGACTAACGCTGTGGCATTAATTGGAATTACTGTCCCTGAAGATCAGTGTCACAGGATATTATAGGACCATTCCCTCCATCTCTGGGCCTGCAGCCCGTTCAGGCCCGCAGTCACAGTATGCAATCTATACCATGAAAGAGATCAATGGGAAGCAAGGACAGCATTATGAAAATGGGAAAACCATCAGTCCAGTCTATCAATAGCGGTCACGAATATTCTGCATTAAATGAGCATTTATATGTATAATTCATTTTCATCCGTCCGGTAAGAAACCAGCAATATGTGACAGTCTCACATTTTGACAGCAGGAATTATGTTTGAATAACATGAGAAATATGGTTGGAATAAGTTACAGTGCCAGGACAATGTTCTCCAGGCTGATGTGATGCAAAACAGGCAACATTTCCCCTGAAATAAAGATTCAACCAAAATTAACATACTGGGACATGTTGCATCACGTATTCTGGTAATCCTCAAATTCCTATCAACTCCAGCTATTTGCATTTCTCCATGTAATACTGTATTTTTACCCTATAAAAATGTAGCAATAAGCTACTTTGGCACTGGGTGAAAAGTTAAGATTGGCTTTCTCCGCAGCGTGCTTCAATACAAAGAGATGAAATAGAGCTTCCCAGCTTTGCAGATCCTACAAAGGATTTCATTTAGTTCATCTCCTCCTTCAGTTTCTCCTCCAGTTTTCCACACAACTCCTCTTCCTGAGCAACTGCAGGCTAAATAAGTTGTTTTTCCTGGGTCATTGTTGACACAGTAAATGGAAGTTTTTAGACAGAATAATTGCAGTTTCGCAATATAAAAAGGATCAAACCTCCATCTAGGAACTCATAAATATTGCCTCAGACCCATAATTGATTTTTTTTAATATTCTAATATCATTATGGGAAGCGTGGCAACCAATGCAATTTTATGCTATTTGCTATAATAAGCACATTTGTAGAAGTGAAGCTTCACATCAAAGGGTTAGTTTGACGTTTCTGAACATTTTCAGCCTCGCTCCCTGGCTGAAAGTTGATACCTCTGTCAGATCTCTCTGTTAAATCATGAGCTACAGCCAGAACACCGCTTCACTGTAGATTATGTGCACTTGGTTCAAAGAAGCTCTGAGTCTGAGCTGTGTTAATTAGTCAGCTTTTAAACACTTTATTTACCTTTGGGTGGTCATGGCCTTTGCTCAAGCCGGGTCAAGCTGTCAGCTGGTTGTTCATCCATCCATTCATTACCTCACCCACTCTGTACTTTAACGGTGTCCTGCGGGTCTGATAGATGCAGGCAGAACACCCACAGTCCAATCCTAGAGCACACACTCACACCTGGGAGCGATTTAGAGTCTCTGTTGACCTAACATGCATGTTTTTGGACTGTCTCAGGTAACCGGAGTACCTGCAGAATACCAAAGCAGGGGAACATACAAACTAAATATAATTAGCGTACAAATAAAATAATGAAAATCTCTGCACAACTGCACATTGTCGAATGAATAAGCGTATCGGAGCTACTGCTTGAAAATATTGTGTTGCCAATGCCCACAGGTTTGCACTTCTTTGCTTTGAGTTATTCTAGTTTTTCTATAGTCTTTTTCATCTGCATAGACCCGCAGCATTAAAATGTAGGAACGCCTTGATGGTTTTCTTATAAAGCACGAGGAATCTGATTGCTTCGGATTGACCCAGTTAAATCAATGAGGTTTTTTTTTCCCACTTTCTTTCTTTTAAATGCAGAGTTATCGCTTCACAATACGCAGCTTCGGCTGCGGTGCCAAGGGGAAAGGCAAGTGGCCAAAAAAAAAAAAAAAAGAACGAAAAAAATCCATTGCCCCCCAGACAATTATTATTTACTCCGAACGCATGCGCTGTGTTCAGGATAAGGCGTTCGCTTGCAATACAGTCGGTTTGCTCCGCGATAACGTGACTGTGGATCTCATTATGTGTGTGGACAATGATTAAAAAATACAAATAAAAATCCTCTGTGATGCATTGTGTGTGGTCAGCCCAGGTTAGACCTTGTTAATATACAACGGTGAGATCATAAATGGACTGAGGTAAGAATCCTACATCTAAAAAGCTACTTTACTTTTTTACAGCTTTTAGAGAGTTTTAAGGTCTGATACAGCAAATGTGACTCAGTAAGCAGTAATGTACTCCTGTATTTTTGCATTTAGCAGGTCTTAATAGACACTTTTGCCACTGTTTATACCGTAGTTTGCAGGGTGAGCCACAGGGAAAGCGGTAGCTGCATGTGACATACAGACGAGCCTGCACCACGGGGACATTTAGGGCAGCTACTGCAGGTCAGGTGCCTGTAAAGGACAGACTGCAGGTGATCCCTGCCTCCCATGTTGAATTGTAATTCGATAGCCGCTTGCTCCCTGTGAAGAAGAGCCCAGTCCTGACTACCTCAGCCGGCAAATATCCGTCCCTGGCCAGCAGAACATCCTGCGAAAAAAGCAACTCGTTTGAGGACTTTTCACCATGACAGTTACTTCTGGCAGGGGAGCAGGGCGCGGGGTCGACGCGTGAAACACCTCGGCATCGTCTCGTTTGAGCCAAATTCTTCATCCGCCGTCATGGCGCCTTTCTATGCCCTGTGGATGGGAACTCTGCTCCAGTTCTGTCATGCTGCGGTTTACACCAACGACTGGGCCATCAGAATAAGAGCTGACCGCGCCTCCGTCGACAGGATAGCAGAGAAATATGGATTTACCAACATGGGTCAGGTAGGTGAGATCGCGTGTGACGTCCAAAGGAAGCTCCAGACCAGGACACTCCGTCTTGAGTTTCTGCAGGATTGTCTTCAGTTGTCGTAAGAGCTGTTTAATAGCTGAAGTGCATCAGCCAGGCCACATCCCCTCCAGACATACTAGGCATAAGCAAAACTCAGAATGATGATTACTGCACAACGTAAGGTAATTTAATAGAAGAGACATCCTTAAGCCTCCACTGTAATTGATGTTGTCTTTATCTGAAAAGATCAATAGGCCAATATTGCCCCTATTCAGCCAATTATCCTACAAATAAAGACAGACAGACACCAGAGATAAAACGGTGCGTTCTGTGCTGAACCCGTGACATGAATTGTATTATCTTCTGAGATCTGGCCAACAATTGTCACTGTGTCTCTAATTCACCGCCCGACAGAAACAAGGGTAGTGTTTCATTTCTGTCAGATTTAAGAACACCACCATCATTGTGTTTGACAGTCAAATCAAAGCTTTTATAGCTGCGGTGGATGATTGTGCCTCAAAACGATGAAAGAGGTAATGAAAGTGCCCCCTGCAGAAAAGAGTTACCGCTGACCTGCCAATAATTATTTGCTTAATTACGCAAACCCGATTTGTTTTTTACTTTTGTCTGGGAGAAATGTTTATATCAGACGTTAGCAGCTGCTCATCGCACGTTATGTTACAAGCCTGTCGGGATGGCGTGGGCGTGAGGCAGGGAGCCAGGCTGCCAAAGCAAATCTCATTTAGTTCTCTCACCTCTCACCTCTACTTCATTATTCCATCCCTGACTTAATAATATTAATTATCTGATCAGTTAAACAAAGATCCTTTGCTCTTTTTATACGCTTCTGTTAAGGTCTGTCGGCACTCTGCGGGGCAGAAGTCTGTCGGGCCCGACGCGTCGACGCAGCCGCACGGAGAGCAAATAACAGCAAGATCAATAAATAATAAAGCAAATAGATACAGCGAGGCAGGTTATAGAGGCCGGGTCCGTAAAAAGCAGCAGATGCTCTCTCAGGGGAAAAGTGATGTAATGAAAGCTGCAGGTCCGCAGCCCGTGTTCCACTGCAGGTGAATTGCGGCAGCGGGACCGGTTTAGGCTGAAAAGGCACAGGGTTTTATTTTGCCGGGGGGTCAAAGGTCAACAGCAAATGTCACAACAGAGACGCCTGGGAATAAATTAGGGAACATCGTTTGTTCTTGTCTAAAGGGCTACAACTCTTTTTCTGTCTTTTTCTTTTATTAAACACAAATTACCCCGAGACGCTCCTCCACTGTATTAGAAAAATGTGTTTGCGTCATGGTGTTGTGGACACAAAGACACGCACGCACACACACACACACACACACAAGCAGCAGGGCGGCTTGAGTCTCGTGGCTCAGGTTGCCTCGGCCTGAAAAACTATCACAGGTGTAAGGTAGCCGCCCTAATGAAAGCCACCGAAGGCGGCTTCATAATTTAGCAGCTGTTTAACAGCAGCTCTGGGGCAGCAGGACCGACACACCCTCGGGGACCGGGAAACAAATGAATTTTTCACCATTCCACGTCTGTTTCGCCAGATCGGGGACCTGAAGACCTATTTCAGTTTTCGGCACGGTGCGACGGCGAGCCGGTCCACCCGGCCCGGCGAGGGGCTGAGCGCGGGCGTCGCCACGGAGACGGAGGTATAGAAACAGGATATGAGGAGGTCTGGAAGACTCTGCTGGATTATTAATCAGCTGCATGTCCTCTGTCTCTTCCACACACACACACACACACACACACATATACACACACACACTCATACGTGTACTGAGACCTTTCGACACACTCCTTCACATCATGGCAAAGAAGACCCTGACAAAGAAGAGCAAAATGTCAAGTGTCACACACCCCGGTTGGGTGATGATTGTGGTTTATTTTGAGAACAAACATGATTTTTTTTTCTCCTATTGTAAATGTATTGTGATTGGAGCACTAAAATGGTTTACAATGGATAGCAAAAGGTGAAACATTGCTCATTGTGCATACACCGCTGCACTCTCAGCCTTGAGTTTTTGGAAGATTGTAGTTGCATTTGCAGTCACACTCTGGTCTCTGTTGCTAGCTATCTTGGCATTTCTCCTTCTCCTGTGTAAATTGCTAGCTAATAGCCAAAAGCTAAACAGCTAAATGTAACGTAAACGTAATGGAAACACATGCACGCATGTTTCAAAGAAGGTAACTGTGGGAATAGAGGTAGCGCTACCCTACTCTTCAACACTGCAGAGGCCAGATGAAAACACAAAAATGACACGGGCTAAAATAACACTCATTAAGTCAAGTATTAGACTAATTGTATTAAAATGCTCAAGATGGTGAAAGGTAACAAAAAAAAGAAGACATTTAAATTCATCCCAAGGGCATATTTCAGAGTGATTAGTGACTGATGATCACAAGTGACTCTCAGGGTGTCAGTAGAGTAAAGTTCAGCACAGACTGGCTCCATGTTGACATAAATCCATCTGAAAATCCATTTAATCGTTGCAGAGAGAGCCAGGCTGGTTCAAAAGCTGCGGACGACCTCCCGCCTGACACGCTGTTATCCCGTCTGCTCTCTCTTAAGGTGGAATGGCTCCAACAACAGGTGGTCCAGAGGAGAGCGAAGAGGAGCTGGAGGACCAGTCGCATCTACTCCACTGACACAGAGACCCAGCGCTTCCCCACTGCTCGTCCTCCGCCCGGCCGAGCCCGGACGCCGCATTACAATGACTCAAAGTGGAATAGCCTGTGGTACACTGTGAGTCAGGTTTTTTTTTTTTTTTTTTTGGTTTACTAAGCCCGTCTGAAACACAGACACACAAACCCAGACAGACAGAGCCTAAAATAGACCCTGATTTATTCTTCGCTCCCAGGGGCTAAACTGGATGTCCCACTGTTTGCTCCACAGCGCTGCAGCGACGGCTCCATAGGCTGCCGGTCTGCTATGAACGTGGCGGGGGCCTGGAGGAGAGGCTATACTGGGAAGGGTGTGGTGGTGTCTGTCCTAGATGATGGCATTGAGAGAGAGCATCCGGATCTGAAGCCAAATTATGTAAGTGCCCCGGGATGGGACGCTCTTCTCGGGAAGGGGACATTAATCATAAGCAATTTGGCAGAGCTCTTAGTGTTAGAGCGCCGAGCTGAGACAGATATTGCAGGCAGGAGCTTTTGGGCCAAAGGTTCGGAAAGGCCGGCCAAGAGTATTGGAATGGACATGAAACGTCTGATCCACTTAACCGTCGGGCGGACTGGTGAATAATGCTCTTTGTGATTTGTCTGATGAAACAGAGACAGATAGCCGCTGGCGCCTTATTATGTGCCCCTACTTACTATCCATCTGATTCAGGATCCTCTCGCCAGCTATGATGTGAACGGACAAGACCGAGATCCCTCTCCGAATTATTCCAGCGACGCGTCTAACTAGTGAGCGCCTCTCTTTTCTGGATTCCTCCATCCCGCACCTGTTCCTTTTCCCCTTCTCCCCGCCGTAATCCCGGCTCTAATTAATGCATGCCTTTCTTTCCATTTTTCAGTAATTACATGCATATATGGATATGCAAATTCCCCAGTCTGAATTCTGTCTTCTCACTGGTTTGATGTAACGGAAATAGCCCGTCTTCCCCTCATGCATATGCATTCAACCCCGTGTTCTGATGTTCTCCTCCTTTTTCTCCCAAGCCATGGGACTCAGTGTGCAGGGATGGTTGCAGCGGCTGCAAATAACTCGCGCTGCGCCGTCGGAGTCTCTTTCCACGCACGGATCGGCGGTGAGTCCATGTGGCGGCGTGGAAAGGCAGAGGTTGCCCAAGGACTCCTGAAAGTTAACACTGGTCTGTGATGGGTTTATCGGGAGTGCTCTTCCCTTCCCTCCCCTCCGCCCTCCAGGCATCCGCATGCTGGATGGAGACGTGACAGACATTGTGGAGGCCCAGTCGCTGAGCTTCAGACCCCAGCATATCGATATCTACTTAGCCAGCTGGGGGCCTGAAGACGATGGGGCCACTTTGGAGGGGCCCGGGCCGCTGACTCGCCTCGCTTTGCTGAACGGCATCAGAACTGTGAGCAAGCGAGAAAGAGTTTGTGTGTGTGTGTGTGTGTGTGTGTGTATATATGTGTGTGTGTATATATATGTGTGGGTGTGTAAGAGAAACCAAAAAAAATGCCTGTTTTTTTTTGTGAGCGCATGTTTACTTCTGTGTCCCACCTGGGGCTGTATATTTACTTCAAGGGCTTATCATTTGCTCCTTATCGATGCGTAAATATCATTAATAACTTAACCGACTCGCTCCGCTCTCTTTGATTAATCCCAGGGCCGGCGCGGGAGGGGCTCCCTGTTCGTCTGGGCGTCGGGGAACGGAGGGCGGAGGGGAGACCACTGCTCCTGCGACGGCTACTGCAGCAGCATCTACACCATCTCTGTGAGCAGCAGCACCCGGCCGGGGGGGCGCCCCCATTACCTGGAGCGCTGCGCCTCCATCCTCACCACAGCGCACACCGGGGGGAGGTCAGAGGAGATGGTGAGTGGGCGGGGGGCCGAGAGCAACGGGGAGGATGTTTTTGAGGTGGACGGCTCAGGGTAAAATGATGCTCTGGGTTGCAAAAGTGTTGATGCTGCATATTCAATGGTCACTTCGCAGATTGAAACGTCAATAGGAACCATATGGTAATATCCTGTACTAACTTTTGTCTTCTATACTAATGTGTTAAACTTTCTTTTACATGTATCAGAACTGGTATTGGTGACAGGTGCCTGGGTATGAAGGGTGTCACAGTGTCGCGCATCACCCAGCTTGAGTGCTCATGTGTTCATCTGGTCCGAAGAAGAAGAAAAGAAAAGCACTCTCTCATGCGAGGCCATCGTCTGGAAATTCAAAATGATCAGTATGAACAGATGTCGCAAGGCAAATACGCTTTTGCATCATTCCAGATGGCAATTTCTGGGAAAAAAAAGTCCCATTATTTCTCAAGATGCACTTCTGTGAAAAGAGGAGAATTAGTCCAAATAGTCAGGGAAATAGTATTCCCCAATTAACCTGTAGAGTCTGTGCACAGCAGGCGGCCTGAACATGCGAAAATGTGAACATTTTCACCAACCAAGCAAGCACTGATAAAGAGTAATGTTTCCAGTAATAATCATGAATAATTCATGAATATTTACTTTAGTTCAAATCTTCCCTCAAGGACATTCCTGTTTTCTCCATAATTTGTCACGTTGTTTTTTGTTTTTTTTCAGGAAGGTGGCGACTCATTAAGTAAACCTGCCAGGAGACGTGAAGCATTAAAATCTATTGAGCTCTCACCTCGGATATTGTAGAATGACCGAGTTGTCGTACTTGGATATTAATATTCTGTTATTTCAGCCACTTACCCGCTGGCCTTGAGGCGCTTCTCTGGCGCACGTATCCCTTTTCTCCTTTCTGATAATTGAACTACAATAACAGCACACCACTTCGACATTGTTTTTGGATAATGACGTTTTAACGCCGGCTGAACTTTGAGGGGTTTCTCCGTGTCAAGTGTAACAGTTGCAGCTGTCTCACCGGCTGCTCAGAGTCAGAAAATACACATTTGGGAAATGAGGTGGCGGGGGGGGGGGGGGGGGGGGGGGGGGGGGGGGCAGCAAACGACAACTTGTGCATTTGAGCGTGATGATCCGAGACACCTGTCAATCATGCAAACCCGCCTCAGACATACTCCCTGTGAACTTTCTCCGTGGCGGAAAAATAACTCGTGAAGTCAGAAGACACAGGAGGGAGTGAGAACTGGGATATTCCGCTGTAATTGCACGTGGAACATGGCATTTTTCCCATTCACTTCAAAAGAGTACTTTTGGACTCCGGTGTGCACTTACACTAACAGCTCATCTAATTATACAGTAAAATCCTTTGTAAACATCCTGAAAGCCAAGCACAGTCTCAGGAGCACGGCAACGTAAACAAAAAGGCAAAATGACGAGCGTCTTTCATCCTCGTATGGAAGCCTGGTTACGTATTTTACGCAGTTTTTTCTGATTGGCAGAAAGTTCATCTAAAGCAGTGAGCGACAAAACTGGAACCCGCACAATGTTTACTCTCTCATTTCCTTTCTTAAATAATTCATTGTGCAGGTTTCTCCTCAGTCCAATAAACATACATATTTTGTAGACTTGAATTTGTCCCCAGGTATGAGTGTGTGTATGTGTGTGTGTGTGTGTGTGATGGACTAGAGACCGGTACAGTATAGGTTGTATTCGCTCCATGTGTGCTGGGATAGGCTCCAGACTTGAGCTGGGTATAAAGCAGGTTTAGAAAGTGGACGGATGGTTGGGTATGTAAAACACGTGGCAGGAATAGCAACAAATCACCCTGAACTTAAAGTGTTTTCATATCAATAAACCTATGGCTGTATCATTTTCAAATTTTCGGAGCCGTTGTGCCAAATCCGAAATCTGGCAGTTAAAAAAGACAGACAAACAAACAAAAATAAATAAAAAAAATTCAGCTGGGATTGAAAGGTCCCCCATTTAAATCCTGTCGGTGTGTGCGGTGGAGGCAGAGAGCAGAAAGCAGCAGGTGCTGCTCTCACTTTGTGTAATTTGCAGGGGTCACGGGTGAGCAGAGTTGAGTTGAGCGGCTCATCAGAATAAATTGCATGAACGTGGAGCGCTGCTCCGCTGGCCTCGGGCTCACCGAGGGCTTCTCTACCTGTGTTTCATTTCTGCAGAAACTCATTGTTAGCGAACCCGACAACACTTTAAACACCATCAATCATGCATACCTTGGAATACCTGTAGTCTTTAGAGTGATTAATGTATTAT
Source organism: Karalla daura (assembly GCA_029224185.1). Taxonomy (NCBI): domain Eukaryota; kingdom Metazoa; phylum Chordata; class Actinopteri; order Chaetodontiformes; family Leiognathidae; genus Karalla; species Karalla daura. The sequence goes on from CM055201.1 coordinate 7,462,403, forward strand.
CAGTCAGTTTAATAAACCATCTCACGTGCATTTCAGGCTTAAACGTCGTGAAAATGTCATTTGAATGTTTTATGGCTTTTTGAAATGGATGTGTGCAATGTAACTCTGGCAATTCTGCAAGATGACAATCAGAACAAAAGAACAAAATGAAGATTTTAGTGAACTTCTATCAAACAAGTAAATGCTATTAATTGGTGAAACAAGTGGTGGCTAAAGCCGGACTGTCTTTACATCAGGGCAGAGGAATGAGGACCAGACCGTACTACCTGTGTGCTTTTAGACCAATATACAACAACGTAACCAGGTAGAAACATAACAACCAGGTAGAAAAATCAGAAACTCACTTATTGTCACCGATTAGCCTTAATAAACCATTCACTGAAGAGTAAAATCTGAATTCTAAAATCCTTCTTCCTTATTCTATGTAACACTGGATATCAGTGCGTGCACACCAGGTGAATGCTGTGAAACACAGACAGGCTAAAAGAGACCCGGTGTCTTCAACAGGTAACGCTGGGTCCTCAGCAGAGCTGCAGCCGGGCTCGCTCTGAGACCTCCCTCTCCTCCTCCGTGGCAGCGGGTGTCATCGCTCTCACTTTGGAGGCCAAGTAAGCGGCTCTCCCACACACCGAAGCCATCCATGCAGGTATGATGAGGAGATGGGAGTGTAATGTTTCTCTCTGTTTGACCTTTTCTCAGCCCCACTCTAACCTGGAGAGACGTGCAGCACATTATTGTCAGAACATCAAAAGCTCATCATCTCTACGCGCCTGACTGGCATGTTAATGGAGCCGGATACAGAGGTATTCCTGGAATCCTGATTTCCTCCCAGTGCTTGAAAGCGGGGAGCGCCCACGCATTAACTAACATGTATATTGGTCAAACACTGGCCTCTTGGTGACCAGCATCCTTTAGATGCTATCTGCATTATATTAAAGGTGAGTTCCATAGATGATTTCAGCTTTATAAGCATATTTTGGTAAATGTTCTCTTGGCTCCTTTTAGTGCAGCGATCAAACAGCGAACACACAAACTAATGAGAGCGGAGCAGTAAAAACGCCTACAATGTCCCAGGAGTGTGCGATGCCTTTCAAAAGCTGCTGTGCCTTTTATGCCCCGGATAATTTGCTACGTGCGTTGTTTCTGTGTGTGTGTGTGTGTGTGTGTGCGTGTGTGTGTGTGTGTGTGTGTCTGTGTGTGTGTGTGTGTGTGTGTGTGTCAGTGAGCCACCTTTATGGCTTTGGCCTGCTGGATGCTGAGAGCATGGTGAAGGAGGCTGAGCACTGGAAACAAGTTCCCTCCCAGCATGAGTGTGTGGAGGCGGCTCCCACCCAGCTGAGCAGGTAGCGCACAAACCTCTCTGCGAGACATCTCCTCGCTTTGTTCGTGTCAGGGCATCCCTTCACCCCCCCCCGCCCCCCACCTCCCCACCTCCCCCACCTCCCCCCTTTTATCACACTTTATCTATTTCTGTCTCAGCCCTCCACACGCCGAATCCCACACACTTTAATGGGTGTCATTTTCTCTGCTGCGGCTCTCCTTGTAACTCTGCCTCTCCCTCTCGTCTCCACCCCCCCCCCCCCACCCCCCCCACCCCCACCCCCCAACGACAGAACAATTCATCCGGGCTCGACGCTGACGTGCGTGCGGCGCAGCGCAGGCTGCTCCGGCGAGCCCCTGCAGCACGTTGCTCATGTGGAGCATGTCGTCGTCCGTGTTACCATCACTCACCGTTGCCGCGGCGACCTTTCCATCACGCTCACGTCACCTTCGGGCACTGTGTCTCAGCTGCTCTCTAGCAGGTAACTAAGAGCAATGCTCCCTCTCCACGGGGCCGAGTGTGAGCAGACTTGAAATATTTCAGCGCGAGGCACGAAGACACTCAGCCCGTTGAGAGCGCCGCGCGGCGCCCAAGTCCTCAGTTTGGCACCTTGTTGGAGAGGCTGGAGGGGGGGATTGGATTGTGCGTGCGTGTGTGTGGATTCTGGCAAACACCATTGAAAATCACTGGGGATCTCTGAGCTGGTATTTGGGCAAATTAATTTACTGATGCGTGTGGTGTCTTATTAAAAATGCATCGCAAATAAGCACCAAGAGACCCTTTGTGCTCAGTCCCACTTACAAAAGCAAAAATTACTGGTTATGATGTGAAAGTCACTCACAACTTTCAACTCGCACGTAATTACCGCATCGCTCCGTGGTTTCCCCTCAGCTCCAGTATGCGAGGCGTTTCGGTGTCTCTCGGCCCTTTGTTTTGGTTCCAAGACGCGTTTGCTGTGTTGGTTCCCACTGTTCAGATTCCAGCTGCAGCGAGCAGATGTTTCCCGAGCGGAGAGCAGCTCCAATAAACCCTCTGTGCAGACAAACCCAGTTAGAAGCCGGCTGGTGGACCCAAAAGATAATTAAGCAGCTTAAGAGGCAGACTTTTCTTTTTGACACTCAGGAGCAAGTCAGAGGAGGTCAGGTGACCGGAAAGACAACACTTCATGGATCGCATAATTAAACAGGGAAGTGTTTGCTTAAGAGTTCACCATACATAGGCCAAACGCAATAACATAAAAGCCTCTATTAAGCTCACTAAATTAGTTTAGCAACAAGAGAACCACATAATGACGAATTAACAAGACTAAGAATTGAGATTAAAAAATTGCAGGTGTGTGTACGATGCGTTATGATACGATATAATGATACAATATGATATGACTATGATATGACATGATGCGAGGTGTCATGATATGATATCATTATATCATGATGTATTATATTAAATTATATTATATGTTTGTATGTTGATAATAATATAGATTATATTATAATGGTATGGATCAGCAATAGAAAGGGCATACATGTGTAATTGGAGGATATGAATACATTCTAGATATTGTTGAAAGCATTGAATCAAACTGGTTAAGAGAAGACAGAACTCATGGGGGACTGATGAAACTAAAAACCAATCGCAAACACAGCACAACTGGAGGTAAAGCAAAGCACCCAACAGCTGATGTACATAACCTCACTGGAAAGGCCTGCATCTCACCATAAACCTAAACCTTGAACCGAAAATGACAAGTTAAACCCAAAAACATAACAACAAGTGTTCAAGTGATCATATCGCCATCAGTGCATGTAGTGTAATCACGATGTAATGTTGTGGTCTAGGCCTTTTGACAACTCCACGGAGGGATTTCACAACTGGGAATTCATGACAACTCACTGCTGGGGGGAGCAGGCAGCAGGCGAGTGGACTCTGGAAATCCAGGATTCTCCTTCCCAGAGCAGAGAGCACGTTGCACCAGGTCTGTGCTGGCTCTCTCACCCTCTCCTTTTTTTTTTTTTTTTAATTATTTTCCCTGCGTCATGAACCTTACAGTGAGGTTCAACGAGAACAATATCTGAATATCACTGGCTGTGCCACAGGGACGTTGCGGGAGTGGTCCCTGGTGATTTACGGCACCGCAGAGCGGCCCCATCGCCAGCATCGGCAGCGAGCCCGGGCGGCTGTGATGCCGGCGGACGGTGACCTCAATGAGGAATACGCTGGTGAGTCATGGGGCAGGCTGGTATCGAGCTGCGCCTTCTTCTTCCAGCACAGACCTCTCGCACAGCAGCTAATTTCATTCCCATTCAGACGTGGTCATCCCAGCGTTCCCAGGGCCGTACTGTGTGTTCCACAGCAACGTGAAGCACAGAGGCAGAGAAACTGGGAGATCCCAGCTGTAAGCCTGGAATGCACAAGTAATTAAGGATGGCAAGGATGGCACAGTTCTTTCAGCTTTTATTTGACGTTTTCATTTTTTCCCATCGATTTTAGGTCAACAATTCCCAGGAAATCCGGAACACCTCTGGACGTGACACTTGGCTCGCATGAATATCACACTCCATACACGCTCTGCACAACAGGCTAGACAAAGAGAAAGCTGTGGCTTTAAGACGTCCCTTCCTGTGGGATTGTTTTTCAGCAGTACAGCTTACAGCAATGACGCTCCTTTGGAGATTAAACACTCAACCTTTACGCGAGTTGAAGTAAAGTTTGAGTGGTATTTTATCCTCAGAACCTCGCTGTTTCTTTTATGTTTTCTGTCAGGTCAGATTTAACTGAGAGCACCAAAGACATCACACTCAAAATGACCCCGAAGCCTGAATGATATAAACGAAATATCAAAACCTGAAACGTGTCCTCGACTGAACGTAATTTTTGTAAACGAGTCCTTGATGGCGGACTCTTGCTCTTGCGGCCCGGGAAACATGCTGGGAACGTACACTCTGACTTACAGACGGCGCAGAGTCGATGCGTAAACACAAACCTGGAGCCGCAGCGTGAGCAGCGTCTGTGCTGCTGCCATGATGGTGCAGTGACTTTGAGTGTGTGCCCTGCCAGGACCCTGCCACCCAGAATGCAGCGACGATGGCTGTGAGGGGCCCGGCCCGCAGCACTGCGTCACGTGTTTACACTTTTTCCTCAAGTTCAAGAACAACACAAGGTCGGCACAGCCACACAGCACACTCGCGTCGCACTCACACCAGAATCTAGTTTTTTGTTGTGTCACAGGCGCCCAGCGCGCGCCATTTCTGCAGAGCATATGGCCGGCACATATGGAATGATATAAACAAACAGCTGTTATTTAGTCCACGTGTTTACAAATCGTGCCAGGGTCTTAATGCGGAAAATTGCGCGGTATCGACCACGGTTTCACCTCACGGGCTCCACTCTCATTCGCTTAGAGTCACACCCCTTGTCCTCTATGTGCTCTGGTCCGTGTCTGCCCAACAGGATGTGCGTAGCAGAGTGTCCCCGGGGATTCTGGGGCGACCGGCGGCGCTGTAAAAGGTGCTACTCCTCCTGCGAGAGCTGCACGGGCAGTCGCAGTGACCAGTGCACTTCCTGTCAGCCCGGTCACCACCTGACCGAGGGGACCGGCACCTGCACAGCCACCTGCGGGGACAACTACTACCTCGACCACGGTCCGATCCCCACCCTCGGAACCTGCCGTTACAGATTTCCCAGTGTTTTTTTGTGTCACGGTTTTGCTAATTCGACTCAACAAAACGTGGGGGATATCCCCGAGTGAACCTTTAAAGGTTCATTGTTTGGAACCAGCTGCACACGCCGCCGCTAATGAATAGTCAGTTGATGTAACTGCAGTTGAGGGGTGCGTGAGTAAGATTGATTAATCGCTCTGATGTGTATTCCACGTGTATTGTTTGATTTCCCCCCACAGATGCAAATATGTGCAGAAAGTGCAGCGAAAACTGCTTGAAGTGCACCTCCTACAGCATCTGCACAGAATGCAAACCAGACACAAGGTGAAGCGAATTCTCTGATGATGCTTGAATTAACTGCTCGGTAAACACTGCTCCTTCTCATCCTGCCACTGAGAATACTGATTCTCCCTGCGCACACACATTCATTCACACACGCGCTGCGGCATCATAACAATTACAAAAGCCACGATCCTTTTTTTAACTCTTGACTCAAAGGAAAGTGTTATCCCTCTATTTGCACGCGCACACGGCTTCATTTCCATTTTGCAGTATCATCAGAGTCGAGCACAAAACATCCCTGTCAGATTCACCATATTGTTCGAAGCTCCATGCTTCCCGGTCGCCGTGACTCACTTGTGGCGCTGCGCTGTGGGTTGGAGAAATGATTCTGCCGTCTTGAAGGACTGAGTCATCTTTGCCGTGTCATATGATTGGCTGCGTGTGTGTGTATGCGTGTGTGTGTGCGCTTGTGTGTGTATGCGTGTGTGTGTGTCACGGTGCCACACGCTCCGTCCGCCCTCTCCAGTCTGCAGGGGAATCGGTGCCAGCAGAGCTGCGCACCAGGCTTCTACCACGACCGGGAGGAGGCCGCCTGCGCGCCCTGCCACAAGGCCTGCAGGACCTGTGCAGGTGAGGACACGAGTCAAAAAGTGTAGATCCACCCGTAGGAGGTGCGCTACCCCCCCCCCTCCCCATCACCCCCCACCCCACCCCCTCCAACGTCCTTTTTTTTTTTCTCCATCTGTGTGTTTGTTTGCTTGTCGGCCGCGCCAGGCGCAGGTGTTGAGGCGTGCAACCGTTGCGCAGACGGCTACCTGATGGAGGAGTGGAGGTGCGTGGCCTCCTGCAGCGATGGCTTCTATGCCACAAGCCCAGAGATAGCTGACGGGCACAGGATGTGTAGGAGGTGAGCTCACTGGTGTGTGCTCAGGTGTGGGTGGTTTGTTTATCTGCTGATGGCAGGCCTTATTCTTGTGGTTGGCTTCTCACTGTGTGTGTGTGTGTGTGTGTGTGTGTGTGTGTGTGTGTGTGTGTGTGTGTGTGTGTGTGTGTGTGTGAGTGTGTGTGTGTGTGCGTGTGCGCGCGTTTGAGCTCGTTCAGGGCTGTTTGATTCGGCGTGAGTTTCTGGCGGTCAGTGGGTGTGTAGTTGTTGCCGTAGCATGTGCGTGACTTGCGGCTCCACGCTCTCCTCCTCAGGTGCGACGCCAGCTGTCTCACCTGTGTGGGGCCGAGCCGGGGGGACTGCAGCAGCTGTTCCAGCGGTCACAGCCTGCAGGAGGGAGCGTGCGCTGTTAGCACCGAGTGCACAGACGGTCAGTCAGCCATCTTTCTCCGCTCGTAATTGCCGGCCCGCTGATGCAACATTTATTGCCGCGCAGCTTTAACACATTCGGTCGCCTGTTTTTCAACTTTGTTCTCTGTTTATTCCCCCGACCCGGGTGGATGTAACTCATACCTGTGAAAAATTCAGAAATTTTGGAGATGTATTATTTTTACATGCCAAAATATGATGCTCAGTCGTGTCACGGACCTGAGAGCAGGAGACTCTGGGAGGCACAGGGAGAAAAACCAGGAACATAAAAAATGGGGAAAACACCTTAACACACAAGGAGATAACACTGGTAGGTCTTGCACAAAGACAAGACAAATTGGCTAGCAGACACATGCAGACTATAGGCACCACGGACTGAGGTGCGACACACAAGGGAAAGTTGGAAATCACAAAGGAGGTCAACAGGAAGTGAGTGGGAGACAAGACAATAAAACAGTAAGCGGGAAATGAGAGGACTGTTGGACTGTATGTGCTATTGTGCTATTTCTTTGCAGAGTACAACTTTTTAACTATATAATTCTACAAAAAAAACAGACAAACTGCCAGACTTTTTAAAGCGTCTGCGACCTTGAGTCGGCATTCAGACCTTATAACTGCAGACACAAGTCCGCTCCGTTGGCGTGAGGTGTGAGTTTTTCTGCTTTCGTTGCCATGGCAACCTTGACTGGAGCTGCCACACAGCTGTTCAGGATGTTGCATCCTGTTCGTACCTTGATTTAAGATTCAGATCAAATTGATGAGTCATTCTGAGTTTACAGTTCCGAACTTCATACAGTCAGTATTTGTCAGCCAGCATGTGAATGTGAATGTGAATGTGAATGTGAATGCGGCTTTATCTCCCTGACATTTGAGGCTTCTTTATGTCTCCATTGTATCACTCTCATGCCATGCGTCTGTCAGGAGAGTACCAGGACAGCACGGGAAAGTGCCACACATGCGATGCAACGTGTCTGAAGTGCACGGGGCCGCAAAAGGAAGACTGCATCAGCTGCGCTTCTTCACGGTGAGTGGGCTCGACTTTGTAGATTCGGGGTCAGAGGGGACACTATGACTACATCCCCCTGCATCTCGCCATGTGTAGACGCACAGGGTTATAAATAATGATGTTTGCCCACATCTCAGTCGCTGTTAAAGCCACAGCCAGTAAGATCCTGACGATTTGACAGCAATAAATAGTGAGTCCTCTCTAATTTTAATCAAAATGTCAAGAAAATGATGCAGAGCTGAAAAGATCAGTCTCTTAATTGATGAGTCGATTAAAAAGAAAATAATTGGCAGCTATTACAATAATTAATGGATGCTTCAGTTATATTTTCAAGCAAAATATATATATTGGCAAGAGATGAGAGACAATTTGAGAGTTTTGAAGATGTCACCTTTGGGCACTGGAGAGTTTGTCTCCCTCTGGACTTGTTAGAGACATTTGTCGGTCACCTGAAACTGTAAATGGCAGATTAAATATGAATAGGTCATAACAATGTTCTACACAATATATCAAATGAAAAGGGTTATCTGTAACAAAAGTAATGAGGTGTAGACAGAGTGAGGGACAGATTATGGTTGTTGATACACAGCATGTCAGCTGCAGTATCTAAAAATCCCACACGGTTTAACCAACCATCCCCACCCCTCCTCCTCCTCTCCCTGTGTCAACACACTCAGCTTCATCTGTGTAACTCTGCCATATGTTACACACTGGGACGTAAATGACTCCAGCTCATTTGCATCGACATAATTCATAACTGTTGGTTTTTATGGCATGGCAGGCGAAAAAGAAGCTGTGCCTTGACGTTGTTTCTCTCTGTCGCTCTCTCTCTCTCTCTCTCTCTCTCTCTCTCTCTCTCTCTCTCTCTCTCTCTGTCTCTGTCTCTGTCTCGGCTGCAGGGCTCTGGACGAGGGACGCTGCGTGGCCGACTGTGCCAGGGGCAAATACCAGTCGGGTGGGAGGTGCCACCTGTGTGACCACACCTGTGCCACCTGTGTGGATGCTGGACCTGCCAACTGCACCAGCTGTGACACAGGTGAGAGCTCAACAAGTGTGAGACAGAGAGAGAGACAGAGAGACAGAGAGAGAAAGAGAGAGAGTGATGTGTGAAGCAAAATCATCAGGACCAGATCTGGTTGATGGTGACTGTACATTTTTATCAGTTTGCCACATTTGTCAGCTGCTGCCACAGGAAAACAGGAAAGCTCCCCTTTAACAGTTAAATAGGTCAGAATGACTCATCACTACGCATGTTAAAACTGGAATATACATGTGTACTTCCTTTACCTAATTATTCAAACGTGGACAAATTTCACCACGAGGCAGTCCTGAGGTTTCTGCCTTTGAATATATTCCTGGGCTAAAAATATGATTGTGAGCCCAAGCAGCTGCAGAGCTGCTCAGCGAGTGAACCAAAGAAGAAAAACGCCACTGACCGATGGTAAAAGTTTAATCGTGACTAGGGTCGAACGATGTTTCGTCAAATCGGAATCCAGGATTTCACTCCACGATAGTGACCCCTAGTGGTCGTGTGACAAACACAGGCGGCGGTGTTCACCACAATGGCAGCACACGACCGTTCCAGCATCACTGTCCCTAGCATTTATTTCATTTTTCTTAAATGTTAAATCTCAAGCAAAACATTTCCTCCGCTCACCAGCGTGTTTGGCTTTCTGTTTAAGCCCACAGAGCCTCACGTGCATCACGTGATTGACTTTATTCTAACATTTCCTTGTTTTCAAACCATCAACCATGCTACAGGTTGTGCTGTCCAGAGGTCAGGTGAGATGTGATTTGCTGCTTGTCCCGCAGATAAGTTTGGGCAGGAGCGTTATCTGCACAGGGGCCAGTGTGTGGACGCCTGTCCCGAGGCCTTCTACCACACCAAGGAGAGGAGCTGCGAGCGCTGCTCGGACCACTGCCGCCTCTGCACAAACCCCGCTCACTGCCTCAGGTGCAACTCCTCCTACTACGTGTCTGACGGAGCCTGTGCCAAGCTGGAGTGCGGAGAGGGTAGGAACAGGGTTACATGAACTGGGGATCATTTTCATCGTCCCGCACCCGTCCTGTCTTCACCGGGTTGTTTCTCCTCTCCCTCTTTCCCCAGGAGAGGTGGAAGACCCGGATTATGACGACTGCATGGCCTGCGAGGAGGGCTGCAAGAAGTGTGTCCTCTGTAAGTCTCAGCTCAGGACCCGGAGAGAAAACGTAGCCCGCAGTCGGACGAATTCTCCTCCCGGTGCGCTGCCAACCTTTCCCCCAGTGGTTCCTGTTAAAATAGGAGAGCTTTTTTTTTTGTCTGCTTTCGACAGATAACCCCAGGCATTGCCTGTCCTGTGTTGAGGGCTTTTACAAGTAAGGCTGTGTGCCATGTGTGATCTCCGCTCTCTGCTGTACTCCAATAAAGGAAGCCCTCTTTGCTGTGAGAGTGCTGTGGCTTTGCGTGCGTGTGTGCGTGTGTGTGCGAGGCAAAGCCGCAGGTATGTAGCGCTGCTCTCTGTTATCAGTTTTCAGGATGGCTGCTACAAGAACTGCCCGGCCAAGACGTACAGCGTGGACCAGGACATGACCTGCGTTCCGTGCGATGACGACTGCGTGAGCTGCGATGAACACCAGTGCTACTGGTGTGAGACCGACCGCTTCTTATCAGGTGAAACTGGAGCGAATAAATGGAAGTAAACAGATGTGAGCGTTAAAAGTGTGATGGAAACAATTGTGTTGACAATGTCACATTTTTGCCCACATGTGCTGAAAATATCCTTATTTTTGTTATTGTGGAGCCGGTAATGTATCAGATTTGTTGGGATTGATTCTTATTTTCATGATTGATGATATTTTCAAGATTATTTCATGTGAATTCTGTGAGCACTCGACATAAGCAGAACAATTCATTGTCTATTGTGCTAGCTGCCTTGAATAACTCCTTCAACTCGACTAATACCCTTTTAACTGCTGCTACTATTTGCATTGATTGATTGACGGACGAAGGACAAACATGAAGATTCTGCTCTAATTTCACACTTTGGATATGATTACTGTTGCTTTTATGTCTGTTGACTTTTGGATATGGGTTGATTTAGATTCAGATTTGTATTGCTACACTGTCTGGTGGTTCAGAATAGCACAATGCCTCATATTATCAAAGATCATCACATGTTTTGTATTTATGTCAAGTCTTAATCTTTCTATTTTGGATAGCTGTAGAAGAAGCACAGCGGTTATATAACCGCAGTGTTCTCAAACAGAGTTGATGACGAGGCCGTGGAGGCCTGGTAAACTCACATCTCACTCGCTCGAACATCCCCAGAAACCGATTTTCTAAAACTTCACGTGGCTCCCTCTGGATTCACGCAACACCCCATGCTTTCTCATATGTATCCATACAGTATATGCCGCATACTGTATGCGGCACAGTTCTCCCAAAGACGCGTAAATTGACTTTGATGCGGCAGACTTCACGTGGTGAACTCCCTCAGCTAAGTGTGCTACATGCAATATTGATCTGAGAAAACACAGCAACTCCGCTCATTTTTCCCCAGACGGGAGCTGCGTCTCCGCGTGTCCCGATGGCTCGTACGGCGACGAAGACACCAACGACTGCGAGGAGTGTCACCCCGAGTGCGAGACGTGCAGCGGCCCTGAGGAGGACGACTGCCTGACGTGTGACGCGGGAAGGACTGTGGAAAACGGAGAGTGTGTGTCCGAACGTGAGGTCTGCCCCGTTAAGACCTTTCGCGGCGGTGAGGCTAATACTATGTATTCCGCTAATCCAACTGTCTGCCCATAATGAATCAGGGATTTGGGCACTTTCACAGGGGCCGAAAAGAAGTCGTGGAGGGTAATTGGTCTGCGTGCCACCGTCCCTGAACCTTGTGCCAAGTTAAGCACTCAAAACAGAACCTCTGTCAGACGCAGCCTTTAAATAATTGATTGTATGTGCCGAACATTTAGTTCCCTCCAAGAATTAGTTGGACAGACCTTAAAACAACATATGGTAATTAGTGTGAAGCTGGACGTCTTAATTATAGGAGCTGAAATAACTCAGAGGGGAGTGCATAGGTTAATACGAAGGTTGAAAATGAACACACGAGTGAGGTTCCTCCCAAACTTCGGCTCTGGTCTGTCAGAGCTTAGATTAAAACCTCAGACCCTCTCACAAGAAGTTTGCAGTAACACAACATTGAAGAAGGATGCAATTTGTTTCCCCCAACTCGTCAGTGCGTCACTGACATCAAATCCATAGTATGTTTACAAAAATCTATGAAATTGCCCAGATAAGAACATTTAACATTTTGTCTTTGCATTGTTCTCGATTGAGTGCGTGTCAACAAAGATTAGCAAATGATCACAATCTGTTTTCCATGGTACACAGCGTACATCACAATGAAGGAAAAAGCAAGACATGAAATCGAACTGATTGAATACAGCAAGGTATAGGGTGTTAATAAGCACAATTTAGGGGTGCTGAAAGGGACATTTATGTCAGAGTCTCCTCGTCCACATCTTGACAAATCGCATTCTGCACCTACAGGCTTCATAAATAAGGCTAGCAGTACTGCCGCAATATATCTAACACTGTTTCCCACTACCTGACCGAAAGGTTCAGGCTCCATCTGTTACCGGGACAGTAAAGGTCCCGCGTCAGACAAAGCACTTCAATCATGATCGCTGTGTTGTTTGTTCAACCTCCAGATGACGGAGAGTGTGAGGACTGTCACCCGACCTGCGAGTCCTGCTCCGGAGGAGACAAAAACGAGTGCACGACGTGTGCCAAAGGTCGGTCCGTCACGTCCCCGAGACGACGCGTTCGTGCTCCGCAGTTTCGTGGGCCTGGCGATGATGTTTACTCTTCCCTCCTCCAGGCCGCTTTCTGACCACGCAGCAAACATGCGTGTCAAAGTGTCCGGGGGGTTCCTTCGCCAGTCGGCAGAGCGGGGCGTGCGAGGCCTGCCCTCCGGGCTGTTTACAGTGCGTGGACGCTCAGCTCTGCAGCCGCTGTCAGAGCAGCCGGAGAGCCCCGCTCTTCCTGCAGGACGGACAGTGCGTGCAGCAGTGTGACAGGTGGAACCTCGCTCCTGGCGCCCTCTCGCTCCTCTTCTCTCCACTCTCGCCGTTTGCAGATGCCGCTCACATTCACAGACATCGATTATTCTCGGCGTCCAAACGCGCCGGGAATTATCTCTGAAGTGCTAAAAAGTGAAATGTTGGAATATCGATCCCCTGGCCACGATTTTGGCGTCTCCCACTAAATGTTTATGTGTCATTAAAGTCCCGATGGAGAGATCCTTGAAACTCCATTAACAGCAAGGTCACAATTTTTGCTATTTCACCACGAGGGCTTTTTGTTTTGTTCCGACTATCGGCCATAATGCAACCATTTTTATCGTACCAATTACTTCGTGCCGTGATGGTTTTGTATTCTCTGTATTTATATTTATTACACTGTCTGCACTGCGAATCAATCGGGGGAGAGGCGATCCGTCGTCTCTCTCCGTGTCCAACATGCCGCAGAATCGACGGACAAACTTTTTGAATCTTAAATCTTAATTACCGCACGATGGTCTGGATTAATTATCAGCTGTCCGCAGCAGACTGAAGGAAGGAGCAGAGTGAAATGTCAGTCCTCTTGTTTACCCCGGCAGCAGCAGCACCACCACCACTACCCAAATTCACGACAGCGTTTCAGATAAGGGAATAAATACATATATATATATATATATATATATATATATATATATATATATATATATATATATATACATAGATGCAGTGCAGCTGCCACATATTTACATAAAAAGTAATCAGGACTTAATCAACTGTGTTTATGCTCGGCATGGTCTCAAGTTGGATTTTGTGAGTGATACATCCATCTAGTAAAGCGTGTAATTTATGCCTATTGTGCGGCCCGGTTCAGCCACTGAGTTTTCTGCCGGATCCAGATGCAAGCTGCACGTAGTTGTTGCGCTCATGTGGATATGCACATCCGCTCCAGGGGGATTCCCGTCGGCCAGACGTGTCGCAGTTGTGCGCCGGGCTGCGCCACCTGTGCGAGGAACACCACCCACTGCCTCACCTGTGACGAGCCTCTCCTCCTGCACAAGCACCAGTGTGTGGACCAGTGTCCCCCAGAGCACACGGTGCGGGACGGGGAGTGCCAGCGCTGCCCCGTGGCCTGCGACGATTGTGATCCAGAGGGCCAGTGCACAGGTACCGGCCTGCCAGGCGAACCAATAGCATCCATTAAGCTTGTACCTGCTTTGTACCCAGTAGTGTCAAGGGGGTCTGCTGGTGCCCATCTCCAGCATTTTCATACTGTTGAATAGCAACTACACATCCAAACCCCCCCCCCCCCCCCCCCCCCCCCATCAAAAAAAAGTGTGTGACAGGTTCTGAAACATCATCATGTCCTCATTCATTCAGATCTGATACAGAATCATGTCCCCCTACCTCCAAAATAATTTGCATATTCTTTATTGCATTCAGATTAGCAATTCATGTGAAGCAAAGCCCACGTGAGGTTTACAGATAGCATTAAAGGGCACCAGATCTGTGCAGAAACAACCCATGATATTCCCATACCTAAAAAGTGGATTGCATGAAGGCTTGTAAATGATGACACAATGTTCCTTAGCTTAGACCATTCTGGGTGTCCTTTAAGTCCTCTGAGGACGGCATTGCTATTACCTGCATGTATTACATTGGGTTGTGGGAGTGGGTTGGATCAGACCACACTGAAATATCTCAGCGCCAGCTGGATGGATTGGCCTGACATTTCAAACTGACGGTTGTGTCTGCCGCAGGACAAACAGCAACAACTGCTGGTTCTTTATTAACTTCTTCTTTAACACTGTCAAATGCCCATGAAGCAGTCGCCACACTAGGCCTGCATCATATTACGAAAACATGTAATGTGAGATATCGTTTTCGAGTATTGAGATGACGATATGACTTGCTCTGCTGCCACCCCCGTGTGGGCGGAGTCACAGAGCTGCTGCGATGTCGTCTCATTTGAGACAGAAACACATTCACAACATTCGCATTAGCCTTTAAATTGGTTCATAAAACCAAATGGATATTGTTGTTGCAGCTGCTCCCCAAGCTGATAACAAAATGGCAGCACGTGATAACAGCTTGAGCGTTAGCCAGGTTTCTGAAATGTACACAGGCACACTGGCTTTGGTCTTGTTGTTCGAGGTTTCAGCCAGAGCACAGCGCTAGCACCGACTGCTAACAGGCTGGAGGCTAACCAACAGGCCAGGTAACTGCTCCTAGCCATGTGCAACAGGAACTGTGTAATGGAAAAGCTCCATTAAGTCACAGTAACAGTATCATCCATCATCTGCAACAACTCCGTGATCTAGTCGCAGCCACACTCCCCCCCCGTTGGTACCGGTCAGTTTCCATAAACAGTTTCATCTGGTCCGACCATTTCCAGCCTCGACGGTTCCACCTACTCCGGCCAATGTGGTCCTTAACGGTCTGATAATCACTTAACCACAAAAAGTAACAAGTGCGAAACAAGTGGCCGTGTTGTTGTTGGTGTTTTATGTGCTGGGTTTGTGTCAGACAGCGCTCTGTAGGGAAATGCCTCCGACCACTCAGTGACTGGTAGTCAGGCAACATTTTTACTACCACTTCAGCCTCTGAGGATCTCAGCCGAGCTGCTAAAAAAATGGGGAGCAGACATCTAAGGTGCTTTGACATGCCTGATTATACATTGACATGCAGAGCATGCAAGTGTATGATGACACACCATTCACTGCAATTCAGGGGAGTATTTTGCAATATGCGTATCGTGCATGTTGACATCGCAATGATGATTAATTTGTGATATATTGCGCAACCCTAATCCACACACACACAAATTTTCACACACCTCAGGTCTCAGGTCAGTCTCGGGTCAACTTTTCATTTCATATCTGTTCAGGAATGAACTCATCTTCCCTTGTTGCCGTCCTCTCTTAGACTTAAGTCTACCCCGCACTGTTTCACTGAGCTTCATTCAATCATCCCAGGCTGTGAGGAGTCTCACTTCCTCCATGACGGCGTGTGCGTGCCGGACTGCCCCGAGAGGTTCTTCGAGGATGAGGAGAGCAGGATGTGTTCACGATGCCACCCCGACTGCGAAATATGCGACGGCCCAAACAGCGACGACTGTGACGCGTGCGTGGACCCCGAGGCCACACTTCATAACGGGGCATGTGTGGCGGCCTGCCCCTCCTACACCTACAGAGAGGCTGTAACAGCAGAATGTAGAGGTACAGGCTGCAACAATTCACACTCAGAGCCAAGACTGTGTTGTTATCATGTTATTATGTTGTGTTGATATCACTCCTTTTGATTTATTGTCTCCAATCAACCTTGAGCATGCATGTTTTTGGACTGTGGGAGGAGACCAGACAGACACAGATAACTCCACACAAAGAGGGACCTTCTCGCTGAGAGTTGACAGTATTATTTACCAAGCTGCGTGTCTTCTTTCTTGCTCGCAGAAGAATTCATTTAGGCTGGACACAAAGAAAGTCACCTTAAGTGACCTGATGCAATTTAAGCAGTTATTGAAGAAAAAAAAAGATCACTTTAGAGAACCAAGGACAAATCCTCCATCTGGGGTTGGGTTTTGAAATAAACTAAAAGTAAACTAAAATCTTTAGCTGATTTCTTTCCTTTGTCCTCTTCTATTTGTTTCTGTCTGCCCTCAGATAAGGAATAGTTGGGCACTCTGGTACCTTGTTGTGGAAAGTGTTGAAAGTCAGAAATGGGCCTTTTCTACTGACACTATTTTTCTCCTTCCTGATGCAACACTCTCTGTCCTGTAGCGCTTCTCCATGCATTTTCTCAATTATATTCCCTACTATGCCGGAGAGTGTTTCCTGACTTTGGCTCTGACTAAAATAGCATCTCTTCTCAGGCGCTTAACAGGCAGCTGTCAAACCCTGAAAACAGCACAGCGATGCCAAAGACAGTTCCCTTGAGAAAGACACACCGCTCCGGTTTTGTTATTCAAAAACACAAAGGGGGGGATGTGTGTCTCCCAGGAAAGTCTTGTAGGCGATGCCCACTTTTGTCGCGACACACACAAGCTGCGTTTAAAGGGAAGTAGAGCGGGGCGAGTCAGGACAGAGGATCTTGTTTTTGTGTCCGTCTTTACCTCCGCTGGACGCAGGTAGCTGAAAATGCTGCTGACTAAAGTGACACAGAAAAAAACAAAACTTCTCCACCCTGTAGCTTGCTTCTCAGCTTTGCAATTTTACTTTTGCAAAAGACAGACAGGTTTGAGAGTGCTGCCGAATGCCTTTAGAAGTCTGAGGGATCGTGGGCAGGTACAGGTGCAGCAGAGGGGAATCATTCTTGCCTTTAATATCTCGTCTCTTCATTTTCTTTCCTT
The DNA here is from genome assembly GCA_029224185.1 of Karalla daura. Classification (NCBI taxonomy): domain Eukaryota; kingdom Metazoa; phylum Chordata; class Actinopteri; order Chaetodontiformes; family Leiognathidae; genus Karalla; species Karalla daura. The sequence goes on from CM055201.1 coordinate 7,479,371, forward strand.
CATTATTAACCTGTACAATTTGCTCTATTTTAAATTTTCATTTCATTCATTTTCTTGACTTGCTTTATACCAAAATATCTCACACTCACACCTCGGGGCAATTAAAGCCATGTTTTTGGATTGTGGGAGGAAACCAAGAGCACTCAGAGGAAACCCACAGGGAAAACACGCAGGAAAACAACAAGTCCTTCTTGCTCTGAGGCGACAGTGCTACCACTGAAACAGCAAACTGCTCTGGGTGTTGCTCTTCCAAGTACTTTGAATGGAGGTTTAATAATATTGACTCTGTGGAATGGTACTGAGCTGAATGGCAGCACTGCATCGGTTACTCCTTCAGGCTGAAGGAACACTGGCTAAGGACAGCTGAAGGCTTCAGCTATGCTTAGTTAGCCAGTTACTAACAAACCCTTCCATCACGTCACATCTCGGACGCCAATATACTTGACCCCGCGGCATATTGTTCTCCCCTTGTAAAATCTACGACATTGACAAATTTTGATTCCCTGACTTCTCATCTCCAGACTGTGACGGTTCCTGCCTCACCTGCTCGGGGCCTCATGCCAGCTCCTGCACCAGCTGCAGGGAGGACCAGAGGCTGGACGCCCACGGGCACTGTGTGACGCCGGCCAACAAGTGCTCCCCTCGTCAATACGCCGATCGGGACGGGGAGTGCCACACCTGTCACAAATACTGCCATAAATGCTCCGGACCTGGGAAATATCACTGCCTGAGCTGCAACCAGAGACACCTCCTGCTCAGTGAGTGGAATCTCCCAAGTCTGCGCGTCTTGGAAAGTCCCCCCCCCGGCATCTGTGACTTGTCTGTGCGTATCGTGTTGCTGCAGATGGCACCTGTATGTCCGAATGCCCCACGGGCTACTACGAGGAGGCAGAGGGGCAGAGCTGCGAGCCGTGCCACCCTTCCTGTCAGACCTGCGTCGGAGAGAAAAGTCACGAGTGCCTGGCCTGTAAAGGCCACCTATTCCGCGAGGGGAAGCAGTGCGTGGAGACCTGTCAGCACAGGTAGCGTAACCCGCTCCCGGTCCAGCTGCGCCGCTCATCCATCACATTAAGTGCGGTCACGCGGTGCTGTCATTAATAAAAGATCTGCCGCCGGTCGCATAATATCCATGTGGACGCTAAAGTGTCTCTCGCTTTTAGCGAGCCGGACTGGGGCGCAGAGTGGATACCGAGGCTAATTTAGCCCGAGATTTAAATAGCCATTCATGTGGCCTGTAAAATGCTAATTAGACTTGATTTTATTTGGGGTGCGGTGATTGAGAGTGTTAAATTAATGTGCCGTTAAATTGATGTGCGGTTAAATACTCGGGAGAAAAGACAAAACGGATACAAAGGCTGTTTATTCCTGTGATTTGACACCCTACACACCTCAACACAGTGTATAGCAGAGACGAGGCGCTGTCACTTTTTGACTTGATCATCCAGAGCCTTCATCTGTTTGAAGTGTTTTTGTTACGGCCACGTCCCCCTTGTCACGGCGTGGCGTCTGTCTGGTCACGGATGTTTAGAGCCGGTATGTGACTGAGTGGCTGCAGAGGGGAATTTCCTCCGAGGGCGAACAAAACCCAAATCTCATCTCGTTTAATTGAATCTAATCTATCATAACTTGCCTGCCACCTCTCCCATAGTCACTATGGAAACGCGGGCTCGGGGACGTGCGAGAGGTGTGACCCCAGTTGCGGGGAGTGCATCGGGGGAGGGGAGGACGACTGCCTGAGCTGCGCTCCGGGGCTCGTCTACCTGCGCAAGGAAGGCCGCTGCCTGCCATCATGCCCCGGGGGGCACTACCACGACGCAGCGCACAGGACCTGCGAGCCCTGCCTGAAAAGCTGCAGGACATGCTCAGGTACCGGCGTCCGCTGAAAAACACGAGCACATCACATGTGAGCGCTGAGGTGTAGCTGCTGCGGTGTTTCTGCACAGACTGCAGCAGTGACAGTGGTGGACTGCTAATGTTATATGCAGTACAGCACAGGGTCAGTGATGCTGTGTGTCCTGAGACGGACCTTCATTTAACCCGCTCATTTATTTAACCAACCAAGCATTTCTGAGAACCATCTCCGAGGATTTCATAGGAAAATTGCAAAATTGTCAAGAAGAGTAAAGGTCAAGAAACAAAAAGTAACTGAATTTGCAATAGTAGTGAACAGGCTTATTTGTAGACATTGCTTTGAATTAATTAATAACCTTTAGTATAAGCACATCACAGATGGATCATCATGTGACATAACAACAGTGAGAATGTGACATTCAGTGTATAAAGGGTTGTAGTATGCCGCAGAATTCCCTAAGAGTATTTTATCGAGTCATAATGCGTTTGGTCTGTCTCGTGAGTTCAGGACGATGATATCGCATAAAACAAGCTCAGCGAGTCTCAAAGAGAGATGCATGCATAGGCTGCATCTGGCCTGAACGGCTGAGGAAGCCATAGAGGAAAAATGTAAACAGCGGAACAGTTTATCTACAGTTAAAAATGAAGCCTCAGTCTGTGTGTGTGTGTGTGTGTGTGTGTGAGAGAGAGAGAAAGAGAGAGAGAGAGAGAGACTCTCGGGCCCCTGCCATAATTAATCTTTAAGACAAAGTTACAAATACTTGCTTTCAGTTTGTCTTCACTCGCATGATATTTCGCTGAAAGATCGACCTAAATACCAAACAAATACCTCAAACATGACTAAGGAGTGTGATTGAGGGGACTTGCAGGTTTGGATGTAGTGCAGAAGTCATCCCCATGTGCAGCTACATCGAAGTATGAGGCTTCTGGCTACTCGGGAAATACTTGCTACTGTCAACTACCCTTGGGATTTATAAGGGAAATGTCACCATTTTTTCACCTATCTGCAGGAAGCGGCCTGCGGTCATGCACCTCCTGCAACCCTGGATACCTGCTGTCAGAGGGCATGTGTGACTCCATGTGCAACACTGCTCAGTATCCCGTAATAAAGGTAACCGCCACTTTCTTAGCCTTTAATTCCATAAATATTAAGTTTTTACAAAAAGAGAAAAAAAAGCCCCAAAAGAACAAAATCATTACCCCCTCCCCGCTTCACCAAAATAATTATTACTAATGTTTTGGCCCCGGGTATGAAATAATGTAATTCGGGCTGACTTATTATTGCACTGGGAGAAATCTCCAACAGCACAGTGAAAATAATTCCTGTGTCACGATTTCCAAATAAATCTCCTGGCTCCTGCTGCGAGGCTACTGACTGATGCTGCCTGGCAGGTAGATGCATGTTAATTGATTAGGCTGAAAGGCAGTGCATCACTCAGCATCATTCAGTTCTTTCTACTTTCTTTTTTTTTTTTTAGAAATGGAAGTTGTGCTAATCTTTAGAAGCAAATAATCACTGGGCTGTGATTTGCAGCACTCAGCTCTTCCTCCTCCTCCTCTTCCTCCTCCTCATCAGGGTTCAGGCCACGCTTGTGAGGACTGCGACAGCTCCTGTCTGGAGTGTCGAGGGCCGGGAGCAGCCAACTGCACCGTCTGTCCCACCCATGCCATCTTAGAAGCTGGAGGGCGCTGTCTGCTTTGTTGCCGCCATGAGGAGGAGGAGGAGGAGGAGGAAGAGGAGGAGGAAGGGATCTCAAGACGACAGCAGGACTGTTGTAACTGCACTGAGACTCGAGGTAAGGTTGTGGGTCGGCACAAGGGTCACATAGCTTCTCCGTCGGACAATAAACTGTGCAGCATAACTCAACATGAATTCCATTTGCTTTTGCAGATATATATATCTATATATATCAATTGCCTGTGTATTTCAGAGCTACTTCATTTTACCACTGTATTTTAGTGCTTGCATTTACCGCACTATGCATTGTTTGTTCAGTGATGCTCCTCGTCTTTTGTTGACCTGTTACTGCAAAAATGCTCACTTCCCTACTGTGGGAAAAATGTTGATTTATCTATCTTAAATAGCTCTGCAAGTCTTAGTAAAATCTTATTAGAATCAAATTTAAAGTCAGTAAATCAGTACAAGTCCAGCCCAGCGAGGAGAGGCTCAAAGTAGAATGCACAATGAGAGGAGACGTCTGAGCTCGTCCAGGCAGGTCATTTGGGTTTGTCCACTGGAGATAAGCGCAGGACAGTGAGACAGTATGCATTTATTCATCAATCATCTCATTGTTGTTCTTGTAAAGAATCCATGTCCCCTTGTAAAGAAAGAAAAACAAGGTCTGCAACTGGTTCACCTCATTAATGTGATTACTCTGTTCATCAATCACTTCAACATATTTCTAGAGATCGTCTCGGGGCCGTGGGAGAAGCCTATCGTGTTCCTCCAGAGTCCGAGGTTTTGTCCGACCCACAAACTGCTCGGCTCTCGGTGGCAGATAACTAAAAGCAGTGATGTAGGTTTGACTTCAGCAGAGTGTGCATACAGATAAATCATTATGATGATGACAGCAGTTATGGTCTTGTCACAGTAATGCTCGCATAACAAAAAAGAATGAGAAACGCTGTGTAAATTGCTGCATTATTAATGCGCTGTCACGACGTGAGAGCTGAGCGATGTGGTCCCGCCGGAGCGCACACTCACTTTTCAAAGTTGGATCTCGGGCTTTTTGGATGTTACACTGGCTTTAAAATCGAGTTTAGCACCGGTAATATATTCCAGATACTTTAAAAGTCGTATTTGCAGCTTTACTACAATGAGCACTGTTCTTATCTTTTATTGATCTACTGGTCTTTTAGAAGAGCATTAATACTAAATGATGTACTTATATGCTTTTTTTATGGCCCTGTGTGGTGCCTGTAGACCTTCCTCTCAGCTGGCACACAGCAATTAGACAGGGCCATCGATGTGGAGCCTAAGAGGCGAAAACCAGGGGAGGAAAAGTCCGCAAACCACTTTCTGCTTATTATTATATTATGGTGTCAGCTCTTTTCTTTACAGAGAAGTTGCTGTTTAGACAGATTTTTGTGAATAAATCAAACTAAATTTCGAATTGTAAGGTGGACGGCGGGGAAAAAATGAAGTTTTGAACAATGAGGGAGTCATATTTCCCTTCTGGTTGTGGAAACTTACCCACCGTACTGTGCAGTGCTGGAGCCAGCAATCTCCAGCGCACATAGTACAAGGGCGGGGAGCCCACCCTGGACGGGCCTCCAGTCACACACACACACACACCTTTTACTCTCACAGTCACAGCTAGGGGCGATTTAGATTGGAGTTTAGGAGTGGAGTTTCTGTGAAGCATCCAGAGAAACTCCACCACCGACTGTGTCTCAAATGTGTGTTCATGTCTCCTAATGATGTATCAGTGGGAAAAATATCTAAACCACTAAAAAATGTTTGCATCATCTGGTGAGTTGCCGACTCATTTGCCGAGTACGTTAACGACTCCCAACGTTCCAGGGGAGTGCGTCCTCACCACCAACCTGGCGTTCAGGAACGAGGAGGTAGAGGAGGCCAGGGGCAACCTGCCGCTCTTCATCATCGCCTCCATCCTCCTGGTGCTGGCCCTGGTGGCCGTCGGCTTCCTCATCAAGCACTCCCGCTCCAAGAGCTCCCCACCGGACATCCCTCCCCGGGGCTACGAGAAGCTGGGCTCGGGCGGGGGCTACAGAGGCGGCTACAACTCCTCCTCCTCGGCCTCCTACAGCGGCGGCCGGGCCTCCTCCTCTTCCTCAGCACGCCGCGGCCAGGACACCCAGCTGGTGGACATCGGCGAGCGTCGCCCGAGGAACAAGGACGACGACGACGACGACGACGAAGACGAAGACATCGTGTACATGGGCCAGGACGGCACGGTGTACAGGAAGTTCCGGTACGGGCAGCTGGGAGACGACAACGAGGACGAGCTGGAGTACGACGACGAGAGCTACGCCTTCCGGTAGAGCGCGAGACAGTCCCCAGGTCTCCAACCCCTCCGCCCCTCTCCGATACCTCCTCTGCCTTTTCTTCCTCCCTCTGTGCTGTTTATCTGCTCTCGCCCTGAGGGACAGACCCATTTATCCTTCACTGAGTACGAGTCCAACCAAATGAGACATGAGAAGCTATTTATAATAAGCTGCATTTAAAACCAGCTATCATTCACAAAACGAAGCGCGCTGCAGAAAAAGAATAATCCCTTATGTTTCATAATGTTCTTTCTTTTTTTTTTACATAATTAGAGTTTGGCTTTCTAGACTTTTCAGATGGTGGCGACGTCCTGCAAATCAAACACCACTTTCACGATCATTTAGTAGTCTTGACAGTGTCATTAATCGTATCGTTTAATTGTCGTGCCGTTGGATTAGCATTGTAAATTTAATTAATCGTGGTATTTCTTTAGCTTTTCCACGTTCCCAAGTGTTTGCTGTCGTTGAATTTTAATGTGAAAAAGTGTTGGTATTCTGTTCAAATAAAGTCTTGGGTGAAAAAACAAAAAACAAAACAGGCATTAGTGAAGTGTAATTTGTGACTTTGCAGCGTGGGAACTGACTGGTTTGCCATTTAGCGGCGAAGCAATTAAAAAAAAGCCCGTCCAACAAATCAGACGTGATTGAAACGAGTGACGGCAGAGCAGCGTTTTTATTGAATTACTAGACAGTGATCCATAATTGCTTTTTCACATCCTCGGCAATCCACAGCAGGAGACTCGTGTGTTAGAGGACTATCACTTATCTAGGAGGGGACATGCACTGATGCACAAACACACACACACACACACACACACACACACACACGTGTGTGGGCCCACGCACCCTCACACATGCACACACAGACACATACGGACACACAGGACACACACGGAAGATATTGTGCTTTACAGAAATCTCATCTTTATTTTCTTCTGAGGTTTGTTCCTGTCGATCCAGGAGAAGCTGAAGAGACGATTCCCAGTGTGTGGCTACGGATGCAACAGAAACACACACACACACACACAAACACACCCACACACACACACACAGATAAAAAGACATGCTCTCACATTGCACTTGATTTCTTATTTTACTAATTCCCACTTGGTCTCTCTATAAAGTTAAAATATCTATTTGTGGATTTATTTTCCAGTTGCCGAGGGGTGGATTGCTTCATTGCTTGCTACAGTGGTCATCTGTGGCACAAGGTTTTCTTTCTTTTCTCGCTCTCTCTCTCTCTCTCTCGCTCTCTCTTTTACTTTTTTGGACTCAGCTAAAACCTTGTGCTTTTATTGTAGCTCACTGACACAAAAGTCGCTCCTTCGTCTGAAATCCTGTGAGCGTGGGACCAGTAAAGGGTGATATTATTGCTTCACTGCTTCTCATGCACACAACTACAACACTATAGATTCTACAAATGGATTTTTGCGCAGTGCACTGTCTGGTGTGTAATTGCATTTCCTACCCTACCATGAACAATGATGTTACTCAGTGAGTGCTGCCAAGCATCACGCTTGGCTACGCACCGTCTCCTGGTTTGCAGGTACAGTAGACGCTACAGAGAATGAGCTCTAGCTCCGACTGTTTAACTACTGTAAGTTGTAAGTTGTGTTTTCCATATTAAATTTCAGTGTCTAACCGACAAACACTGACACACATCACACACACACACACACACACACACACACACACACTGAACAAGCCTCTGCCTTGGTTTGGCAGCTTCACCCATAAAATACAACGGTGACTTTTTGAACATTGAGGTGACCCATCCATTTAGGATGTTTGGGTTTAAGAGTTGCTGGCACCGGCCTCGTCTGCTCTGCTGGAAAGAACAAAACAGACGCATTAAAGATGGGCATGTTTATGTATGGCTGACAGAGTGCTGACGCGGGGCCATTTCTCTTCCATGTGTGAACCTAAACGTGGCGGAGGAGGACTTACTCTGTTCTGCCTGCTGCTGTTGGCTCCGGTCCCAGCAGAAAACTATTCACTCTTAAATGAAAGAATAAAGGAGGGCAGTTGTTAGAGCACAATTTATTGTAACGCGCTGGTATTTTGTAAATTTGACGACACGCACAAGTTATGATTCAATGCACAATTACGCAGCCAGAGATGAGTTTGTGAATTCCACAGGTCGACAGTTCCTGCATTCATTATCAGTGTAATAGATCACTCTGCGGCAAGGGGCGGCTCATTTATTTTACTGTAATGATAAATGAGATAAAATGATGAATTTAGCATCTTTAGCAACTTTTTTTTTTTTTGCCCCCTCCCTGTCCCCTCCCTGTAATTGCAACCATAGCCAAATCCAATTGGTCCTCATCCAGCAGAAGAGTCCCTGTGATCTAAAAGTGAGCCATCTGATAAATGAGCGCTCCAGCCAAGGATAAAACCCAGGCAGGGCCCACTGCCTCCGCAGGGGGAAGTAATGAGAGGCGGGAGAGTCGATGCTTACTTTGAGTTCTCGGCTGCTTCCTTCAGTTCCTTGTCAACTCTGGAGGTGAGAGTTCAAATAGCGAGATGAATAAAAAGCCATTTAAGAAGACAACTTGCGCCCGGAGGAGGGAGGCACTGCCTCGTTCCAGAGCCTCGAGGGACTCACCTAATGATGCACTCCGGGATCTGGACGCTGTCCATGGGGATGAGTTTCTGCAGCTCGTCCAAACTGGTCACATACTTTATCTTGCTGCTGAACTTGGCACTGTGACGAGAGCAGCATGAACTCACACAAACACCGAAATGGGCACAAGTGGCAGCACAGTGAGAGTACCCAGCGTGGCGTTAGAGGGAAACAATTATACTGTCTGTTTATCTTTTAAAAGTCAAGCTGCGCACATCAACAGGACTGAAAGTTTACATAAGGCAGCAGCCTTCGTTAATTCTGTTTAGGTATCTCGTTATAAACAAAAACAGCGGACCGGTAAATACTTGTCATCACTCTGACGTGACCATAAACATCTAGATTTCACTCTGTCCGATGGTTGTTAAAATAGTTGTTTCAATCAAATCAAAAATGGCATGGCAGCTATAGAGGGAAAAAAAACAAGTATCATCAGCATATCTTATGAAAACCACAGATGTTTCTTCAAAATGGCAGCATGGCCATCAGCAGCATCCTACCTGATGAAGGGCTTGGTAATGGCTAGAACAGTCCTGATAAACCATGACGGATGGAGAATAATGAAGGATTTCAAATTCTTCCTGAGCCTGCGGACGACATCGATTTTCACGTTTGTTTTTATCCATGTTGCAGCTCGTCTTCACTTCTCATTTTCACACTTTCATGACAAAGAACTGACACAAGCGCAATCGCCTTTTCCAAAGTATTTACAGATTTCTACAGCACGGTGTTTCACTTTCAGCCTCAGCATATATTTGCTAGATTTATTCTATGAATATTTGTGAGGGTGGACAGTATGCCACTGCCTACTGTCTTTGTGTACTTTCACCAATTTACAGTTTAGATTTAGTTTAAATTGTGTATATTTAAAGCATGGAGCCTTTGTTACTTGTTATTTACTGCATCCTTATTAAAAGGCTGGGAGCCCATCATGAAAATGCCTTCGTGCCTGGACCGCCTGTTTTTGAGCAAACGGCAAATAAACATCTCGACTCAATTTTCGTTTGCTGCCAATAAAGTGTTTGGAGAGTCCTTAAATGCCACGCTTATCTGAGGGAAATCTTCTCACGCAGCAGATAAGTCCAAGGAACAGACCTCCTGTCGATCATCTGATAGCATTTCTTCAGCCAACCCAGGCCGGGCATTCTCCTGTGGGGCGTGGCTCCGTTCAGGTACACGATCATGTAGTCCTCCGCCACCATCAGCTCCAGAGTGCTGATCACATAGCTGCACACACACACACACACACACACACACACACACACACACACACACACACACACACACACACACACACACACACACACACACACACAGAGTTAAATACCTAAGAGTGCAATGACCTTGAGTCCTATCTTCAGAGGACTAAATGCATAGTAGTTACTCATTTATCAACTGCTATAAGAAAACGACTGAGAGGTGACTGGAGGATACCTTTTGATGAAAATTTGGTCAAAAAGTTTTGACCAAAATGATTACAACTCATCCATTAGATGTTATTTCTACCTAAACCACAGTTTTGGACCATCTAACAGACTCTCCAGACTATCCCTTGAGCTACTTGTTGAAAAATTTTTAAGTTTTAGGATACGGGATAAACAACCGGATAGCTGACCAACCCTGTAGATCAACACAGATTACATCTTCAATCTCACTGTATTTACAGTAAAACTTATTATAACATCAACTCTATGTGCTTCTGTGTTGTATTCCAGTCATCAGATTTCAAGGTTCAGCAGAGAGTTGTTTTCTAATGCAAGAGGACACGCATTAAAAAAATGTGCCCTCCTCTGATTCAGCAACAAGAAATTGGTACAAACACTGCCTCATAGTTTCACTTTGTTGTTTGATTCCTTGAAATTTTCCTCCCGTCTCTCTTCTCTGCTCCCATCTCAACAGCTCAATCAAACTCATTTCTCTCCTCACAACCCCCGCCCTCCGATCTCTCCTCCTTCTTCTCAGCCAGCGGGGAACTTTGTCGGCTGCTTTGAAAATAAACTCCACAATATTCGGCGCTAACACAGTCCTCTGAGTTTCCCCAACAACTCCTCTGACTTCAGTGAGTTTGGGCTTAGGCCGACTCTCCGCTCCCACTGATCCAATGTCATTTGCCAGCTTGAAAACCAACACCACCGCTCCACTCTGTTTCGTGACTATTGTGATCTTCTCCCACTGACATCAAGCTGCATACCACTGACCGCCCAGCAACAGTTAACTCCTCCTCGCACGGATTCAGACCTCCAGCCATCTGGCATGTGAAACTGCAGACACTATGGTTTTCCTCCTTTCATTTCTGTCCAAAACTCTCAGATATGCCAGCTTAGTCGATATCTTTCACAGAACAGCCCGTGGGATCCCGACCACACTGTCCAAGCATGAAAGGCAAGTGTGCCAGCACAACAGTGAAGACGTCAACATAGGAGGTCTCGGCAAACAAGCTAAACTATCACTTTATTTAGAGAGCTTTACTCAGACAGGCTGCTTTAGATAGCCTCCCCTTTATGCTAAATACTATTTGAGGATAAGCTGATACCTTATGTTTGTTTAGTAGAGGATGGCACAGGATCCTTACATTAAAAACGTAACCTGAGCTTTGTCAGCGAAAGAGTGTTCACCGTACAGCTGCTCTGTAAAGTGGAAGGCAGCGTTGCCTCGAGCAAAATGCAAGTTTGCATGCGGGTTTGCATGAGGCGCTCTGCGGAGGGTTGATGGAAATCAAATTAGTTTTGACAGGTGCTCTGATATTTGTGGCATAGAGAGGGAAAACCAGCACAATCAATCTGATGTCACTGCAGGGTCTGTTACCAGGGAGCCATCTTTGGGTGGGCAAAACAGAAATGTTCTTGCTTTGAGCGACTTAAAGTGACGCACACACGCACACACAGCTTCCAGAATGTCAATGTCAAACTTCACAACTAATTGGGGGACATGTTTCAGGAGCTATTTTTAAGAGAAATCAATCTCAATGACGAGTCCTGCAGTCTCAGGAATCTGGTTTATTCTGGTTTACAATGCTATATTTGTCATTCCTGTCTGTGTAATACACTGTTTAGTCTCTGATCGACCTATATCAGTCATGACCAAAGCAGTACACAGAGCAATCATTTTGGCTGAAGAGCAAGTTAGTAATTTGGCCTCTGTAAAAGCCAGTATCATTTCCCTAGTTACAAATTGGCGATTAAACCGAATAGTGTCATCGTAGTAGATACATGTGTGACTGCTGCAGCGTGGTACTCACAGGAAGAGGTTCTCCATTATTTCATGATAATCCTCTCTGTCACTGTCGGGCAGGAAACAGGCTGCAAACACTATGATGGCATTGACTCCGTTGCCATAGTAACCTTGATAAAAAAAAAAGAGAAAACACAGAATAACGGTGAAAAGGGTTAACCTGACCTTGCTCCATTGTTGGCGGAAGCTCAGCCGTAGTTTGCATAGTTTTCATAATTTGATTGCTCTCTTATTTTGCTCCTTTTTTTGCGGTTTATCTGCCAATCAACCTCTTCTTTGTCCGACTGTCTCCCTGTCCCATTTCCTCTCACTACTTCTCAAATTAGTGTGGTTTCCCTTTATTCTCCCAGCCGTTCGTCACCAGATTTGGTGTCACTCAGACAGAGGGCCTTTTATACAAATGACAGAGCTCGCGATATCGACTGTAGGGTGGCAGACGTGTGTGTTTCCACAGGACGGCTGCGTTTCACTTAAGCCCACAGCGCAGCGGGAAGAAAGGGCTCTAACCTGCTGAGGTTAGGGCTCTGATTTCCACTTCTAATGGTAATATGGCCGCTGCTTATGTAAGCCACAGGCTTACCAGGGTGCAAACCCGCCAGCCTGGGGTTTTAGAGGTCCCGTAGAAAGAAATGGGGCCCCTGCCTATGAAACCAATACAGTCCAACTCTGTCTGCCCTCAGTTCAAACACACTAACAAATTCAACATAAAATGAACATTTACTGTTTACTGTAAGTCAAGCTTGGCCTAATGTGGCCTAATTGAATCAACTCTAATCTAATTTTTCTAAACTAATGGTATTAAATTGGTTTTAGCGTTTCCAATCTATGTGTGTGTTTGCTAATCTGAATATCCTTGGGATCATATCTTTCAGTCTGAAAATAAAAGTAAAAGAAAATGAAGACATAAGAAAATAAAACTTTTTAACACAAATCCACAAGTGTTTGAGAACATATTATAGATAGCTTAGTTTGTAAAGAAACCACAGTGATTCTTTTTTCCCTGCTTTGGCTTGTTCACTTTGGGTTTTTCCTGTGATTCAACACTTGTCTGTAGACAAGAGAGATGTTGTGGACAGCAGCAGCCACTCTTCATTAAACACACGGGGGATATTATTGTCAAGTGGCCACTTTGCCAGTTTTCAGCCAGAATCCTGTTCTAATGTGAAGAGGACCTCAAATTTGGACATGAAAATTTCCACTGTGTTTTGTCGGTGGAGAGCTTTCCACTAAATGATGTAAAACTAATCACCCAGCCCCAGCCAACACTCTCTCTTTCTTTTTTTCTTTTTGATTAGTTCGCCTCCAAAGTACAATAAAGTATTTCCAAATTAGGGCATCACTGGGAGGGAGGTGGCAGAGGCCAGCAGAGAAACAATAAGTGAGACCGTGATCAAGATCATGCTAAGATTATTACTTTAATTACACGGTGTTCATGCTGCCAGTCCAGGCCTTCTATCAAATTGATTCTTCCGGAGCTCAAACATGTAGATTCTCCATATTAATTACAGTGAATACCTACTTAACAGTTCCAAAGTTTAGTTCATGTTTCTTTTTAATTTTGTGTGTGAATTAGAGTTAAGGTTCTACCTATTCTATCTATTCTATTCTATCTATTCTACCTTAAAGGGAACCTAGAACAGTGCTATGGCACATTGGATTCATCGCAGATGCTTTGAATGCTACTGTCACAATCCTGTTTTTAGGTATGAGAATTTATGACCCATTTCCCATTGCAGATCTGGCACCTGTCCATGTTTATCTGGCAACCACAAGTAGGCTGATAATGTTTTCTGACCTGCCGTGCGATACGATTTTTTTTTTTACGTCTGAAATGTTCTGTCTGCTGATGTTTGATATCTCACCTCCGTGTGAGATGACTCTCATGTAGGGCTCGATGATCTTCATGTTGATGCGGTGCTCCTGCTCGCCGATGATGACCGCCCTCCACAGCTTGCCGTCCTGCCGCTCCTCCTCCGCGCTGTACGTCGGGATCGAGTCGTAAGGCTCCACCGGCCCACTCCGGTTGGCTGCATTGGGGTCTGACGGAGGAAAAGACGAAATGGCGTCATTTTCACGGTGGCACCCGCATTCTCATTAGAAACCATACGAGAGACACATGCTAAAATGAGTTATTCACGCCGGTTCAAGAGAATTGCCTGCTGTGTTAAACAGATGAAAATTCACAGTTAACGGGATGATTAAGTCGTAATCGTAACATCCTGTGTTATAATGCTGCAGTGGTTAAAAAGCAATATCTCTTTCACTGAATCTCTGCAGTGGGAGCTGCAGGCAGCACCATTGCAGCGCCTCTTGCCGCCTCCAGGATCATGATTCAGGATTACGGGGTGCTGGGGGGTGGGGGGTCAAAGTGAATGTGCTTTTACTGCAAGAGAGACGCACCCTCCCAGTCCATTTCATGGTCCGTGTAGTCGAGATAATCCCCCTCATCCGGAGTGTCGAGGTCGTCAACGTTAATGTCGAGATCGTCTGGCGTCTCCCCCAGGTCGTCCTCGCTCTGGTCCAGAGAGAGGCTGATCCTGGGGGCGGAGAGCTTCTTCCTCTGGCTGGGACCTCCCTGCAGGGGGAGAGAGGTAGGGGGGACTGCAAGAAAATACGGCGTCGGGTCAGTCAATATCTCGACTTCACTTCTGGAGAACTTTTGGGTTCGCTCGGACTCTTACCTGGTCTGCCTTCGCCCCCCTCAGAGTTCATTTTGCTCTCTGATGCCAGGTCCATCCCCGGGGGGACCTGAGAGAAGATGCTCAGAGTTATTAATTGGACTCTTATGATTCAGCAGCAGAGCTGGAGAGTATCCCGACTGTGTGATGCATCACCTGTACTTCATTATTTAATACGCAGCGAAAAAGAACGCTAATGTGGTTGTGAGCGAGTTGGAGGACTTTGCACTTATTTGGGGATAGTGCTCACAGCTCAGTCTGCTCCTACAACAACACACACACGGATTAATCGGTAAACAGCACAGTTAGGCTATTCCAACCGGCACGCACCGCAGTCCAATAAAGGATCAATGAGTCAGACAAACATCTCCAACTAAACATCAGTTTAACAAGGAGGGTTGAGGGTTGGATGACACCCAACCTCACCCCCATTCAAATCGCCTACAGTTATTTTTTTTTATATATTGCAGTATTGCTATATTTATTGAAGTCAAGCATCTGAACGTTTTCACTACCACTGACAACTACATTTACAATAATAACGTTGTGAGGAGCTTACGTTGGCTTATAAGAGATATACTGGTATAACAGGTGAATAACATAATTATAAACATCATAAACATGCAATATATGACCTGCTTAGTATCATCCCTTCACAGTTCTTTAACCTAGAATTGGCCTACAATGACCCTTGTTCTCTGGTGCTAACAGAGACGTTTGTTGTTTGTTGTTTTCAGTCTTTGATTCATTTTATGCGTATCAGGCAAACAGCTGCAGGCTTTAACAGAGTTTAGAAACAGTTTAGCAACTTTCCCCTGAACTAAGGAGTAACTTGCATGCTACAGCTGTCCAGCTTGTACACATCCAACCTGATATGTTTGAGCTAGAATCAGTGGAGGAATCAGTTATTGGGGAAGGAGCCGCAGTACATACAGTAAACTCATGTTTCACTGGAAACTTCACCAAACTGCTGCCTTTTAGTCATTCACTTCCCTACCTGATCAGAGGCAGGTGCATACAGATTGTTTTGGAAACATATCTGATTTGATATTTCATGTCACATTCTGCCTCTGTTTAGATTGTCCCATTTTTAGCTGGCTTATTAATATCTGGAATCTATAAATACATTAGGATGCAATGGTGTTTTTGTCCAGCTGTAGATCCTTGTCTGAGAATGGACCATTCAACAAAGCCAAGGTAAAAGTGCTTTGTATTCTGAGTCCCCTGAATCAATCTGTTTTGGTTGTAGCATTGATATCAGCTGCTAAGATATATCCCAATCAGAAAGTCTGACGTATCAATAGCAGCATCAGCCTCAGGAATCCAGCCTTGGTTGATCTATACAACAGTGCACCAGAACAACAAGCTCCCAGAGCCCGGCGTGGGTTAACCCAAGGCTTAATGATCTGACGTGATCGATACGCCAATTTGAATCTATTTTACTCTCAGGTTTCCACTGCTATTGAAGAACATGTGGAGAAACACAAGAGCAGTGAGGGGGAGGGATGACAGAAAGATTTCGAGGTTAAAGGTCATCTTCCCATGTGAATAATCCCTCTATTCAGACTGTAGGAGGGGGGAGGGAAGGGGGAGTGATGCTGAGGTGTTAGAAGAGGAGGAGGAAGAGGAGGAGGAGGGGGGAGGCTTGTTACATCATTTCCCCCCTCTTCCTCTCGCCGAGTGCTGATTCAAAGCGAATGACTGCATGCTCGCCTGAGCACAGATTGGGCAGGGATGCAAATTCACAGTGAGTCACGTGTGCTCATTCGCATGAGAAAGAAACATCCGTGTTCCTCCGTGGTACAGTGTGCCTGAAACCAGGGCGACGTGATTGCATTAGCAGCTGCAGCAAAGGGGCAAAACATGAAAATAAAAGGTTGCTTCCTGTAGAGTGGAGATGGCTGTCATGCTGACGCCTCACGGAAATATGCAGAGTATTACACACACAGATCTGAGTGCAGATAAGGAACACACACACACACACACATACACACAGATCGTGACACACGGTCCTGCATTCCTGAATAGGAAAAATAAGCATCAGCTGTTCCTGTGCATCCTCCATGGAGGATGCAGAGCAGCCTCACATCCACAGGACTACAGTGCTGATGACAGCAGCCCCTCCCTCCCTCCATCTCTTGCTTCCTGTCTGCTGGCTCTGAGAGAGGGGGGGGGGGGTATGAGGAAAAAAGACACACACAACATATCCCCTTTTTCTCCTCTTTTTATCTGCACAGAATAAAAGCTACTACTCACCACTGCTGGGGCTCGGGAATCTCTGTCCTTGTGTGTCTCACAGCATGGATGTGCTTCCACGTTTCCCTGCCTATTTCCTGCTCCCAGCCTCTCGGTGGAGATGCTCAGCTTACAAACAGCTCCCAGCTTCCACCATTTTGTGGTCACATGACCTGGGCCATTACCAAATAAGGGCGATCACCTGCTATAACAGCTCTCCGCCACAGCAGCATCCTCAGGCAGCACAGCAAAGTGAGTGGGTCCATAGGAACGGTGTGTTTGTGTGTCATTATTATCTCAGACTGGAGGGGATAAACTCGCATGTTGTGTTATTACCACCCACAAGAAGTGTGGGACTGCTGTTAATGCCTGACAGTACATGTGTGAGCCTGGCAGTGCAGTGCTACAACATTTATTTTTATTAACCCTCTGGGTAAAAAAGGAAAATAATATATATATATATATATATATATATATATATATATAAATTGCACAAAAATAAAAATGAGGAACAAGATGACAGTTCATGTGCTGCAGTATATTCACACGCTTTTGTCATATGCAGTTGCTGATATGAAACAGATAGATAGATAGATAGATAGATAGATAGATAGATAGATAGATAGATAGATAGATAGATAGATAGATAGATAGATAGATAGATAGATAGATAGATAGATAGATAGATAGATAGATAGATAGATAGATAGATAGATAGATAGATAGATAGATAGATAGATAGATAGATAGATAGATAGATAGAGTTTCTGGGTTCAAATCCTGGTCAGACAAAGGACCTTTGTGCGAGGAGTTGCATGTTCAATCACAGCATAGCCCTGAGAAATCTAGTATTGGTTTATTGGCTTTACTACAGAGCATAAAAACAACACGCTCCCAGAGACCAGCTTGTGCAAACACAGGGTGTAATGATTTGACAAACTGCCAATTTGAATCTATTGCAATAAAAGGAAAAATGACTAAAAAAAGGGAGGGGGGGCAGGTATAAAGAACAGGAACAAGAGCACGGTCAGATTCATCCGCAATATTCGCACGCTTTCTCACAGGCAGTGGCTGATCCGAAGCTAACGCCTGACATATCCGACGCCTCTCATTCCATCGGCTGTAAAACAACTTCAAATGTCCCCCTTTTGAGTGTCTTGCATTGCTGCTGAACTTCTCAACCCTTAAACAAGCAAAGCTACAGCCACGGGGCCGATAAAAATCGACAGCCACCCCCGACAGCCCTCCTCCTCCTTCCCTGTGGACACGAGCCATTGTTCTCCCTCCCCGAAATGCCGGTGAATTCCTCGACTCACTTACCGCTGCTCGGGCCGTCGCACAGGAAGAGCGGCCCGTCCGACCTTTGCACTCTGCCATACAGCCGCCGGGTCCAGAGGTCAGGCCGCGTGGCCACGCCTGGAGCTCACAGGTCGGGTTTGTCGCTACGGCCATAAATCCCACACCGGATCATTCATATCCCACCGAAACGTACAGACGGGCCGGCGTGACTGGTTTATTCACGAGCACACATCACATGGGTTTTTTGTTTTTTTTTAATGGTTACGTTACAAAGCCAGCATGGTAGACAGAATCATTTTAAAAGGCTGGATCATTAATTACTGCTGCACACAGGAGGAAATAAAAAAACCCCCGAAAAAACGAACACAAACTGCTGAGCAGCCATCTGTAGGCTATTCCTTCATTTCCTCGTCCCAGACCTGTGCAACTGGCCCAGTTACATTCTTGCTAAGACGTGGTCCGTCAGGCCCGAAACGCTAAACAGCTGTCTGTCAAACTGCAGTATCGTAACAGGAGCCCGTTGATTGCCCGTTGAATTGCCCCGCCAATATCCAGTCATCTCGTGTGGCAGTAGAAAAGACACCGTCGTTGTCTCGTTTTGTTTTTTTTTATGGTGAACTCTGTCTGTGTGTTTTTTACAGAGCTGACGTGAATGTGAACCGGCTCCGGTCCGACTGCCGCTCTTTGAGGCTTCCCAACGAGCCAGCGCAGATGAGATAAAACGTCCATAAAAGTGTTTCGACATGCGTCTGCGCCGGCGTGCCCCGCGGCCGCCTCATTCCAGGTTGAAGTTGTTCAGGTTGTCGATGAAGAGCGTGTCCTTGACGGCCTTGAAGACGACGCGGATGTTCTCCGTGTCCGTGGCGCAGGTGAAGTGTGAGTACATGGGTTTTTGGCGCCCGGCGTGATGCTGCTTGTACATGTCCAAGATGAACTTTTGGGCAGCAACTGCGTCACCCTTAGGCCCTGTGCAGACCAAAGGAAAGAATTGTTTTTAGGAACTGCGATTATTAAAAATCTGACTCTAAAAACGTGTACCATGGTTGAATGCAGTATTCCTCCTTGTTCTCTGGTGTTAAAATAGAAGCTCTGGAATGCTGGTTCATTGAAGAAGGCCTCGGGTGCTATTTTACAAGCCCCACTACAATTATCTGCTATTAGCTTGGAGAATATTCAGTCATTTTCTGCACAGATCTGGCATCCTTTCGTGCTTAAATGGCAACCACATGTAGACTGAGCTCTCTACCTTGATACTCATATGAATGATCATATGAATTATTTAGTAGTTCCTTGTAATGGAACATAGCAGCTGAACTCCCCCCGAACTAAAAGGTAATTGTAGTTTTCATTTTCCAAGCCCTGATAAAATCCTATCACTGGGTTTGATAATATCGTGTCGTGTTCGGGTCTTTTTTGTGACTACATTTCAAAATTTGGAATTTGCACATGAATTAGAGACATCAGAGGACGTGCTGTACTTTTCGTTGTTGTTGAACGTGAACTGTTGTCATTCAACAAATCCAAGGTGAGAGTGATTTTTCAGTCTCACCCTAATAAGATTTCAGATGGACGTTGGCAGAAACCACTATCGTTTGACACAGATGTAGAACAATGAGAGAGGGTTTGTTGAGCAAGAGATTTTCAGAAACCCGAAAACGCAGAAAGAAGGAAGGTAGATAAATACACACACTCATAGTAAATCAAAAGATGATCAAGATGTATTATTTTTGTACTGTGTCTATGCCTCCATTCATTCTGGCTTCAGCCAGAGATTGTTTTCGTGATTGATTTGTCAATATGTTTTGTGTTGTGGGACCAACAGTCGGTTCACAATGATTTAATACAGAGAGAAGCTACAAATCATTAACAAAGAATCACAGCAGCAAGTGCACAACAGAAATCATTAACCAGTCATCAGTTAGTCAGCCAGGCAGTTAGTTAATGGATTAATATTGTGTGGATGGACCGATTATTTCTTTGCTACTGAGAAATATTAAACACACACTCAAATACAATGGCAGACAGCTGAAACATCTGGTCAACAGCGAGTAGGAAATGATCAGGGACCAGCAGAAATGCAGCTTAGACGAGTTTTACCAGTGTAGCTCGGGAAGTAGGTAGCCAGGTGAGACTGCCCGATTTTCTCCGTCAGCAGGTCTGTTTTGTTCAGGAAGAGGATGGTGGAGGATTCCTGGAACCAGTGGTAAGAGAGGATGGTCTGGAACAAGGCCAGGCTCTCACGCAGTCGGTTCTGAAACGGGAGACAAGCATCTCAAAGCTGGAGCCTCGGCGCTCAGTGAGCAGACGTGCGTCCGGAGAAGCCACGAGGCTTTGGCCCTTACGTCGTCCTCACTCTCGTACAGGACCTGGTCGTACTCGCTGAGCGCCGCCAGGAATATGATGGAGGTGACGTTCTCGAAACAGTGGATCCACTTCCTCCTCTCCGAGCGCTGTCCGCCCACATCCACCATCCTGAAGACACAACACCGCCCACACAGGTGCAATATTTAGGTCGCACTCATGCTCTCTTGTTGAGTTTTGAGCAGGAAGACGCTACAGTATATGTGAGTCAAAGTCATTGTAGAGTTGTAGCATCTGGACTTGATGGTTCACTGCTTCCAATGGCCCCACCAGCCACTCGGAACTGGAGGAGCCTCTTGGATGAGAGGTGAAGAAGAATCTACACAAGTCCAGGCACAAGGGCTCTTCAACTGCTTGGATGACGACGACAAATAAAGAGCCTTCACAGACATGCAAACTGTGAAGTTACCATAATGTCGCCAAGGAGCAAACTGATCAAAATCGCTTCTTTGTTTCATTTAATTTGCCGTTTTAGGTGTATTTCGGCTGTAGCAAGTAACTGCAGATGACCCACCTGAATATAACTTTTGAAAGGTCAAAGGGGTATTCGATGATGCCGGTGGTGGGGACCCGGACCCTCAGGATGTCCTGCAGGGTGGGGATGTATGACACAGCTGTGATTCTGTCCAAGTCGCTCAGGTAGCTGAAAAGTTAACAACCATGCAGGCAATTTAACCATCCTGACGTGGACCCCAGCAGCATGCAGCAGCAGTTTGCCCTTTAAAACGACGTAGTTTCCTGAGCATTATTCCACTATCTTCTTTCCACTGTGCACAGAGCTTTGCCTCTCTCTGGGATCAGGCTTGTGTAAATGCTATAAAATATATAAAAGCCTTACTATTTGGCAGAGTCAGATAGCTGGAATTCCCTCCTGCGGTCGTAGCACCTTTGAACACCGTGGTCATTCCACACTCGCTTAATTGCATCCGCCTGCCAAGCCTCCAAAGTGGACACCTGGTCTGCCTCCACTTGGCCCAGCTTCTCTGCGAATCTCTGAAACACACAAAACACGCCTTTTTTTTTTCAAGAACGCAAACTTTCAATCTTTGACCAACTTAGCAACAGACCATCAGGAGCCAGAGAAGAACAAGCGAGACGTCGAACCAGGTGGTTTTTGTGGAGCCAAAAACTCATTTTTAGCAACATTGGCAGAGCAATTCATGCCCACATCTTAAAATTTATTGATTCGCCCATCCATTATCATATCACAGGGAAGACACACACACAGGCTATGGGCAATTTTGCCTCGGGGCAATTGCCTAGGGGCAATTTTAAGAGTCTCCAATCTACTTCAACGTGTGTTTTTGTCACTGTGCAGAGGCACAAATACAAAAAACACAAAAAGCCTGCTTTTTGGACTGTGGGGGGAAAGTTCGGCCCACAGAAAAAACTGGGATTTGAACAAGGAATCGTAAAGCTGTGAGGCGACAGCACCATCCACCAACACACTATGTCATCGCGTTTCATAATACATGCAATTTAATTCCAGCATGACAGTTTTCATTCCGATCGCACTCAGCTGCATGTGACACTGCTTGCGTACGCTGCATGTATTAAATGGTGATTATCAGATGGTTGTGCAAATGCAGAGCATTTGAGGTGAACACTCCCTCCTGAATGAGGGAGTGTTCACAAAAACTGTGTGTTGCCTTTGCTGATGCCTTTGTTCACGCCAAAGGCCATAGGGCAAGGCCGACTCATCATCACCGTTGTTGTTCTTAATTCGCAGGTGTAGCTTCTTACGGCGTTCTGTTCGTCGAGGTATTCGATCTGTAGCTTCTTCATGGCGTCGATCAGCGCCATGATGGCCGTGACGATGTTCTGAAACACCAGCCGGGTGAAACCCTTCCTGTCTGCCTCAGAGTACCCGCTGCCGTGGATGATCCTCATCTGTTTGATGAAAGTGCTCTTCCCGCTCTCACCGGTGCCTGGGCGGATGAGATGAGAACGGGAAACAGATAAACCAATCAGAACGATGCAGAACAGAACAAACAGGCAACAATCTCAGCAAGTTTAACAGGTTACTATAATCACGGTGCTTATAAGCACTGAATTACTTTGCACAATATGATATGTGTTGGCACGCATCCATCCTTGTGGATGTCACTGTGTGCTCGCCACCTCACCGCAAGTCAAATCCTGAGCATTTCGGAATTTTGCTCAAAAACATGAACAATAGGTCAATTGGACCTACATGAGTGTGAAAAACTGCAATGGCCTGTACACTCTGGATTGGTCACGCAGGACACACACATACGCAGGTTTCACACTCACCCCGGGACAGTTTAGAGTTTCCAGTGCACCTGAACATGCATAGTTAAGACTGTAGGAGGAAATCCCACACATAGGTTTGGAAACATGCCAACTCCACACGTAAATCAAAGAAGTTTCGCTGTTGTGGGACAAAGAAAGGCCTGTTGTATTTAATTCGATTGTATTCTAATTCTCAATCCAACCAAATGCTCCTATTGAAAGCTCGACCAGGATTGTGACGGCGTGTTGCAGTGGTGGACGTACGTATTCAGCGTTATACGTATGTTCCAGTCACAGCTGTGTGACATACTTTGTGGAGGCACACTGAAGGTTAGTGTTTACTCCATGTGTCAATCAGCAACGGTGCAACCTTGAGAGAGAAACAGCGAGACGCTTCCTGCTTAGCACAGGGCTGTAAATTACCCCTTGATAAGAATGTCAGCTCGACGTCTAAAATGCGTAAAAATGTTAACCATTAGACTGACCTCACCAAAGAGGTGTTGCAGGCAGCAAACATGAGCCGCAGCTCAAGCGCTGTTAACAGTCCCTCCTTTTAAAAGCAACCCGTTTTGATCTGTTCTGGGGAGAGGGGGCTGGGGGGGGGGGGGGCGGCAAAGCAAGCCCAGACTGAATTTTAATGAGCTGTAATATATTTCACTTTCACCGGTGTTTACGCATCATCAGGGCTGTCAAGACGTAGCCTCGCATTGTTTCTTCTCTTTTTATTTTCCGCCCCCTGCGCATTTAACTTACCTGTCATTTGTTGGCAAATGCAATTCAGGCAGAGGCAACAAAACAGGCAAAAAAATAAAAACAAACAAGGAAGAACGCAGCGTGGATGCTGATGACCTAGCATAGCTTCCACGAGGAAGAACAACGTTTACCCTGTCTCACCTAACCAAACGATACATGTGATGAAACACACGGCCACGTAATGTGATGTGAATGAGGATATTAGGCACCGACTCATCGAAGCTTTTACAACAATTTTAGGAATGCCAAGGGTTACCAGGAACACACACACACACACACACATTCCAGAGTCTTAGTATCTCTCCATCCAGATACTGCTGTATGCCGGGTTTGTTGGCTTGGTCCTAATGAACGGGATCTCTGTGGAGTTTGACTTCGGGGTGGGGGGTTGCTCACAACTCTCCATCTCATCTTTCCCAGGGCAAAGGTACCTCCAATCTTATAACTTATTTTCTTGTAAAGCCACTCTCTTCCTTCCCCGGATGAGCGCTTGGCCGTGTTACAGGTGTCACTCAGGCCCACCTCTGCCAGGCGCCTGGAAACACCACGGTCCTCAGAGGATGACAAATCTGGCCTCCGTGCCATGTCGAGTGAATGCCAATCACTGGAGGTTTAATCCTGGCCGTGCGTCAGGGTGAGGCGTCAGCTTTTCACTTTATGTATAAATTGACAGACTTTCTTGACAGAAAAAAATGACGATACTAAAGGTAGTTAAAGGGTGGTGCCTGATCTTGTACCATGTCCCTGGTCTCCTCTGGTGAGTCTAAGGGTTAAAGGTGATGGGCAATATGTAGAATTAAAAGTTAATGACCAGATGTCAACTTGCAAAGTTGTTAGGGTTCCAGCAGGCGAGCATGTGGCTCTTAATTATTGTAAGGCTTTAATTTCTGGTGGCAGTACGCGAACATGTGGAAGTTAATCACCGAGCACTCACCTAAAAGTAGCAGCTTCAACTCTCGCCGAGAGTCTCTTTTATCGCGACGAAGTTGCCTCTCTATTTCTCTGTGTATCCTGAGTCTCTCCACGTCCTGGGCAGACAGGCAGCACTCCATCGTGGCGCCTTGTGCTTCGACTGCAGCGCAGCTGAGGGGGATTAGAGAAATGAATAGATAATGATTTTACTCAGACCTGCCAGGGGAACTTCTGTCCCGGAACAGGTGGGTCGGCAACTTTCAGCAGTCATTCTTCCTCGTGGAGGATCTAGTTCAGGTGCATTCCACATTCCTGCTGCGCAGGGGAGGCGGGCAGATGGGCAGTCTCTGAGAGAGAGAGAGGGTGAGAGAGTGAGTTTACGTGCTGTACCAGTCCACACTCCCTGGGGCAGCTGAATTTGAAACTGCTCGCCTCACAAAGAGGTGGGGAGCAGGAGGGGAAATATAATGGAGGAGAGCCAGCCGCAGTATGCTCATACACATATTAAATGTGCAGGGAAAACACTGCAGGTGTGTATACACTGCCCCCGATCATTTGATTTCCGAGCACGTGGACAAATGCAGCCACATTCCTGTTTTCTTCCTGAAAAATAAATGCGGTTACGTGCCATCGCGCTGTTCACACTCTGAGAATTGTTCATATATTTCACGTGTTTTTGAATGTGTACACACTCGTTGTGCTTCCTGAAAAGAACCGCTTTGAGATGATTATGAACCTATAATCTAAAATCCAGCAGTGGATGGGCCTAAACTTTCTCCAGTTCAATGCAGAAAGAGGCAGAAGTCATTGTTGTTGGACCCAAAGATGCGAGGCTTCAGGTCAATGTCCAATATGACCCAGTGACATTAGAAAAAGCCACAGTCCGAGCCAGAAATCTCAGTTTAGTTGTGGACTCAGACCTATCACTAAATCAGGATATTATCATCTCAAAAACGAATGCATTTTCTTCTCGATGGGTCTATGGTGTGCTTAGTCACCAGGTGCAGCTCAACCAGATTGCTGCTGACCAGCCGCAGGAAAATGGACCGTATCCCACCTGTCTTCAAACCACATCTCGCCGACTCCCTGTGCGTCAAAGGAATAGGAGTTTAAAATCCTGTTACTGGTCTACAAGCATCCAGATCCGTCAGGTGGTCAGAGAGAGGTTTACTCAGTGTTACGGGGTCAAAACCGAGCAGGGTGGAGCTGTATCTAGCCTCTATGGTCCTCACCTGTGGAACAAACTCCCTGAACACCTGAGGTGTTTCTGCCCGCTCGTTCCAATCGGGGCTGGAAATATTACTGTCTGCAGCAGCTTTTGGAAGAGTCCATTTTAACTTTGCTATCAGCTTGTTTTCTTGAGATGAAATTGCATTTTGATATCAATGCAATCATTTTTAATTGCACTGTGATGGCCTAAGTGGCCACACAGTAACAAGGCCCTGGGAGAGTGTGATGCTGGGGCCCTTTCCACTGGGCCAAACCATCTGCAGCCTTGTCGGAGGGGGGTTTTGAGTGTCGTTGGTGTGTTTTCTGTATTACTTTTAGTTAAAGGCTATTTTGTTTGTACCTCCTATTGTAGTTGGTTTAGCCGGGCCTGTATATAGGTTCCCTGTGACTTAGTTTGGTAGGTACCTTCGTTTTTTCGGTTGCTGTTCAGTTAATGTAAGTCTGTTTAATTGACCTCTTTTATGGGCCTGTTTGTTAGGTTGAAGGTTATCATTTGGGTGGACAAAAGCCCTTATTGTCTGAACAAATTCCTGTCACTGCTCCTTCCCTGATCGGTC